>JALAZF010000007.1:22567500-23167500 GCA_022829125.1 Lathyrus tuberosus | reverse complement strand
GCCCTTATACTCTTACACTTATGGCAAAAGTGTGGTACCAAATTATGGGGACCAATCTAAGGCCTAGAGAAAAGGGATTATAATGGATTTATCTTGATGATAAACATTTCATTTTGTTCCTAGTCTCAAAAACTAAAATCAATATGCTTCAAACCATGTTCAATTATCTAAAAGAAGAGATATTAGCATCTCGTGAGGAATTATCTTTTCTCATTACATTTGGTAGGGTTGTTTCTATGATTCTTGTTAAACAAAGTGTTGTTGCTCAAATGCAACAAGTTGGGTTGATAGATATACTTACTCTTGACTAGTGTTCGGTATTGAATTGTTCATAAACCATTATTAATCTATGAAGTCTACTTTTTCTTCTGTATTTTGTTGTCTTTTTGTTGATGACAAAGCGGGAGAAATGGATTAAGTATTCTACTAGATTAATCTTGGAGTGGATATAATTATTCTATATAGGGGGGCTTATAAACCCCACATCTCAGACTTCACAGATAGGACTCAGTGGGAGCTTACAAACCTCACCTCTAAGGCTTTTTGATACAGGGGGAACATACAAACCTAAGACCCTGAAAGTTGTTGACTAATTAATCTACAACTGGTTGTTTTATAATACTTAAGGTTGTTATCATAAAAAAAGGGAGATTGTTGAGACAAATTTGGTTTATACCATGTATCATTTAAAGTTTTGATGATAACAAAGCATTTGAAGAAGAATTAGGATTTCTAACTAGTTGGTTCATATGTACATAATTCAATTTATTTGATGAAACTAGTTCTGTCACAATAACAAGCTATGGTTCGGTTCTGATCAGGCTCTTGTCAAAGAGTCTGGCTGAAAAGAAACCTTTTGCATATTTCAGAATCAGAAGCATGCTAACCTTGCCTCTGAAATTGATGGATGTCAACTCAAGCTCAGAACCTGCAGGACTCGAGAGTAGTTGACATTATCTTCAAAAGATTGTGTTGTACTTGTTTCACAGAAGAGTTTTCTGGACAAAGGCCTTGTTTAGTGGATAATTCCTTGGCTACGAGTTATAATATCTGCTTTATTGGAAAAGAAGATGTGCAAGAAGATTTGATCTGAATATAGTCGTTGGGATGCTTCAACGACTTTATTTCTTCAGCTATAGAATGAGCAGAAGAATTGAAGATCAATTAAGAGAATAAGGCCGCAACTACAACTAAATTATACACGCATTAAGAGAATAGCTTAAGAATCTTTTGTGTTAAAGTGTGTTGTATTATATTTGAACACCTCTGATTGTTAAGCAATTGTTGTTGTAAGTTATTCCTTCTCTAAACAGTCTGTTTAGATAAAGTCTCTTGTCGTGGGCTTGAGCATTGAAGTCTTGGATTCGCGGAATCTAAGTAGGGAAATTTTGGACTCGAGGGTATAAGAAGGGAAGTCTTGAATCTGAGGAGTTTAAGCAGGAAAGTCTTAGGATTTGAGGATCTAAGCGGGGAAGTCTTGATCAGATGTTGATTGAGCAAGGAAGATTTAGACTGTAGGTCTGAGCAGGAGAAAGTCTTATACTTTAGAGTATAATCAGTTGTACTCTGATTGATTATAATGGAAATCTCTTGTGCTGCAAGTGGACTAGACAATTCTCAGTTGGAGAGGAACCAGGATAGTTTTTGTGTATTCTTTGCCTTTTTATTTACTTCTGTTATTTTATACGCTGCACTTGTAAATCAGATTCTGAACTTTTGTTTAGATTACGAACCCTGGTTCAGAAGTAAAATCGATTTGGCATACACAATTCAACCCCCTTCTTATGTATTTTTCTCACCTTCAATGTAATATGGGACAAGATGTCATGGAATTTGTCTCTAACATTTTTAAGTCATTAGATGCAGTCAAATTTGAAAAAGGGGTATGCATTTATGAAACTTGATAGCAGTCAATGCTAGGTTGGTGTGCAGGGGAGTTTCTCTATCTCTCTCTCTCTCTCTCTCTCTCTCTCTCTCTCTCTCTATCTCGGTATGTACTGCACGTGAAACATTGCCGAAAACACTTGTTTCTAAAACCCCTTTTATATAGACCTTCGTTACAAGCAAGGATTTCAATCTCATGCTATATTTCTCTTGCTACCCTTTCTTCTCTCCCACACCTGATTGTCTATTTCAAAATGAGTCAAAAGTCTGTAAACTCAAATAAGAGATCTTCTAATAAAGGAATCTCAATCATGAAAGCCATTAAAAGATTTCATGAGGAAAGGACGAAAAAATAGATTGGTTCCTCTTTCATTGAAAATGCTGAAGGTGCATCTGTTGAATCATCTGTTGGATCATCAATAACTAGAAAGGATTCTATTAGCAATATGAAGGATGTGAAGAAGAGACATGCTCAGAAACATAATTTTGACTCAATGGTGGGTGAAGACTAGATTGCTTACAAGAACTACTGAGGATGGATTGAAGAATAAGTTCAAATGTTATAACTTACTTGTTTTGGCCCTTGTATCTGGGAAATTTTTTTTATTTGTAAAGGCTCTATAGGCTATTTTAACTTATGTACAATAAAATAGATCTAATTCTTTTGCATCTCTGGATGTTCTTCTGGTTGTTCTACTAATGTTTTTTGGCTGTGTATGTGCTAACATACTAACCTATGCATGACTGACATCTTTGTGCTATTTGACACTAACCCTTTTCTAAATTATGGAAAAAGGGGAGTGGTGTGTGTTGCTGAGTGTTGAGGTAACACAAATTTTTGTTTAGTGTTGACCATCTCTAGTAAGTGCTAATGTTGTGCTCCATGTTGGAGCATCGAGAAAGACATATGTCTCTTGTATATGTGAAAACATATCTATGTTAGTAGTATTCCTTGCATATTATGATATCAACTACTAACTTCTCGTGTGTGCATGGATAAGTATGTGAATGATTGCATGCTGATATATATTAGTTAGTAGGATTGTATGCTACTAACTATAAGCTAACTAGATTCATGCATGACTAAGTATGTGAATGATTGCTTGATTGTCTGTTTGGTTTGAAGCAACTTAATGGATTATATGCAAGTATATGAATGTTAATGCTTATGTATTTTTTTTGTTGCTTCTAGTGACTAAATATGATAATTGGAAGATGGTTGCTGCTGCTGATGGTATACTCTGATAGTTCATAAGTTCCACTGGTTGTAACTTGTTCTAATGGAAGAAGTGCTATTTATCTTGAAGAGTTGTTTTGTCACAATTTTCCAAAAGGGGAGATTGTAGTTCCTATTGGATTTCCTGCATTTTGTAACAAAAAAAAAACAACATGGAGAAGTGTCCAAGTGTTCAAGATTGGTTTAGCTTGTTCAAGTTGTATAAATGATACATGTTGGGCGTGATGATGTAACATGTTGGTACGATATTTGGGCCTTGCTCAATAGGCGCCAAAGTGTTGCGTTTTGAATGAATCTTTTGAGAAGATTCAGTTATATTTTATTTCAAATTGGCTTAGCAATATGATTAAGTGATTTATTTGATAGCTGGATGAAGATTAATTCATATTTAAAGAGATTTAAATTTGAATTTGTATCAAACCAAATCATATCTTATTGTTGGAGATAATCAAGAAACAAATCAAAGATCCAAAAGATTCGGCATTAATTCTAGATGAAATTAAAGATATTATCCAAGGAGAAAAGCCTAGAGTTATTATGCTATATAAGGAGATCAAAGCCTACATTGGAAGCCAAGCATTCACATTGAAGATTTTACAGTGCTAGGGTATAACAAAAAGTCCTTGTTATTCTATGTACAACATATTATGTTTTAGTAATTTGGCATAGTTGTAGGTTTGTCTAGTTGAGTTGTATTATTAAACATTGATTATTGAGTTGTAATCTCCAATTATGGGTTGTGTGATTGAGAAGAAAGTGAGTAGGTTCTCATGTTTAGGGGGAGACCTAAATAGAAAGTCATTGGGTAGTGTTAGGAAGAGGCATTGAACAACATAGGGTTTGTTGTTGCTTGTAAGACTAATTGTACTAAGCTACTAATAGTCAATTCCCTTTCTTAGGTTGTGGACTCAGCCCCTCATACGCATGTGTGGTTTCATCGAACTGGGCCAACAACTATCCCGTATTTAGTACTTTTCTGCTCCATCAACTAGTATTTTCTATCGTGGTGGCCTGCCAAACCTATTGTTGAAGCATCGCGTTCGAAATATATCTCATGAGGAACATAATTTCACAAGCTCAATGTTTATGATATATTTGTATGAAATAAGATGTGGATATGTTTTGATTTAAGTTTAGGAATTAAATGAGTTTAGTTTTGAGTTATTTGATATGTTTAGAGCCGAGTTTGATATGTTTAAAGTTGTGTTGAATTAAATAAGTTGAGTTTGAGTCATCTGGTATGTTCAGAGTTGAGTTGAGAAGTAATTGAGATAAGGTCAAAAATATGCCTGGTGACTCTTAACCTATAAGTAAAAGTTGTTAGAGATAATTGTGAGCTCTATTGTGTTATGAGTATGCCTTGTTAAATGTTGATGGTTGTTTGATGTTGTTGATGAGCATTATCGAGAAATTATATAATTTAATTATTATGCTAAGTTACGATGAAATGTTGAGTTGTGTTGAGATGTTGGTTTAGAAAGGAACTATTGGTGTGGCCTTATATTGGCGATGTTAATGAAATTTGTTACCTTCAGAGAGGAACCAATGACAAGTATTGGAGCTGGTGGTTTGAGACGAGTATTACATTTGTCTATTGCATTCACGCATCATGTATATCGAAGATAGGTGAGGGACATAAGTCCAATGACAAGTCTCAGGTTCAGATACAGAACCTGTAAAGAGTCTGATGGTGACAGAATTTGGTCCAGTGACAAGTCTTCAATTTAGAGATGGAACCTGTGACGAGTCTGATGGTGACAGACTTCATTCCAGTGATGAGTCTCAGGTTCAGAGGTGGAACCTATGACAAGTCTAATGGTTTAGAAATGGAACTAGTGATGAGTGGATTAATCAGTAACATACCTCTGATATCCAAAAACCTTGGTAACACATGAATTTGAGTATAGGAGATGAATACATTGCATACATAACTGTGCATGTGATTAATTATTGTTGTCAATTATTTATGTGATTAATGATTGATATTAACCATATTATCCTCGTTGTTTATGCAACATTAACATATGTGAATGTATTTTCTCCCCCAGTTTATTTCTGTGTTGTTATTTATGCATGTTGTGTAGATAATCAGGTAGATGAGCTTTGGTTGTTGCTTGTGTAGAAGGATGGCGTAGTGGCCTTCTTTGTTATTTATCATTTTTGAGTTATTTAGTTTCCGCGTGTCGCTCTGATAGTGTAACATTGTGATAGGAATAATGTTTTCTGTTTTGTGTTCTGCAAGTTGTTTAATTGAACCTTTTATAATTTAATGAAGTTGATATTTCTTTTATGAGATAATTAAAGTTGAGTTGAAAAATTATTCCCGCTGCTATAATGTGATTTGATTTGAGAAAGATGTTTATGCTGAGAAAATTTGACACCCTTTTGAGTAAATTATTCCGTTTTATTTTATAAATTATGTGAAGGGGTTTCAGGGTGTTGCACTGGACTTCATAGAAAAGATCTTTGCTTCCTCCTACGGCAATATTTTATGCTGGAGTTTATAGCGAAGATCCATGTTGTCTTCTAAGGTAATATTTTATGTAATACTTCATAACAAAGATCCTTGCCTCCTCTTAAGGAAATGTTTTATCTAACTCCTTATTCAGGGACTTAGAGTTTCTTCAAGAGAGGTATGAACTTATGTATCTTGCCTAGTGGGTGTGACCAAAGGCTAGCCTAAGACACTTAGTCTAAAGTCTTGTCTGAGGACTTGATAGAAGTTTCACCCGAGGGTTCCAACGCCTAACCTAAAGGACTCACAATCTCATCAACTAGACTTAATATAACTTTGCCCGTGGGACTAAGATCTCCTGTTGAACAGGCTATTTAACTCCTCGTCTGAGGGACTTTAAGTTTCCTCGAGCAGGGTTAGAACATATAAATATCTCCCAGGGGCGCGACCAAAGTCTAGCCTAAGAGACTTGGTCTAAATTCTTGTCTGATGGCTTGATAGAAGTCACACCCGAGAGGTCTAACGCCTCGCTTAAGGGACACATAGTCTCATAAGCCAGCTTAATATAACTTTTCCTTTGGGATTAAAGCTCTCATCGATCATGATATTTAACTCCTCGTCTAAGGGACTTAGAGTTTCCTCTAGCGGGTTCTGAACATATATACCTCACCCATGAGGCATGACAAAAATCTAGCCTAAGAGATTTTTTCTAAAGTCTTATTTGAGGGTTTGATAGAAGTCTCGCCCGAGAGGTCCAACGCCTCACTTGAGTGACTCATAAACTCATCATCCAGGCCTAATATGACTTCTCTTGTGGACTAAGAGCTCTCATCAAACAAGTTATCTAACTCCTCGCCTGAGGGACTTAGAGTATCCTCAAGAGGGGTCTGAACATATATATCTCGCCCAGGGGGCACGACCAAAGTTTAGCCTAAGATACTTAGTCTAAATTCTTGTATAAGGGCTTGATAGAAGTCCCTCCTAAGAGGTCCAACACCTCGCCTGAGGGACTCAAAGTCTTATCATCTAGGCTTAATATAACATTGCATGTGGGACTAAGAGCTCCCATTAAACAAGCTATTTAACTTCTCATGTGATGGACTTAAAGTTTCCTCGGGTAGGGTCTAAACGTATATATCTCGCCTAAAGGGCATGACCAAATCTAGCATAAGAGCCTTAGTTTAAAGTCTTGTATGAGGGATAGATAGAAGTCCCGCTAGAGAGGTCCAAAGCCTTACTTAAGGGACTTATACTCTCATCTGCCAAGCTACATGTAATATGGCCTAAGCGACTTGGGTTTTCATAGATATTTAAACTCTTAGCCTGAGGTACTTAGGGTTTCCTCGGACGGGACCAAACAATGGGCATTAGGATACTTCCTCGTACAACGGTCTAAAAACACTTTGTCCTCTATCAAGGACCTTGTGCTTGAGGGACTATGTAGTGTTATATTTGTAAAAGACCTAATAAGGGCGACAACCATACGCCTCCCTCAAGAAAGTTGAAGACCATATGTCTCCCTCAAGGGGTATCGTCTCGCCCCAATTCTTTCCTCTCTCCCAGTCATAGGAAACGTGGGATAAGATATTTCTTAGGCAGAGAGAAGTTAGGGTCCATAGCTGATCCATATCCCCCTTGGAAGTATGGATTCAATAGTCCACCATTGACTGGGTGGATGATGACCTTTCCCAAGGAAACCTTAGGTCCAAAGCTTCTATAAATACTTCTCCCCCTTACGGGAGAGGGGAAGGATCCTAACTGATACGCTTATACCTAAGCAATAAGCATATACACACAACCTCTCGTCTCACGTGAGCAGGTCCACTAAACAACCATAAATACCACATACAAGACTTCTCGCTGTCGTGGGGAAGCTCTAACCACCATATATCGTAATATATCTACTAAGGCCTCTGAGTACCCCTGCCTTTGCAAGGGTAAAATGCACACTTGTACTTTTTGACGAGTACAACAGTCTTCTAACTAGTCTTTTAAAATTTCGTAAAAATCATAGTTTTGGAAGCAAAATGAAACAAAGAAAGGATGGCACTTTGCTAAGCGCACTTTGGCACGTGCCAAGCCTCACTTAGTGCACCCAATAAAAAAATCACTAAGCCATTTTCGCTTAGCCAAAATCTACTCGACTAGCAAAGAACCATGCTTCACAAACTTTAAAAAACATGATTTCTCGCTTAACCAAGTATAGCTCACTTTAAACACTTTCTCACATTATCTTTACTACACTCACACTAAAAAAACCTTAAAGATACCTAAGAGAGGCGCTTCAAAGAGAAAAATACCAAAGTCACTCTTATCAATTGAGTTCAAAGTTTCTCAGGTATGCCATATTACTCTAAAATCTTTGCATTATACTTACACAACATGAACTTGGTTGAACAAACTCAATATTGTTAGAGCAAGAGTTGTTTCTACAAGTCATCTCTATGTTTTGATGATAACAATGGTATTTGTGAAAGAACCATTTTATGTTCTAATGTGTGTTGTGTGCAGATCATAATCATGGAAGATATCAGATCCAACAAGCACCAGCCAAACGTGCATAATTGATTATATGCAAAGTTACTATGTGTGACACAAGTCGCAAGAAGTGAGTATGCTTTTGTATCTGATCATAATCAGTCAGATCCAAGGATGCCGATATTGCTGTTGCAATGCTCTTGTGGATGCTCTCTGAGAGTGGTTATGATTCTGAAGATAGCGAAGCTTCTGAAGAGGCAATCTTCTAGAGAACCAAAGTGCTGAAGATTCCTAATGGACAAGTTCTGAAGATTCTGAAGACTTGAAGCAGTGAAGATAACAGGTTTCAAGACAAGTGCTGAAGTTCTGAAGACAGATTCCTAATGGACAAGTTCTAAAGACGGAAGACTTGAAAGATCTGAAGACCCTGTTATAAAGTCTCTACTCATGCTTCAATTAATTACCATCAGAAGCCTCTGAAGATTTGAAGACAAATGTTACCGTTAGCAATGACTGTACACCGTTCTAAAAGACCAATCCCATCACTTCTACAGTAAAAAGAAGATATGGCAGTACAACTTTAATCATTGCATAACGACTCTTTTCAAACGGCCAAAAGCTCTCCAACGGCTATATTTTACTTGGCTATTTAAAGGAAAGGAGTATGCGCTCTGAAGGTGTCGAAGTTGATGTAATGATAGCCACAACGATGAGTTCTCGTTGTAACACTTAATATCCAAAGCTATCACCATTTACACACGACCATTGTTGTTGAAGCTCAAGACCATAAATCAACAAAACAACAACAATTGAAACATAAGCTGTTGATGAAGAAGACAACATTGCAAAATCAGTCAAGTCATCAACCACCATCTTCGTCTGAGCTATATTGAAGATCTGAAGCAAGGAGTTGTTGCCCGAAGCTTGCTCAATAAAGAAGACGAAGAAGAAGAAGATCTACAAGATGTCATCAACTGTCAAATCAACATACATCTTTGTAGAATCTTAAGATAGCAAGGAGCTATTGCTCACATATTGCTTGAACACTTGTGTGTTCTTTTGTACTTAAACTTAGGAGTAATCTGCTTGTTAAGAATCATCTTTGTAATCTCCTGTTTAAACTAATTCTATGTGAATTAGGATTCCTTGAGTGGTCAGTGTGACCGGAGACTCAAGAAGACAATGGCTTGATGTCATTGTGGAAAAGCCTGAAATAGGGTCAGTAAACGTTATATTCGTTG
This sequence comes from Lathyrus tuberosus, assembly GCA_022829125.1. NCBI lineage: Eukaryota > Viridiplantae > Streptophyta > Magnoliopsida > Fabales > Fabaceae > Lathyrus > Lathyrus tuberosus. The sequence continues at coordinate 23,158,205 of JALAZF010000007.1, read as the reverse complement.
CGACGAATCCCTGAAAGTTTAGCTGTGAAATCCTAGCAGTAGATCTTGCGAGATTGGAACCTGCAGGTCAATGTTCGTTTATTCATTAAGTTGAATCCCTGAACGGTTCATTGTGTGTTAGTCACAATTGCGGTTGTGCAGGTTGTTAGTCATCGGCTGTTGCCCGTGCATCTATAATCGGATTTGGTTATAGTGGATTAAGTCTTTGTGTTCAAGGCGAAATCACCTGAGGAGGGTGGACTGGACTAGCTTGGGAATGGCTCAAGTGAACCAGGATATATCGTGTGTTCTTTACTCTTGCTTATGCTTTGATTTATTGTTTATGTCTTACACTAAATTATCAGAACCTTACATAAACAAATCAGAACCTTGCATCTTAACTCTGATAAGCTTCCGCACTGTAAGTTCTGAATGATGCATATCTTATTCAGACTCTCCCGGTCATATATGCTTTACGCATTAACAAGTCTGAATGCTACTTCGCCAGACAGAATCTCTCAATGAACTCTAATGTTCCCTTAGTGCTTTAACGATAACAGGCAAAAAGTTTTTAAGAGTGAAAACACAATTCAAACCCCCCCCCCTTTCTTGTGTTTTTCTCGCACCTTCAAATATTTTCCTAGTTCAGAACTTAAATAGGAATGACATAATTGCTATATTGTTGTTAATATTATGTTGACAAACAATGCATGCATGTATAATTGAACTGATACACTATGATGAACAATGGGGTTTAAGTGTGCTATGAACTTCTATATTGATTTATATAATATCCCTTTAAGTTTGAATATATGTTGAATTGATTGCATGCCATGAAAAACATAGTAGCGAACATGTTCGACCTATAATTTAATCATTTTTGTTGAAACAACACGTATATTAAAAATAGGAAGGTTGTAACTATGTGTATTTGATAATTTTTCCTAACAAGATTTTAATCCATGTATGTTGTTGAATAAATGTTGCAGATGGCTCCAAAGGAATCAATTACTGGAAAAAGGCAAGCCTTTGATATAGTATCATCTAGTATACCCTGTGATGATCACAAATTTAGGAGGCACATTAATAAAGAATTTAACTTAAATGGAAAGTCGTAGTATGGTACAAGAGGGGACAATGGAATTAAAAGACTCAAGTGAATACTCATACTTTTTTGTGCAAGAGATCAATGTTAGAGGTTGGAGCCTTTTAGAACATCCTCCATAACATATTAACCAAGATATCATTAGGAAATTTTATACAAATGCCAAACTCATAGAAGATGCACCTGGGTACGAGGTCGAATGGTTTCTATTTGATAAAGAAGCCATCCATGCTTACGTTGAAGGCAATTATGTGGCTAATCAAAGAAAATTGAATATGTTTTCATCCAATTGGCTAAAGGTAACTGACATTATAATCGCATTGCAGCTGGTATATGCAAAGTTGGGAAGACCTATGGGTTGGGACGAGATGAGAGACCTATAGATATCAAAAGATCAACTTTATCCATCAAATCCAAAATATGGATGACACTTGTACCGATATAATTCTACTGGTCCCTATGAAGGAACACACAAAGAAGAGCTAGCATCGAAAGAAGGGCTAACACCCGAAGAAGGGGCCACCCACATAGAGGGCTAGCACTTGGTAGCCAAAAAGTGGTCCCTAATAGAAAGGGCTAACACATGTAGTCGAAAAGAGATCGTCCGCAGGGCTAGCATCAATAGCCCAAAAGAGGCCGCTCACAAGACTAGCACTTATTGCCCAAAAGTGACTTCCTACAGAGCTAGCACCTAGTTTCCTAGAAGTGGCCGCCCATAGAAAAGGCTAGCACCTGTAGTCTAAAAGAGGTCGCCCATAAGACTAGCACCTGAAGTCCAAAAGAGGCTGCCCACAAGGCTAGCACCTAGTAGCCCAGAAATAGTCTCCCATAAAAAGGGCTAGCACATGTAGCCCAAAAGTGTCCGCCTGCATGGGTAGCTCATATAGCCCAACAAGGAGATAAGCCACCTTGTTGGACTTAAGTTAAGATACTTAATCCAAGGAGTTACTCAATGAAGGAAATCATATCCTCCATGATACTAGGAAGAACAAGTCTTCCCTTGACCATTTCTTTAGAAGTGGAGTTAAGAAAAAATCGTTTCACTAACTCTGTAACCTAGTCCCAAGATCCATTATAAATACCTCAATCCTAAGGTTAAACATGGACATCACATAACATACACTAAATACCTAAATACACAACTTCTCACCTCACGTGAGTTTGCTATCTTCATAATAAAAAACACCACCGAATAGAATTTCTTACCGCCATAAACAAGCCTTAAATCACTAAAATCACTAAGTCTTCTAGTCACCCTTATCGGCATAAGTGTGCCACACTTTCTTTATTTTTTGATAAGTAAAGTGGCAACCCCGTGAAACCCGATAAAATTGACCCGGTCCTTAAACTCAATCCACATAAAATGAAGGTGGAAAGGGTTAGGACACTTAAAATGAGGAAAATTTATTTACCAAATCCTTGTTTCCTTTAATTTTAATAAGGTGGAAATATCCTCATACCCATGTACAAATGACCTTTTCATCTTCCATTTCCACTCACACGATGTAACATATCTTTCCTCTTCGTTCTCCCGCCATCAGAGCATGCTTCATCTCCCACTTCCATTCAGTCGGCGCCAAGGTCAGCCACTGTTTCATCATCTCCAACTAACTTTCCAATGTATTCGTTGTCATCTGCTTGCTTTCTTCAACGCTGTTAACGATAGGATCATTGACAACTCAATTGTCATCATCATCTTTAGCAAATATGCTTCAAAGGAGGTCGCAATCGAAATCGGGAACAAACTGGCATGGCGGTGATAATCAAGGGTTTAGAAACATATGACAACCTTCTCAATGTTTGCGATGTTGTTTTCCCAGAGACCAGTGATCTTGACGCCGCATATAAGATAAGCATTACATTAACCATGGTTTTAAATTGCATTACATTAACAATGGTTTTAAATTGTGGATGCGGTTGCGGTTTGGGGTGTTGCGATTGCGGTCATTGTGGGTGTTACGATGCGAATTGCGGCTGTTGTGGTGTGAATTTTTATAAGGAGGTGTTTGAAATACAAAGTTGAAAAACACTTAATGTTAAGTTTTTGGCAAAATAACACTTTTAGTCCTTTAAGTTATTTAATGCTACCACTTAGGTCCTTTAAGTTTTTTTTTTGTAACGGTTAGGTCCTTTAAGTTTAAAAACATTTGCATAGTTAACCTTTTTTGGAAATTTCGTTAGAAAAAGTATATGTGGCTTTGACGGTGCTGAGTTAGCAATTAATGTTTCAAGTATTTTGAATATTATATCAAAATACAACTCCTTAATTCTCTTATCTTCTCCATCCATTCGTGAACATACAACCCTAATTCTCTTCTCCATCCATTCGTGAAAATCGTCTTCTCTTCTTCGCCATTGACGGTGAAATTCTGGAATCTTCTCTGCAGAATGCAAGTACATTAAAGGTGGAGAAAGCATTGTATCAGGTTCGTACACTTCTTTGCCATTGTTGTTTAGGTTTTTGAAATAGTTATGTCTGTAAGTAGATAGAAAATAGGTTACTTATGTTACGGTGATTTAAACAGGAACAACATTGTTATGGGTGAATTTTTTGTTGACTTTCATCATGGAGGGTATTTCGAAGCTGACAAATATATTAGGGGTGAAGTATCAAACTGGAAATGTAATGGTGACAGGCGGAGTTACTTTGAAATATTGGGGGTTGTTAAAGAGATGAAGTATCGAGGAGTGCAAGAGATATGGTATGACTTTGCTGGAACCCTGAAGGCGTTGGAAGATGATTTTGGGGCAATAGAAGCTTTGAATTGGTCAAAGACAATTGGAAAGGTTGACATCTTTATAGTCCACCCAGTTGAAGAACCCGATGAAATAGTGGCTTTACCTACATCCCAACCTAATTGTGAGGCCCAAAACGAGGAAGAAATTGTTAATGATGGTGGGACCATGTGGAGGGAGCACATGTGAATGATGGTGGGTACCACTGTGAGAAAGAAAATGTTGAGGCTGGTGGGGTCCATGTGGAGGAAGAAAATGTTGAGGCTGGATATGTTGAGAAAGAAACTGTTGTGACAGAAAATGTTGAGGCTGGATATGTTGAGAAAGAAACTGTTGAGGCAGTTGGGGACCACGTGGAGGAAGTGAATGTTGAGGCTGGTGGGGTCCAAATAGAGGAAGAAAATGTTAAGGCTGGATATGTTGACAAAGAAACTGTTGAGGAAGGAAGTGATGACAGTGCACTAGCAGATGGTTTTGTTGACTCTGATGATGAGATATTAAATGATGGTTGCCTGCAATAGATGAGCTATTACCTGGAGTTGATAAGAGATTTTGTGTTAGACACCTTTATAGCAATTTCAGAAAGAGATATCCAGGTAAACAATTGAAGGAGTTAATGTTGAAGGCAGCCAAGGCAACATATCCTCAAACATGGGAACATGAAATGAGGGAAATGAGGAAGGTTAATGAGGAGGCATACAAACACTTGATAAAAATACCTCCTAGATATTGGAGCAAGTCCATGTTCAAGTACAGTACAAGATGTGATGTGTTGGTCAACAATATGTCTGAAACTTTTAAAAGTGTTATCATTGGACCAAGAGAAAAGCCAATTGTGTCAATGTTAGAGGACATTAGAGGATATCCCATGGATAAGTGGGCAAAAAATAGAGCCAAAATAGAAGAGTATGAGGAATCTGTCCTGCCAAGAATCAGTAAGATGCTTGAGAGAAGAAAAGAAATCTCTAGGTTTTTTATACCAAGGCAATTCAATCTTTTTGAGGAATCTATTCTGAATATATGATGTTTTTAAGACTAACTCTTAAATTTTCATTTATAGGTTATCAGGTGACATGATATATGAAGTGAGACATACAAATATGGTTGGAGAAAAACACACAGTGGATTTTAGGAGAATGGAGTGCTCTTGTAGAAGTTGGATGCTCACAGGCATTCCATGCTACCATGCTATCTCTTGCATGTAAAATAGATCTTTAGAACCAGCTGACTTCATTCCATATTGCTATAGGAAAGACACTTACAAAGCTTGCTACCAACCTATAATATATCAAACAAATGGAGAAAATTTGTGGGAAAAAACACCTTATCCTGACATACTGCCACCACCTTCTAGAAGAGCACCAGGGAGGCCTAAAAGAAGAAGAAATAAAGAGGCTGATGAAAAGAGAAAGGATGTAGTGAATGTCTCAAGGAAGGGGCTGCCAAATAAGTGTTCCATATGCAGTCTTTCTGGGCATAACAAGGCCTCATGTCCAGCAAGACCAAGAGAGGCCCAGACTGCCAACACTAACCAATCCCAAACAACAGATCTAGTTCCAACTGTCAGTCACAAACAAGTCATCCAGTTCCAACTGTCCAGTCACAACCAACTCCAAGGGTTAAAAAAAAAACAATCACAAACCACTCCAGCAACATCAGTTCAGTCACAGCCAACTCCAAGGGTTCAGAAAAAACAATCACAAACTACTTCAGCAACATCAGTTCAGTCACAGCCAACTTCAAGAATTCAAACAAGGCAGTCAGCATCAAGTTTAAGAATCCAAACCAGACAATCTATGACAGTGTCACAACTACTTGAGAAAGCAATCTGACACATCAGCATTTAAGCCACCAACAAGTATGAGGCCAAAATTGGCTATAAGGAGGAAGAACACTAACAAATAGCATTTCTATTTTGGATTTAGGACTATTTGAGATTTCTGTTTTGGATTATGTGATGACAATTATGTTTTGGATTATGTAATTACAATTGCGTTTTTGAAATTGTTTTGGAATGTAATGACAATTGTGTTTTGGAATTGTTTTGGAATGTAATGACAATTGTGTTTTGAAATTGTGTTTTGTAGTGACAATTGTGTTTTGAAATTGTTTTGGATTATGTAATTCTCAATGCAGGAATATGTTAATGTTCACATTTGTGTTTGCAATTAATTTTAGTTTTGTTTTAAAATGTAACAAATTGGTCCTTCAAGATTTTAATTAGTAACAATCACATCCTTCATGTTTTTAAAATGTAACAATATAGTCCCATATGTTTTTAAAATGTAACAATATAGTCCCATATGTTTTTAAAATGTAACAATATAGCCCTTCCCTGTTAACAATAACTGAACTTAATTGAAAACAACACAGATGGAGGCAGAAATTTCACAGAATGAAACACAAACAAGTTTCATTAAGTGCTGTCGACAAAAGATACATAACAATCACTCAACATCCCTTTGTTTGTTACAAATTATGTAACACCCCATTTTCTACCCCAAGTTTATTAAAAATCATCAGAGTGTAAAATTTTTAACATAAAACAAATGAGATGTCACATTTTCAACTTAAACAACAAAACCAATAACATAAACCTGTATTTCTTTTTAAAATAGATACATAGCATTCGGAATACAACTTATAATTCATTCGCAACTTTATTCAACTAGATCAAAACTTCAATTTATAATTATTCAAGAATTATTGTAATAACAACAATTAGGAACAACAACGTAAACAAAACATTTCCCCCCGAGTGCTACGTATCAGAGCATGACACCAACTTGAACTAACAGCGACTAAGACTTCAAACCTTCACAGCTATTCTTGAGTACCTGCTCAGTTACCCATAATAGGTAACATCATTACAGAAGGGGTGAGATATCGAAAAATATAATCAAAGGCATGATAATTAATATATTAGATTAGAATCACACAAATTTCACCGCTTCATACAACAGTCATGCAACAACTATTAGTAAACAACTTAGGAGCAACCACAACTTATAACAAACAATAACTTATAACAACAACCTGTATCAAGCGACAACTTACAACAATAACAATTTATAACAACAATAACTCACAACAATAACAACTTATATCAACAACACCAACAATCAACAACAACGTAATAATATTAACAACTTCAACATGCAACTCAAATGTGACTCAACTATGCACATGCATGTGGTACCATCGGAGTAAAACTCCCAACTTAAACATATGCCAGGTTATCGAGGCATTTTCAACTTAATCGGATGCCATAAAGGCCAACTTAAACAGGTGCCATCAAGGCCAACTTAATCAATGCAATGTATGCCATGCAACCTCAACTTCAACAATAAATTCACGACAACGAAAACAACAACTTAAACATGCATCAATTGCATCAACTTAATCCAACATTGGTCATTCGACCTACGACTTGAAAATGCCCACAAACCGGAACAAAACCACATAAGCAACTGTATAAGAAATCCACACATACAACACAAATTCAACAACATAAACTGACTAAAATCACCTACTAATTATTACTAACTACCTCGACCATTTTCGTTAAATTCCGAACAACTAATTTTTCCGCTTAAATCGGCTAAACCGACTGAAACTGTACTGTTTTCACCTCTACGATTAACACGACTTAATTATAAAATTCTGTGACTTTTCTGGTTTCTGATACAATACTCTTGCTATAATTTAAAATCATTTGTCATGAAAATTTGCATCATTCTATTTCTGCCGAAAACCAGTTTGTTTCTATTAAAACATAATATACTGATATAGCAATCCAAATATATTACACTAGCAGCCCTACTCATTAATTCTAATTCATTTACTCACTAGGTGTATCCGATTTACCATTAATTAATTTATTAATCTGACCATTAAACTAATTCACCTAATTTAGTCACTTAATTAGCCACTCAGAATAACATATAAATGGTCCCACCATATGTGGCTCTCAACATGGAATTAAGGTGGCTCTCATCATGGTTTTAAGGTGGCTCTCAACATTATTAACATATTACTAATTTTCATCCATGATATCATAGACAACACGTTAGTTTTCCTTAATGCAAGGTTCCACATAAGACAAAAAGACCACTACCCTTAATTATGGGTGGCTTGCGCCACCCCTGCTAATGAAAGGAGTGGCTTGCGCCACATTAATCTTGGGTGGCTTGCGCCACATCCCTAGTGGTGTCCGGGCCCACCTTAGTCTCCCTTCCAATTATGTGGCTTGCGCCACTATCACGTTTCTCACACAGGGTGGCTTGCGCCACCCCCCTTAATATATATATATATATATATATATATATATATATATATATATATATATATATATATATATATATATATATATATATATATATATATATTTTCTAAACACAACCAGTATTAATTTTCTTTCAATTTTACGGTGTTTAACCGAGACTCCTCCATCGTTCCAATTCACACAGTCATTCACAAACATATACCATCGAATTCCACAAGAACCATTCAACAATTCAGTCAACACACAAAATCAGAACAATCCATCATAAAATTAACACATTCACGGTAGAAAATTATACAATTCCAACCCCACATACGGCCTACCATATACCCGGTTATAGAGATTGAACCCCACCCTTACCTGGATTTAACGGTAGTTCGAATTTCCCGATCGAATTCCTTATTTCTGGTCGAACTCCGATTCGGCTTTCCGGTATGCAATTTCCTCTTCCGGCGGCTTAATCCACAAACCCTTGGTTTCTCCTCTTTCTCCCACGTACAACAACTTTTCTCTCTTCACAAACCCTTGTGTTTTTTTTCTTCTTATTTTCTCTTTGTTCCAAATATTAATAATAACTAATAATACTATTATTTGATTTAATGGGCCAACTAATCCACACCTCCACATTGCTACATACCACACCACAACTAACCCAAATAAATAATAATATTATTACTAATATTACTCCTTCAGCATAATCAACTTATTAATTTTTCGATTAACCGACTATTAATCCGACTTTAACTTAATAATTCCGATCGACATATCAATCCAATTAGCCTCTTAAAATAATACGATAACACCCAATTACTCGATTAATTCTCAACTTCGTCTAAATCCAATAATAAAATCCTTCGATAATTTAATTAACTAATTAATTAAATTCGAGGCGTTACAAATTACATCAACCAAAACAGACAAACACATAACACTAACAAAATAAGACCTAACAACACAATGACATAGCCTAACATCTTCAACATCTTCACCATGATCTTCATAACCTCCTTAGTGTATCCCTCTTCATTATCAATGTTCCTTCTGAGCAAGTTAATTTCAACATCCTTTTCTTCACATTTGGGACATTTTGAAATAAGTGGGGCATGTAACACTGGATTGACTTCATCACTGACATTGTGTTCATACCATTCAAAGAAATTGCAACCCACATTATAAGCTTCACTCTACATAAACCAAAACGAAAATTAATACCATAAACCAAAACCAAAATTTGATAAATAGTTTGAGCTTCAAACGTACCTCAAAGAATCTGCATCCCCAAAATTGCTTCCCAAAATTTCTTACTTTTTTCTTAACAGTTCATAGCACGACTGACGATCCACACGTACACTTCTTCTCCATTTCAGTTTGAGATACATGAGAAACGTAGGTATTAGTCTTCATATACCTACGATTTGGTGAACTACTACCTTGAGAGGCCATTGCTGCAGTTTTCAGTTTTAGGGTTCAAGTAGTTTGATTTGGGGATTTATGTATGAAATCACTCAATACTCTAAAACGCCAGCACATTTGCCCAGTCAACAAACCTAAAAGCCAAATCATCTCAGTTATAAGTCACTTCAGATCAGTTTTTGCCACCTATGCACTTTTTAAACGGAATTTCCAAAAAATGCTAACGTTACAAACGGTTTTAAACTTAAAGGACCTAAATGTTACGAAAAAAACATAAAGAACCTAAGTGGTAGCATTAAATAACTTAAAGGACCCCTGGTGCTATTTTGCCTAAGTTTTTTTATTACATAATAATTAAATTGAGTTTTAAGATTCTAATATTTTGATTTTAGATTAAAATACTTAAAGAAACATAATTGAAATTATCTAATATAGTTCCAAACATAACCAGAGACATAATTTTCAAATCACACCGAAATTGCGGTCTGATGCGGTTGCAAAGACAATCTCATCCACAATATTGCGGGTGTAATTGCGGTTGCAGACAGCAATTTAAAACCATGACATTAACTGATTACAAATGATTATTATGTAATATATGTTTGTATGTATGCTATTATAATCTTTATGCTCTGCAGCTTAGAGAAAAAAACTTGCTTTGTACGTAGTAGTAATTTATGACACATGTATCCACAAATTTTGTATTCTCTAGATATTGCTTACTTTTTCTGCACTCTTGGTTCTCTTTGTTTCGGCCTTATTAGGCACATTGTTGAGAATTTGTGACTGGTTGGAATACTTTGAACCATTTTGAAGAACTTGTAAGTATGTGTTTGCTTTGTCATAAACGATATATTACTTCATTTAATACATATTCATCTGATACATCATGTGCTTTGCCGCAATGGCTCTGTCCAAACCACTCGCTTTGACTGTTGAATTGCATGTAAACATTTGTCTAATTAATCTCTAAGCATGCAGTATAAAAGTTTCATTGAAACTGAGGCATTGATGTATCATTTTGAGCACCATGAGTAAAATCATTTCGAAATTTTGTACTAGCATGATCCTACTTCTGACATTGTTGTTGAACATAGTTAACTTCAAGCTAATTCCCTTTGCCTAGTGGGCGCAAAGCCGCCTCTGGTTTTCATTTTGCTGATAGACAATATGAGCTATTTTATTTATATAGAATTCTCTAAAGTTGCGAATAGTATCATGATTGACGACGTCATTGTTGGATCTGGTTAAGAAAAAGTGCAGTAGAGTTAAAAATGGTGCAAGTGCAGAAACATGTTTGTTATATTATATGTCATTTAGTGAAGCTTTATATAATTTTGATGTGTTTTAAAATGAAAAGAAAATATGAAATGAAGATTATTTTTTTTAATATAGAAATAGACAAGACTTCTTAATATAAAAATAAACAACATTTAAGAAGTTTTGTAGTATGCGGTGGTATGTATTTTAAATTCATAAATAGATAATATTTCATGAAGTGTTACCAAATTCGAAATAATATAATCTTTAAAAAAGGTTTCTCTCATTCTCATCCAAAATAGATAATTATATCCTCATATGCATTTTATCTCTCGTGATGTCTTTGTGCTTAGTGCAACATCTCTCGTAGGTAGTTTTAACCTCTCTCAATAAATAAAGAGAAAAATCTATTGTTCTGGACTGGGCAGGCGCTTGGCCCACAGTAGCGCAAGGCTCAATCTAGTCCAGCTTTTGGCAAGGCCGAATGACTGGATTCAGCCAATCTATCCGTTGAGTAAGATATAGTCGTTGGGCACAATATGACTATTGGGGACGTCCACCTCACGCGCTTGACAGTTCACGTGACCAACTGCGTCTCTGGATCTCACGGGGACAGTTGGACCAGGTCAAAAGGTCACGCGTTTGACCTTCCACCTGGCAGTCTCCCATTGGTCGACCAGATATTTTGGCCACCTGGGAGACCTTGACTCCGCGCTGTGGGTTATCTCTATAAATACCCTCTCACTTGAGAGGGTTAGGTTTGATCACTATTCAATACTTAAACGATACCTAAACGCTTTGTACTTGCTTTCTCTCTAGCCCAAACTTACTTTGGCATCGGAGTACCTTGCAGGTACACCCCCTCCTCTCCTACATCCATCATCGTTGCCCTACACGGAAGGCCACGAAGATCCATTCTGATCACCCCAGATCAGTGGCGTCGTTTGTGGGAAATGTCGCTTCCCCGTCTTTTTGAACCAAGATCCCTCATCTTTTCACCCAAAAGACCAAAGCTTACTCTCTAAAAATCCCCCTGATCATCATGGCCTCAAACAGAAATGATGATGTCCATCAAGATCCTGTTGTCGCCGTTACCATGGATAACGTCGACCACCACAACTCCGAAGCAACGGTCCATGAGACCGACCACAGAGACGGAAGAACTACGTATCCTTCTTCCGACGACGTGAAGCCACGCGCACAGACTGTCGGTCACGTCTTTGAGCCCATACATGTCCCTCAAAACGCTGACCCCGACACTACTGCCCTCATTGCCTCTTTCAACAAGTCCAATTACCTGATCTTCCAACAGGGCAAGAAGATCAACATGCTCGAGCACGCTCTTCAGGAGCAACTTCCTTCACAGAAGCCTCACAACCCATCTCCACGCCCTCAGTCTCCCCCTCAGAAGCGTCAGCGAGACAGATCCAGGAGCATTTCTCCCATCAAGGGACGATCGAAGTCGGAAGAACCTGAGCAAGAGGTCACTAGGAGACGACATTGTACTCCTCCACGGAGACCTAGGTGTTCCCCTGCCCCGAAGAGGAACAAGCCCTCAAAAAAGCATCATGAACATCGCCGGTCGCGAGACATTCTCCTCGACGCAGCAGAAGTCGCGGACGCAGCCACTCGCCATACAGGTCATCGAGCATGAGCAACGATGACGACGTCTATGGACCCCTGTCTCACGACGTCTAGAGAAGCCTCCTCCTCTGGCTCTATATGATGTAACCACCGACCCTGGCGAGCATATAGAAAATATTGAAGCCATGCTCCACTACCACAACGTGAGCAGAGCCATCAAATGCAGGTTATTCCCTATCAATCTCAGAAAGGGGGCCATGACCTAGTATAAGAGGTTTCCTCGAGGTTCGGTCACCTCATGGAAAGATCTGAAGAACCAGTTCGCTCGACACTTCACTGCTTCCCGACGCTATCCAAAGTCGGAAGCCACTCTCGAAGCCATTATTCAGGGCAGGGACGAGCCCCTGCGCGCCTACTTCGAGAGATTCAACAAGGAAGCTGTAGAGGTCCACACTACGGACTATATAAAGAAATACCTCCTCGAGAAGGGGCTAAGGCCGAAGAGCGAGTTCCACAAAGCAGTGGGCATCGAGACACCCCGAACCCTAGCCGAACTTCTCCGTAAGGCCCAAGCTTATATACAGTACGAGGAGAAAGAAGCCGCGTACAAGACCCGAGATTCAAGGGATCAGGAGAACTCCCGGGCAACGAAAAAGGACAACTCAGAGGCTCTCCGACGTGAAAAGGAGAGACGGTGAGACGATCATCCTCGCGAGCACAAGGGACCTGCTGGCCGCTTCACAGAATACACCTTGCTGACTGCTCTCCGTGAGCGCATTCTCTCCGAATGCATCAACGTGGAGTTCAAGCAAGGGGTGTCTGTTTCCTCAGGCCGACATCGTCAAAGGACAACACGGACAAAAGCAAATACTGTCGCTTCCATCGCAGTCACGACCACGTGACCGAAGATTGCATTCACCTCAAGGACACTATAGAGATCCTCATAAAGGAGGGTCACCTAAAACTATATACGAAAAAGGGAGAAGCTTCCCGGCGAGAGACCTCTGAGTCTAAGAAGGAAACAGAAGCTTCGTTATCCAGTTATCCCCATCAGGTTGCTATGTCTATCACACGAACAGAGGACTTCTTCGTCCCTGACTACCTCGAAGACCCTCCCCAGATCACTGCACACAGCACCTGGGAGACATTCCCCACGGTAATGGTTATCTCATGTGGTGGATACAAGGAGCTCACTGTAGGGTTGGTCAAAAGGAAATTCGACCAGCTAATTGACTGCATCCCAGACCGACTATCTACGCTTGAGAAATTCCGGGGGCGTTATCAGCCTATCACATTCTACCGTGAAGAGTTGCCTGGGGGCTCCCCAAACTCACACATTCCTATGTTCATCAGGGCAAGATTGGCCAGTACTGATGTCCGACGGATCTTAGTCGACCAGGGCAGTTCGGTGGACATCATGTACACCAGTTTGTTCCACGCCTTGAAGCTCGACCAGAAGAATCTGTCACCGTACGTGGGATCAGATCTACAAGGATTCAACTGAGCTACCGCTAGGCCTTGTGGGTACGTGGAGCTCACAGTCACGTTCGGGGAGGAGGAGGCCTCCAAGTTGATCAAAACTCAAATTTTGGTCATCGACTGTCCATCGCTGTACCAATGTATCCTGGGGAGACCTACCCTCGCGGAGCTAATCGCTGTCCCTTCAACTGTTCATCTCAAGATGAAGTATTACACGGAGAAGGGCCACGTAGCGACTTTGCATGGAGATATAGAGGCTGCGAGGAGATGCTTCGAAGCAACGACCCGAGGGCAAAGCTCGATTGGTGCAGCACCTAAGGGCTCCAAACGAGCCAGAAATGAAGATCTTCCCAGCAAGGAAAGCCATCCCGACAAAAACCCAGCTCTCCCAGTGCACACAATCGACCTCGACAGCCGGATTTTCGAAGAAGGCGAGGAGGACAACAATGAAGGCACTCCAGCAGTGACAGGAAGCTCCCCTGCATCAGCCATCATGCGTATGATACCAGATGGGGAATTCGAGGTGATCACCTTTGGAGACAACCCGAACAGAGGAGTAAAGATAGGCGCAGGACTCCCCGAAGAGGTAAAGCAGCAGCTGAAGACATGCCTGAGAGACAATGCAGACCTATTTGCTTGGAGTGCCTCGGACATGCCCGACCTTGACCCTGAGACTGCCTGCCATCAACTCACCATTGACCCAGCAGCTCGAGCGGTAGCGCAGTGCAGGTGCAAGCAATCTGACGAAAAGGAACAGGCTGCCGAAAAACTTGTAAAAGACCTCTTAGAGGCAAAATTTATCTCCGAGGCCAGGTACACAACTTGGCTGTCCAATATTTTACTAGTCAAAAAACATAATGGAAAGTGGCACATGTGCATTGATAATACTGATCTCAACCGGGTTTTCCCGAATGACGTTTATCCTCTGCCCAACATAGATAAGCTAGCAGACAATTCTGCATGTTTCAAACTCTTGTCCTTCATGGACACCTACTCGGGATACAACCAAATTCCCATGGCCGAAAAGGACAAGAAATATACCACGTTCATAACCTCGTCGGAGAACTATTACTACAACGTAATGCCCTTCGGTCTGAAAAACGTTGGGGCCACGTACCAGAACATGATGAATAAAGTCTTCCGATCAGAAATCGGAGACATGCTTGAAGTATATATGGACGACATGATCGTGAAGTCCCAAGAGGAATCCGATCACACAGTCCACTTGTAAAAGGTCTTCGACCAAGCGAGAAAATGCAAAATGCGTTTTAACCCAAAAAAATGCACCTTCGACGTGCGGGCAGGGAAATTCCTCGGCTTCTACCTCACCAAGAGGGGATCGAGGCCAACCCCTACAAATGTCGAGCATTTGCTGAATTTCCCACGTCATGGTCGAAGAAATCCATACAATCCCTCAACAGGATGCTCGCTTCACTATCTCGCTTCGTGGCCAAGTCTTCCCAACACGCTCTGCCTTTCTTTAAGCTTCTGTGAAAAGAAACCATATTCGATTGGACAGAGGAATGCGAGCAGGCTCTGCTCCACCTCAAGCGAGCCTTGTCTGAACCCCCCATTCCATCACGACCAAACAGCGAGGAGACGTTGTTCTTGTACATCTCCGTCACTAGCGAGGCCATAGCGCCGCCCTCATTCGTGAAACACCCGACGGGCAAAAACTCATATACTTCACGAGCAAGGCTTTGCAAGGGCCAGGGCTCAGATACCAGCAGATTGAGAAGGTTGCCTTTGCCCTCATCAACGCAGCGAGGAGGTTAAGGCATTACTTCCTGGCCCACACGATAGTAGTACGGACAGACCAGTCCATAAGACAGCTGCTTAGTCGGCCAGACATGGCCGACATAATGGTCAAATGGTCATTGGAGCTGTCAGAATTTGACATCCACTACGAAGGCATAAAGGCCCTCAAGGCACAAGTCTTGACCGATTTTGTGGCAGAAATGACGCCTCCAGTGTCCCCGTCTAGCGGAGCACACAAATGGACCATCTTCGTCGACGGGGCATCCAGCTCCACGGGCAGTGGCGCAGGTATCATCCTCGAAAACGAAGAAGGGATCCTAATTGAAGTATCTTTAGTTCTATCGTTCCCCACATTGGACAATCAAGCCGAGTACGAGGCATTCCTCGCAGGCTTACGGTTGGCCGAATTAGGCGCCAATAAAGTGAAGATCTTCACAGATTCCCAGCTCGTAGCGTCTATTGAGGCTAGAATAGCAGCAAGCAAAAATATATAAGTAACCCAGTTTTTTCGTATCCGCAGGGATCAATGCGAGGGAAAGAATACCATTCGACGGTATCTATATTTCTAAGCTTATGGATCAAAAGTTTTGGTTTAAGACGCAACCAAAAGCAAAAGCAGAAAATGTAAAGACGGAAAATATAAAATAAAGACTGAATTATAAACTGAGCCTTGTTGGAATTGGATCTCATTAATTGATAACACATGTATTCTTCTAATCATATTATACATAAATTAATCATTTGCCTAATATCCTCACGTATCACCCACGACAGAGGTTATATCTAACGCAACATTGAGAGATCGACCGTATTGCCTCATTGGTGATGTCTCACGCAACAAAAACTAACACAGAGCATTAAGAGCTGATACTCACGCAAGTGTTAAGCCTAAATCTATTTCTAGAGTTTAGAACAAAACAGATAATCATCTTAGATCCAGATCTGAAGAGTATATGTCTATAGCGGTTCAAATCAAAGATAAACAGGTAAACAAAGATGACACCCAAATCAGATAAATGACTGCTTCATATAGAATGCCAATGATCAGAATACGTACATACATTTAATCCTTTTTACATGTATTCAACTAATTTTCCAAATGAATGTGAATATCGTTCTTCATCATTATTATCATGCATCCTCGCAATACCGTATCGGTCCTACTTATGCTAGCCATGCTACTTAATCAACACAATACAGCAAAAGATACAATGAATATCAACTCACAAAACCATGTCAAAAGTTTTACTCATTGATAGATGAAAATCTAAGATCAAGAATTTGTACAGGTTTTGTCAATACCATAAATAATTAATCAAAGACAACAATAATAGATAATCGAAACATATTCACAAACATACATTAGATGAAATACATAAGGTATCAAGAGATTACATCCAACACCAACAAGAAATCAAAGCTCTTACCTTCTCTCCCTTGAAAATGAAGAGATGCAAAGTTTCTCTCTGAAAAATATCTAAATCTATCAAAACTATATCTAAAAAGTGTGAAGAATGTATTTATAACACATTCAAGAAATTACACGTTCGCAAAGCGAACCATTTATTCGCACAGCGAATGGTAAAAATAGGCACTTCAGGTGCCTCTGAATAGTTAAATCTCCCCAAAAATTCTCGTGAGTTCACAATGTGAAGGATCACTCGCAAAGCGAACACTGGCTTTCCCGTTCGCAAAGCGAACTTTAGTGCCTTTTGCCCCTGCCAAAATCTGGGACCATTCGCTGGGACCTCGCCAGAGTTCGCAAAGCGGACCTTCGCTGGCATTCGCTTTCAAGATCGCAAAGCAAACTTACTGATGTCTTCCTCTGCTCTTTGGCAGCTTGCATCATTTTCTTGTGTCTTACTCTTTGATCATTTAGTGCCTTTTCCCGCACAATAACACACATACTACAAGCACCAAAGGTATATTCACGATGTTAGAAGAACAACAACAATCATTAGCAAAACCAATGAAAACATGAGAAAAAAGTGGAAAAAGTGCAAAGAAAGATATGTCATTTTTAGGTCAAATCCGGACCTAACAACTCTCCCCAACTAGATTTTTGCTTGTCCTCAAGCAAAGTATGCCCCTCATGAAAACAAGAGGATTTGCTCAAGCATAAGATTCAACCAAAGTCAAGCATGAAAATGCGCACAAGCAACGTTCACCACTCAATAGAATCGAACAATGACAAAGAATTAAGTTCTTAAACAAATATCATGGAATAGTTCAAAGAACAACTAAATTTTCAAACTTGAATCACTCTAACACTCCTCTTCAAAATAAGAATGAAGAAATTGACGCGTTTGCAACCGTGGGGAAATTTCACTCAGCTGACAAACAATGCTAATAGCAATCCAATTCATACAACATCTAACAATCAAAATGAAAACATGGAAGCAAAAAATCACAAAGGGCTTTAAAGGTTGTAACTTGGTCGGGTTCACAACAAAGGGACATTTATAACGGCCATTGAATCGAAATTGCCGATGCAAAAAGAAACATTCACTATACATGGTATTTACACATCACAACTTCATTCACCATTTTCATTCCTTTATCACAAACCTTATCAAACTTCCTTTTGCACAATTATTTCATTCTCTATTTTTCTCATTCAAACAAGCATTCTTTTTCTTTTGTTTTTCACATTCATATTCACACTTTTTCTTTTCATGCTTGTTTGAACTTTTTCAAAAGTTTTAGCAACCTACCATTCTTCTTTTTCATTCTCCCCAACTTGAATTCAACCAAACCTCAAGTGAATGCTCCTTGCTTTTTAAGGCAAGGAAATTAATAAAACAAATTTCAAAGGTTCAAGAAGAAATTTTTAGAACCTCACAAAATTCAATGATGAACCAAACTTTCAAATTATATACATAAACCAAGTTCATCACTAAAATGAGATCTAAACTGTTTAGGCTCAAAGGGGTTAACGAATTCTCACTACTCACGGGTAAGGTACTTTTGGATACAGTTGTGCTCAATATAAACAAATGCCTTGATCATTTCTAATGCTTCCACAAAATCACAATAATCAACAGATAAAGCATGAATCAAACGAATTAAACAAAGTTATCAGTCATCCTAGCATATAGTAAATAATGGAGGTTTCTCACAATTTGTGGCTTTTGGACCTAAGTGAAACAAGCATTCAAACAAGTTGCAAAATGAAACAAAAATACACATTTGCACAAAGAACAAAAGTATTAAATCATTCTAACATTCTATAAAGCAGTACAATTTACCTCACAGACATTCAGATCTCACCATCCAGACTCGGTCGAAGCTTCATTGAATACTTTTATACAAATAGCAACCAATCTAGAAGGAGTTCTCATCATTCCTGATCACACTAGAGAAAACATAAAAGAAAAAAAATATATACAATATAAAAAAATGTACAAAGCTAAAAAATATAGAAACTATCGCGATGCGATTCAATATCTAAACACCGATCCTCGGCAACGGCGCCATTTTGTTAAGGCTAGAATAGCAGCAAGCAAAAATATATAAGTAACCCAGTTTTGTCGTATCCGCAGGGATCAGTGCGAGGGAAAGAATGCCATTCAACGGTATCTATATTTCTAAGCTTATGGATCAAAAGTTTTGGCTTAAGACGGAACCAAAAGCAAATGCGGAAAATGCAAAGACGGAAAATATAAAATAAAGACTGAATTATAAACGGAGCCTTGTTGGAATTGGATCTCATAAATTGATAACAAATGCATTCTTCTAATCATATTATACATAAATCAATCATTCGCCTAATATCCTCACGTATCACCCACGACAGAGGTTATGTCTAACGCAACGTCGAGAGATCGACCGTATTGCCTCATTGGTGATGTCTCACGCAACAAAAACCAGTACAGAGCATTAAGAGCTGATACTCACGCAAGTGTTAAGCCTAAATCTATTTCTAGAGTTCAGAACAAAACAAATAATCATCTTAGATCCAGATCTGAAGAGTATATGTTTATAGAGGGTCAAATCAAAGATAAACAGGTAAACAAAGATGACACCCAAATCAGATAAATGTCTGTTTCATATAGAATGCCAATGATCAGAATACGTACATACGTTTAACCCTTTTTACATGTATTCAACTAATTTGCCAAATGAATGTGAATATCGTTCTTCATCACTATTATCACGCATCCTCGCAATACCGTATCGATCCTACTCATGCTAGCCATGCTACTTAATCAACATAATACAACAAAAGATGCAATGAATATCAACTCACAAAACCATGTCAAAAGTTTTACTCATTGATAGATGAAAATCTAAGATCAAGGATTTGTACAGGTTTTGTCAAGACCACAAATAATCAATCAAATACAACAACAATAGAGAATCGAAACATATTCACAAACATACATTAGATGAAATACATAAGGTATCAAGAGATTACATCCAACACCAACAAGAAATCAAAGCTCTTACCTTCTATCCCTTGAAAATGAAGAGATACAAAGTTTCTCTCTGAAAAATATCTAAATCTATCAAAACTATATCTAAAAAGTGTGAAGAATGTATTTATAACACATTCAGGAAATTACACTTTCGCAAAGCGAACCATTTATTCGCACAACGAATGGTAAAAATAGGCATTTCAGGTGCCTCTGAATAGTTAAACCGCCCCAGAAATTCTCGTGAGTTTGCAATGGGAAGGATCACTCGCAAAGCGAACACTCGCTTTCCCATTCGCAAAGCGAGCTTTAGTGCCTTTTGCCCCTGCCAAAATCTGGGACCATTCGCTGGGACCTCGCCAGAGTTCGCAAAGTGAACCTTCGCTGGCATTAACTTTCAAGTTCGTAAAGGGAACTTACTGATGTCTTCCTCTGCTCTTTGGCAGCTTGCATCATTTTCTTGGGTCTTACTCTTTGATCATTTAGTGCCTTTTCCTGCACAATAACACACATATTACAAGCACCAAAGGTATATTCATGGTGTTAGAAGAACAACAACAATCATTAGCAAAACCAATGAAAACATGAGAAAAGAGTGGAAAAAGTGCAAAGAAAGATATGTCATTTTTAGGTCAAATCCGCACCTAACAGTGTCCCAAGTACGAGGAGAGTATCAGGCCAAAAATTATCACCTCGTCGAATATCTAATGCTGGTAAAAGAATGGATAACTAAGTTCGACGCGTGGGAAGTCCATCACATCCCCCACTTACGAAACACTCGAGCAGATGTCTTGTCAAAACTGGCTAGCACCAGAAAGAAAGGTGGCAATAAATCCGTCATACAGGAGATACTCCCCTACCCAAGTATCGAAAATTCATCGGGGTTGCTCGATGTCAACACTATTGGCGACAACAGCTACTGGATGACCCCAGTATACAATTACCGCACCATGGGGGAATTGCCCGAGGACAGCAAGGAGGCCAGCGTGACCAAGCGAATGGCCTGATCATACGTCCTGGTCGACAACAAGCTCTACTGACAAGGACTCTCCATCCTCCTCCTAAATTGTGTTGAGGAGAACAAGGTCCCTAAAGTTCTCCAGGAAATTCACGACGGTATCAACGCACAATACTTGGGAGGGAGGTCCTTGGAACGAAAGGCCCTGCGGGCAGGATACTGTAGCACCCCAAAATTTGCTCTCCTACCTTAGTACTAACTGGCTTATGTTATCATGTATGCATATCATTGGTTCTTAGGAAGGGGTCAAGGTGTCTGAGGCAGTTCAAGAGGAGAAGATGTTCTTCAAAGGGTCAAGCAAGAGTCCTTGTATTGTCCAAGAGATTAAGAGGAGAAATGGTTATTGATGCCACCATTATTTGAGTCACTAAGGGGCCTTGGGGCTCAAGAGATCCTATTTGGTCTATCACATCATCAGGAGTTCACAATTGGCAGAAGATCTCAAGTGAACCACTCCCTCCTAACCAGTGCAGAAACTAGGGTTTTGAGATTCTTGGGTTTATTGCTCCAATGGGGAGGGTCCCTGGGTTTTTATCATCACCAAATGGCATATCTCATCTTTGTTGGAGAGGATACACATCATATTCAGAGGAATTTGGATTTGGAGGATGTGCTATTTTCTCCTAGACTTAGGGTACTAAAATTAGGGTTTGCTATAAAATCAGTCTATTTCTGATTTTTTGGGCAAGACTTGATTCCATGGAATTCCTTGGGTCCCTAAGTATCTAGGATTGGAAAATGACCCATCAATTTGGTTCACAAGAGGTTCAATTGATCAATTGATTGGAAATCAGGAGAATTGGGAAAAAGTCAACAGTGAGAGGGGAAGTCAACTGTGAAATTTTGAGGTTCTCTTCAAGGTTTTCAAGGCCTCACATCCTCATATGGTCTTCAAGGGTCAGGTTTCATACCATTTATCAAGAATCAAGAGTTTGTGCAAAAGTTACTAAATATGGAAATGACCTATAATTTGAAAGTTTCCATTTTTGGCAAGTTTTTACACTACATTCAACTTGACTTTTCACCATCAAGGAAGCTTCAAATGAATTTTTATCAAACATGAAAGTTAAATATCTTTTTCTCCCCTTTCCAACAAGTACTAGATGGTCTCCATATCATTTGTGGAACTCAAGTTATGATCAAAATAAGGCAAGGTGGTTTTTAGGGTTTTCTCATGGTTCCATTTTTACACCTTTTGCATTTTGGGACATATTGACCTATAATTGGTCCTATTGCTTCATGTCACATTACAACACCAAAGTACATTCCATAAGGATCATTTTTGGCCTTTGCACCAAGAGATTTCAAGACTTATTCATCATTTATTTCACATTATGCAAAATGGCAAGATGCATCAAAACTCATAAATCAAGACGTTCCAAAGCCCAAATTCAATTCAGGTGTGATTAGCAATTGAAATGTGAGTGATCCATCATGGAAGGCTTAGGTGTACACGCATGGAGGAGGGTGTATAACTCAAAGTGCAAATTTGCAAAATCATTGAAAACTCATTAAACAAGGAATTAACAAGACTTTAATGATATTCAGGGGAATAACCTAGAGTATATAAGCTAACTCATACACTCATTGCAGGAGGAGGCACGCTAGTTTGGCAAGATTTCACTTTTCACCCTAAAACCTTTTCTCCTTCGAATCTCATCACACACAAAAGCTTTCCACAAACCTCTTTCACATTCTTAATCCTTGGCCTCCATAGAACACAAACCTACCATCATCTGAAGCTAATAACAAGTGTATTATAGGGTACGAATTTGGGGACCTCTTCTCCAAAACTCAAGATCTAGGTCAGATTCAAGCCCTAATTGCATTTATTTTGCAATTAGGGATTGCTGTGGTGTGATCTTGAGCGTGCATACGGGTTTCTTGGAGTATTTCAAGCTATTCAAGGTCTCAGGTTAGTCACAATTGCATGCTCTTAAAACTCAATTTTTTGATGCGCATAATAATCTATGATATTCACTTATGATGCTGATATATTTTATTTTGAGATTGGACGTGTATCATGGTCGTATTGTGAGTTTGAAAGTTTTGAACCCTAACTTATTTCGTTCGATTTGTCTTGTGTGTTGGTTGTTTGTGAAAAATAATATGATATTTGTGATCCTTGTGAAAATCTAGACAAAATGGTATACTCGTTTACATTTTCTGGGAAATTTTGGGTTGCAGGTCGCCGGGGAAGACGACCAGAGCTAGGGCTCCGGCATCTGGTGTGTTTTCCGGTGAAGCTAGGGTTTCAAAGGTGGAAGATGAAATCCCACCGTCCATTGCCTTGATCCGTTGGTCCACAGTGTGCCACGTCTTTTAAAAATCTGTTTTATTTTATTGGTTGTGTGTGTGACATCCCATGATTATTATTGTGCACTTTCAATCTGAACCATTCATCACGTTAATTATTGATAGATATTGGACGTTGATATGATCTGATGGTTACTAATCTGCCAGCACATTAAGTTACTCACGTGCCTATCACGTTTTATTTTTATTTTCTGATTAATCATGGTGTATGCGCGTGCATGTTTATTATTGTGTCCTTTCAATCTGAGCCTCTCATCAGGCATACTGTGTGACTTTGATGACTGAGTGAGGAGCGTTAGATGGATCCAATGGCTGGTGTGAATCCTATGGTTGACTAGGTTCCATGTGTTTTCTTTTTATTTCACTGATGGGCCTTTATGTATTGGGCTTGTTATCCACACCCCTTTGCTTTGGTCCATTTTATTTCCCAACGTGAATAAGTTGCTGAATACACCCCCTGGCTTTTTATTTCTATTTTATTGCATAGTTTCTCATTTTTATTTTCTTTAAAAATAGATAAATGCATCCAAAAATTACAAAAAATTCATGAAGCATGTTTAGGGCTTTATAAAATTTTTCCAAATTTTATTTTTCATTTTTATTTTATTTTTAGCATCTGAATTAATTATTTGGTTAATTTCTTTTGAATTTATTCCATATATGCATACCCTAACTTGATGATTTTATTTTCATAGCATATAAAACATTTTGAACTCATTCTTTTTGCATTGTTTCACCAACATATTGAAGTGAATAAAAACATTTTTCTCATATTTTTAAGACCATTTCATATTGCGTTTTAGTCCCTCTCTTTTGCATATTGAATCATGTTTCCTACTTGATCTTTGCATGATTGTTTAAGTGACTTATCTTGTGAATTTTTGCATGAGTTTTTAACATGATGTTTACCCCTGGGTAAGGTGTTTTGAGAATTAATTTGGTATTTGTTAAATGTGTTTTACTAATTGTTTGATTGCTCTTTGTTTGAGGTCTTCTTTTATGCACATCTTTGATCATGTTGGATTACTTGTTTGAGAAGGCACTTGTGCCATCATTTGGGATTGCTTATTTGACTTCATAAACCATGTTTGGATTATTATAGGTCACTTGATTGCAATTATAGGTCATTGGTGTGAGGTTGTTGCATACTTTGTGCACATGTTCAATGCTTGATTTACATGCCTCTTTTTGACTTATCTTCTCACCTCTTCTCATCTGTGCTCATTCATGACTTATGTTTGGTTTGTGTATGCCATGCCATATCATCCCTTTGAAATTCATTTGATATATGTTTCTGACCTTGGAGCTTTGCATTCATGTCATATGTTATTCATGTTTCATCTTGCATACTTGAACATGTTCACTTACATACTTCCTTCTCCTTCTTCTAATGATTCTTAATGCTTGGATACTTGTTTGTGTGCCTCATGTGACACTTGTATAGCATGTTTAGGCACATGTTTAGGTCATCCACATTCTGACTTGGATATTATTTGAAGCATTCTTACATGATCACTTTGCATATCCACTCATTCTTCTTCTACTCCTTCTTTGATGGCTTTCTTGTGTGTTTTGCCACTTGTTTGCATTCTATTTTCTTGATCTTGTTTGGTAAACATTATGGGTCACCTCTAAGGTGTACATTCTAACTTGGATGAGTTTCATTTGGTTTGTAACCATTTCTCTTTGGGTTGTGATTTGTTTGGGGTTTCATTTGTCTTGTGGTTGCTTATGTCTTTTTTGTACTAACCTTTTATGCAGAGGCAGAGGTAAGTTATTTGAGGGTGTGGATAGTCATCCATGTTCACCCTCACTTTTTCTTTCTCTCATATTTTCTTTTCTTTAGGCTTAGGTTGTTCTCAAACCTCCCCTTAGGGCCATCTTTGCATGATAACGTTAGGATAGAATCCCCTTAGTGTTTTTTTCTTTTCTTTTGAGTCCCTCTTATCATCTCTTAACACTTCTAAGATACTTAATAAGGTCAACTTGCCTTGCACACAAGCCTTAAACATAGGAAGTGAAGACTGAGGGGTCCCCCTTATCTCTTCTAGAGTGTTGAGCATACGTCCCATTGGGGACGACCATGCGACGCATTCGTTCCCGTGTCATAGACTTTGGTTCAAGGTGAGTTATAAACTAACTCAAGTCACTTATGTCTTAAAAAATACAAACAAACTTCAAAACTTTTTGTCTTGCGGGATTGTCAAACTTAAGGCTATTTTCAAAAAGGGCATGTTACTTTCCGTTTTGTCGTAAACAGGCATCGACCCTAACTGCCGGACGCGAACTTAACGTCGCTCATAAAAAACACAAAAAGAACTTGGTCAGAACTACGTTGACTCTGAATTTCCCATTGCACAAAGGGAGTACGTAAGCCTAGGATGACGACGTCCTACTGAGTCTGTCTTTGTTTCCCCCTTCCCCGTTTCAGAACAGCCATAGATTTTAGGATAACTCACCCTTAGAGTAGACAACAAGCGTAGATCCCATCGAGTACGATGGACGCGTGGGGTGCTAACACCTTCCCATCGCGTAACCGACTCCCGAACCCAGGCTATGGTTGCGATGACCATTCCTTTCCCTCTTCCTCAGGTTTATGCGGTGTTCCCTTTCCCTCTCCTGGGATAAATATACATTGCTGGCGACTCTGTGTTCTGCGCCACTTTCGCGTTTGTACCTGGATGAAAATCATGGGAGCGACAAATACTATTGGCTGACCATGCAGCACAACTCTAGGGAGCATGTCAAGAAATGTGACAGATATCAGCGCCACGGAGACATGCACTTGGCACCCCCTAACGAGTTGAAGATTTTGTCCTCGCCATGGCCCTTCGCCTGGTGGTGGATGGATATCCACTAACCCTTCACAATGGGGTCCTATCAAAACAAATTTCTGATCATGGTCGTCGATTACTTTACAAAGTGGATCAAAGTCGAAGCCCTCGCCAAGATCACAACCTTCAACAAACTTCGTTTTTATAAAAGAAACGTCCTCGCACGATTCGGGGTGCCGCATGCCCTTGTGACCGACAACGGAACTTAATTCACGGATAGGAAGTTTCAAGACTTCGTCGCCAAACTAGGCACAAAGCAACACTTCACTTCCGTCGAGCATCCCCAGACTAAGCAACAGGATGATCCTTCAAGGTCTAAAACAAAGGCTAGGTGAAGCCAAAAAGAGATGGGCCGAGGAGCTACATAGCATGCTCTGGGCCTATAGAACAACCCCACACTCAACCACCGGGGAGACTCCCTTCTGTCTAGCCTATGGAACCAAGGCAGTGATACCGATGGAGATCAGGGAACCTTCCAGGCGAACTGAAGCTCCTCTCGACGAGGAGATGAATGACGAGGCTCTAAGAGAAGAGCTCGACTTGGTCGAAGAGATCCGGTCAGTAGCAGCTCTCCACGAAGCTTCGTTGAAACAAAAAAATAACTCTGTGCCACGACGCCAAAGTCATTAAGCACGACTTCCAAGTTGGCAGCCTAGTCCTATGCAGAAATCAAAAAGATTCACGCGAGGGCAAGCTGGCCGAAAATTGGGAAGGACCATACAGGGTCAAATCAAAAACAGGCACTCGAGCCTACTGCCTCAAAACTCTAAACGGGGAACCATTTGCTCGACCATGGAATGTTGAAAAACTCAAGCAATATTACAGTTAGGACCAGCCACGAGTTTGGACTAACTGTCGACGAAATCACCCCACAGCGGGGAGACCGCTCGGCCACAGGAGCGTGCCCTGGTACAAGCACAGTCTTTAAATTCACAACGCCGGCCAGCTTCTGCTCATGGAACGAGAAGACTCTGTGCCCAACGGGGATACCTCTACCGAGCTTCGTCGTTGCCGCACCAGCAGGCAGGACACCCAGCTCGCGATGGAAATACTCCAAGCCCTGTGGGATCAGGACCTCGACCGAGATCCTAGTCCCACCATCGGCGAAAACACTTAGCTTCCTCGACGAGTCCCCCTAACCGTCGAGTGTAATGATAACAAGTCGAGCAAAACTTCCATACCTAGCGAACACTACTCGCAAAAATGTTAAAGCATACACATAAAATGCAAGGCATATAATGTCAAAAAAAAAAAAAAAAAAAAAAAAAAAATATATATATATATATATAATATGGCCATAAGGCCAGAATTGTTAATATTACAAAAATGGGTCATGCCCAACAGTCGATTACAATCGAATGGCAAACAGGCCAACAAAATTACACAAGTACAATACAAAAACAAAACTGCATCGGTGGGAAGCTCGGGAGGAACCACCTGGCCATCAACAACTGCGTTTAGAATACCCATCCCTTAGGTCAACAGCTGGACGTCGGAATTGAGAGCCTTCATTTGCTCCACTGCCGCATTGAATCCGAACTCAGCCACTCCCAAGTTGTCCTGTTCGAGGATGCAAATTCTCTCTATTAAGTCCCTCCAGGTCTTCAGGGCCTTCTCCTCCTCGGTATCATCCTGACCGACCACCGACGACCCCTCTAGCTCAGCAACCTTCGCCTTCAGAGTGGCATTCTCCTCCTTCATCCTTGTCAGATCCTCCCTCATCTGGCTCATGTCCTTCAAGAGTTTAATCTTGGCCTCCAGGTTGCCTTCAAGAGTTGTCATCGTGTTGTGTATCTCAACATTCTCCAACTCAAGCTCGGTGATCTTGTCATGTACCTTCTTGAGGTCCGCGAGCGGAGCTGTCTCCGCATCCCTGAGGGCAAGCGCCGCCTCCAACACTCTCATAACAACGGCTGCATCCTGGCACAGGAGCTTCCTCCTCACCTTAGGGCCAGCAGACAGAATGGCTGACTCCTCAAGGTCAGGGACAACAACAGAGCCTTCCTCATCAAACAGTTTCCCTTGACGGTAGCATGGTGGCAACACAAATTTTCCCCCGACGAAGCTGCTCGAACCACCAGATGGGGAAGAGCTGATATCATCCCACTTTGTCTTATTCGTTGTGTCCGGGAGGAGGGTTCGATGTGCTGCCCGAAAAGGAGGTGGTGCCGCCCAGAAATTTTTCCAGCGTTGCTTGCTGCTTGGCAGCATCGGCCTTCAGCACTTGCGCCTTCTTGAGGTTTTTGGCCACTGCAGACCTGACCAAGCGCTCCCGCATGTTCGACATTTTCCCTGCAGAAACAAAAAAAGGTTAGTACATTGCGCAAGACGCTAAAAGTACGGGCAAAGAGATAATATATACCAAGGAGCTCAAACGCAACATCCTTGTTTTCACATTCGAGGAGGGCCTTGGTATTTATGTAGCGAGCTGCCCGAGCAGGCTCCCCATCCTCCCCGAGTAGAACTTTGTTGTCCTTATCCACTATGAAAGCGGGGTTGAAACTCTCCACGAATGCATGCAGTGCCCAGAAAGACTCCTTGTCCCCGTCACATAACTGGTCATGCTTGACAAGAAACTGATCAGTCATATACCTAAAGTGGGCAAACACCCACTCCAGCGGGAACTTTGATACGACCCTCGTTACCTCCCAACCATTAACCTCCACAGTTTCCATGATAGACTGCTTGGTCGCCTTCGAGACATGCTTCACGACTAGAAAACTGTATTTGAAGTTTCGGACAGACTCCGAATACGGCCAGAATAGCCTGCTTTGTTGCTTAAAGGACACCCAACTTTGTTTTGGACCCTCCGTGCTCCTTTGTAGCTGTAATATGCAGAAGAAAAGATCCATTGTGGCCCCGACCCTTAGATATCGGCGGACCAACTCAATGGCCCTAATAAACGCCAGAGCGTTCGGATGCAACTGGGCAGGGCACAGTTCGAGATGACAGAAGATGGCCTCTTGGAAGTCGGTGAAGGGCAGGCGTTACCCCGCTTCCACGAAAGCAAATTCATACATGGGAAATCTCATCCCTGGATACACCAAACATATTCGGTCATCCTCCATGGGGCAAAAAGCTTTCCAGTTCACGGGCTCATCCTCCGCCCGGTCTTCAAGGTAAGGGAACTCACGAGCTTCCTCTTCGGTGAAAGTCGATCTCGTCGACATTGGCTCTTAGGCGATCCAGTCAAGATCCCCATCAGCCATCCTGACATTAGCATGCTTGACGGGTTATTCCGCCTCCCCATTAACAACCCTGACGTCGGGGACGACTCCCTCATTTATGTCGTCCATTTCACCTAAAAAGCAGAGGAAGCAAAAGTGAATTCAAAGACAAAGATTAAATCCACCCTTCCACCACTAATCAAGTGAAAGGGCGAGGAATAAGTTCGAGGACGCCCTCAAGCCCTAGTCTACAGTATCGGGACGCAGCAAAATCCTTTTCCCCGTAGAACGGGGACGAGTCTCCGCGACTCAATGAAAGGATTTCACAAGGACGAGTTTCCTCGACAAAACAGAACTTGTCAAACATGCGAAATCAATTCTCGCGTCGAGAAGGCCTAATGCCCGACTACAAACTTAAGCTACTTCTAACCAGAAACCTGGGAAGATCTACACAGTCTTAAACTACATTCAAAGACATCCATCCTAGATTCATCATGTTCTTCAAAATATTCATGAATTTCCCAGAAAATTCATGTGTTCATCGAAGAACACATGAACATTCAACCGGAAAATTCATGAGTCACCGGAAAGTGCAAACCAATTTCCAGAAAACTGAGAACATCCTAGAACTAACAAGAAGGGATGAAGAACTTACGTGAAAATCTAAAGGTTGAAGATGAAGATTTGGATGTAGACGATGAAGATCGACGGCGGCGAGATGAACTCCGGCTAAAAGACAATTTGTAGAGCAAAAGGATTTGGGGAGAGAAATTTGCGTGAAGTATACAAATGAATCCTCGCTCTCCCCCCTTTTATAAGCAGTTGCTCGCTAGGGGAAGTGCAAAATCCATCATAGCCTAGACCCCCTAGGCCTTGACAGAAATTAATCGCACCACCACGTGTCAGAAGGGAATCTCCGTTTGGCATTCCCAAAGCTAGACGTTGCATTTCCCAAGTCTTCTCTAATTCCCCGCGGGTATATCCTCCTCGGCAGCACATACAAGTCACGTCCTCGCTCGGGCTCGTCGACATAAAAAACGTCCTTTTCGCGGGCACCTTTACTAAACCAGGTCGACATAAAAATGCCGTTTTCGCGAGCATGTCCTTGCATACAAAAGGGTTGTCGGGCTTATAAGCGACAACTATCGACCACGCTGACCATAGAACAGGAGAAGGGCATGTCCCCGAACACTATCCTTCAAAAGCAACAACCAACAAGGCTATCTCAAGTCATCACTCTGCCTCAGAGCAAAGACTTGGGGGGCTCCTGTTCTGGATTGGGCAGGCGTTTGGCCCACAGTAGGGTAAGGCCCAATCCAGCTCTTGGCAAGGCCTAATGACTGGATTCAACCAATCTAGCCGTTGGGCACAATCTAGCCGTTGGGAACGATATAGCCGTTGGGCACAATAAGACCGTTGGGGACGTCCACCTCACACGCTTGACAGTTCACGCGACCAACTGCCTCTCCGGATCTCACGCGAACAGTTGGACCAGGTCAAAAGGTGACGCACTTGACCTTCCACCTGGCAGTCTCCCATTGGCCGACCAGATATTTTGGCCACCTGGGAGACCTTGGCCCCGCGCTGGGGGTTATCTCTATAAATACCCTCTCACTTAAGAGGGTCAGGTTTGATCACTGTTCAATACTCTAAACGATACCTAAACGCTTTGTACTTGCTTTCTCTCTAGCCCAAACTTACTTTGGCATCAGAGTACCTTGCAGGTACACCCCTCTCCTTTCCTATATCCATCATCGTTGCCCTACACGAAAGGCCACGAAGATCCATTCTGATCACCCCAGATCAATTTTGTATAGTGATTACAATGCAAATTTCAAATTCATTAGATTTAAACCATAAATACTTATAATAAATTGGTTACAACTAATTCATTTATAAAGAGAATTTCTAATTATTTTATCAAGATTAAACTATAATTAACATATTCTCCTCTAAAAACTTAAGAAAATCTGAAACACATGTACCACTTTTCAATAAAAAAACTATGCAAGATGAAGAGATTTAATAATCCTCCAAAATAAAATAAATTTTGCAGGGCAATTTGATTGTTTATATCACATTATATACTTTAATTCAAAAGAATTATACAATTTAGTGTTCACTAATGTTTCTAATAATAGAAATATATCAAAGATCAATTAAATAATTTTGAAAAAGCTACACCTTCTAGTCTTCTATTTTTTTTTTAAAAACCATTTCAATAAAATAAGAACACGAACAGTGTTCAGATACAAGCAAAGAACAACAACAGCAAAACAACAAAAACCAGACCCAAAACAAAAACCTCCCCAATTGAAAATTTTAAAACCAACTCCAAATCAGACAATTACTCCCCTAAAGGATACATACAAAAGGAGAAAAATCAGAATTGGGATAAGAAATTTTCCCAAAATTTGACCATTTCCGCACCAGTAATTTGATAGACCAGCAGATGTCTTCAAAATTAAAAACTCCACCCGAGAAAATTATTCTATTCCTAATCCTCCAAATGCACCATAAGATTATTAGCCACACATATCCAAACTTCAAGTTTCCTTCTTCAATATTTCCATCCCCACACCAATCAATAAAGAATTTGATTATGTCTCCATCAAAAAAACTGCCTATTCCAATCCAATCTCCCATCCTTTCCCAAATAACTTTAACAGGATCACATTCAAAAAAGGAATGCGCCAAGTCTTCTTCACCAGAAGAGCAAAAAATGCATTTCTGGTCCAAGCTAGCACACCCTATTTTCAAAAGTTCCTTCTTAGTAGCTAACTTAAACCATAATACTTTCCAACCAAAACATCTCACCTTAAGAGGAATCCTTATATTCCAAAGAGCAATGAAAGCTTTTCTATGATTAAAGCTTAATTCAGTGGCAGTAGAATTTTCAATAAATGCCAAGTATACTTGCCTCACTTCTAAAACCTCACTATTACCTCCTTTCCACACCACCCTGTCAACAGAATCCACGACAGGGCTGCTGTTGCACAACCAGTTCCTCAACTCTTCATTTCTATCCAATTTGTCTACCTGATCCTGCAAACTAAAACCCTCTAATTGCCATTTCCAATTATCATACGCCCAATAACCCATATTAAACACAGAAAAAGCACCATTATTGTAGCATCGAAACAAATCAGGGAAAACATCAGCCAGAGATCTCCCGTTACTCCAGTTTGCCAGCCAAAAAGGAGTATTCATCCCGTTACCTATCACAAACTGAATATTATCTTTAAATCTGAACCCCTGATTAAATGAATAAGATCCACTTTTTAAAATATCTTTCCACCACTGAGACGAAGACCTATGCGATTGAACATTCTCATTAATCACTTGTTGTTCAATAAAACCATATCTATCTTTCAGAATATCCTTCCCAGAGCTTCATGGTCATTGAGCACTTTCCACCTCCACTTAGACAATAAAGCTACATTGAAGTCCTCCAATCTTCTAATTCCTAATCCACCATTCTCCTTAGGTAAACAGACCTTATCCCATTTTAATCAATGAATTTTTGCTTTCTCCTCAGAGCCACCCCACAAAAATCTACTTCTAAGCTTATATATCTCCCTCAGCACCCCTTTCGGAACCCTGTACAAAGAAAGCCAAAATATGGGCAAAGAGGATAAGACAGAGTTAATGAGAATAAGTCTTCCAGCCATAGTAAGCATTTTAACATTCCATAAGGCCATCTTCTTCTTGATCCTATCAACAATAGGTTTCCACCCAGAAATTCTTCTAGGATTAAAGCCTATTGGAATACCGAGAAAAGTGAAAGAAGGTTTGTCCGTTCTACAAGACAAAAACGTCGTTGCTGCTTGAATGAAATGAGGACTAATATTGACACCTATAACCCTGCTCTTGTAAAAATTTACTTTCAGCCCTGACACAAGTTCAAAGCCCCTTAACAAGGCTTTAATACACCAAAGGTTAGACCACGTACCTTCACCGATGATTAAAGTATCGTCAGCAAATTGAATCAACTCCACTTGAGTATTCAAACCAACTTTGAATCCTTTAAAAATACCCTTTTCCACTGCCATTCTCATCATGCCTGCAAGACCCTCTGCCACAATCACATATAAGAACGGAGAAAGCGGGTCGCCTTGCCTTAATCCTCTTTCCACCATAAAGTCATTCATCGGACTCCCGTTAACTAAAATTGAAAGATAACACTTGAATATGGTACCCTCCATCCACCTAATCCATCTACTACCAAATCCCAATTTAGATAACATAAAGCGCAGGATATTCCAACTCACACTATCATACGCTTTTTCAAAATCAACTTTAAACAATAAACAATCTTTTTTGTCTCTAGTGGCCTTATCAACCAATTCGTTTGCAATAACCACTCCGTCTAAAAGTTGTCTTCCAGGCACAAAACCAGACTGATCGTGCGAAATAATTTTACCAATTATTATCTTCAATCTACCAGCCAACGCTTTAGCCAAGATTTTGTACAAACTACCTACCAAACATATAGGTCTGTACTCTCCCAGTAACAACGAGTTGTCAACTTTGGGTATTAAAGTTAGAAAAGAAGAACTCCTTCTAGTCTTCTATGACATTATCTTTTGGTTGAGACTTATCCTCAAACTTTTCAGTATATGATGAAGTTTGAAAATATACACCAAAAAACTTATTTATCTTTTTTAACAATAAAAATCAAATAGCAAAAAACACATTTAAAATATTTTTAAAGTTTAAAGGTAGTGTACGAAATATTACACATATATTCAATCAGATTATTTTAAATTGTAAAATCAAAATAATATTTTAAAAATAAAAGTGTGATATGGCAGGATATACATCTGTGATTGATTGACAATATATAAATATTTTACACTGTTAATATATATTCTTTTTTCTCATATTCTTACACTTTCAATCAATAAAAACTTGATATCCATCAAATCACATTTTTATTTTTAAAATGGTTTAATGGTAATCCACTGAAAGTGTAAATTTTTTTTACAATGTCATCTAATAGAAATATATCATTCTGCCATGTCATATAATTAGTTTAAAATTTTCAATCTGACTTGGCGGAATGCATAGTCGTCGTTGGTTGACAGTGTAAAAAAATTTACACTGTCAGTGCATCACCCATTTTCTCTTTTTAAAATACCGATATAACACAATTTAATGATAAAATTTCATCGATAAAACTATTTTATTACACAAATATTTAATCCCAAGTCTAACCATGAAGTGCAACCTAAGAGAGGGGGGTGAATAAGGTTTTATGAATTTTTCTCGTTATTTTATAGATGTTATTTTTCTTTTATTTTTTTGGAGTAAAGTGTATGGACTTAGAACAATAATGCAAAAAAAATAAAAGAGACACAAGAAATTATATATGTGCACAACCTCACTCCAAGACTTTCCTATAATCTTCACACACACACACGCACACACACACACACACACACACACACACATCAAACTTACGGTGGACTTTGAATGGACCCAATTCAAAGGACCTTTTCCAACACGAACACAAAATACCTGGCAAACTTTAAATCTCCCCAAATCAAAGAAATTTTTTACAACAAACAAAAAGAACACAACTTCCTATTTGTAAACATCTTTAGAAAGTACACACACTTTCTTTACAAACTATGCCACCACACACTTGGTGAATAATTTTATTACAAAATGATATATTGAGTACATACAATTTTAAATGCTTTCCAATATTCTAAAAATTTAATCTTCCCTTTCTAATAAAAAATTCAAGAATATATAGACCTTAAGTGCTTATTGATTGAAGAAAAGTTTTCTCTGATATATAAAACTTATGCGTAAATGTTTCTAAGAGTTTTATGTATAAACATTTTAAAAATATTTGAATTGTTTTAAAAATTATGATGAAAGAGGTGAGTTGAAAATTTTGAAAATCTTGCTTTAAATACTTCATAAAATGCCTCTTAGATAAGTAACAATGGTTGAAAACATTTCGTGATATATCTCAATGATTTGGAAAAGCTTTAATGAACATGTGCAATGAACAAACATCACCATGATTCAAATTTTTCACAATGCTTCAGAAAGCAATCAATTGCACCCTTGTATCAATCGATTGTTCCATGACCAAAGTCCAAAATTGGGAAAAAAATACAAAGAACAATCAATTGTATGGATGGATCAATCGATTTTAGGATCAAATTTTCAAAGCTAAAAGACCCTTTAATTGAATGCTTCAATAAAGCTATCAATTGACACCTCCAAAATTTTAATTTTTCATAGAGAGATTCAAGCAATCAATTATCTCCTTTGATCAATCGATTGTCCCTTAAAAGAAATTGAAATTTTTCATTTAAAATATGAGGCTTGAATGATGCATAAATGTTAGGAACTTTTAGAAGCGTTTAAATGAAAAGACTTTGAGCACCTAAAGCTTATACATAAATGAATTGCCATTGTACCTTATTTCATGATACAATTCATTTGATTTCCATAATATCCAAAGCTTATGCAATATTGATACTTGATTCCAAAACTTTTTCTTCTTTGATATTTCTTTTATGATAAGCTTTTGTCTTCATCAAAACCAAGATAAGATATATGAACATCTTTTTTACAAGTATAACACTCACTCTCTATAACATTACTCCTAACAACCATACTTCCTATGCCAGTTTATACAATGCACATACCATATGGTACATCCTGAAAGTAAGTAGACATATTCAAGGTAATATCCAACAAGATATGAAAAATCATTAGTTCTCAACAAAAACACACCCTTAGATTTCCAGGATTAATCATATGATTATGAAAATAATCCAATGTGGACATTCTAGGCCACCATCATTCTTGCCTGATGTCAAAACTGAATAGTACATTTTCTTTTCACTACTGCATTGGCCAAACAAGAAGAGCACCACAACCACCACTAGAACCTCCTACTGCACAAGCTGAAAACAATTTGGAATGACAGGCTTTGACAACATTGATCCAAATATAAGAATGTGTTTTACGTGTAGTTGGGATTTCAACGATACATATCACAAAGGTAATGTTTTATATTAATGAGTCCATGAATAGGTTGCAGTTAAAAATTTTGGACCTACAAGCTCCACATGTGGCAGTGCCTACTCAAGAGGATTTTATTAGCTATCTTCAACGGCCTGCAAACATGCATTTCTATTCGGACTTTGGAGGTGGTGATGCTAGCGGTAGTAGAGTAGAAGATGAGCAAGCTTGAACTATTGATGAGGGAAAACCTTCTTTAGTAAAAGTGTTTCCTAAACCATCCCTGCTAGCAAAGACATGTGTGGTATCTAACGCCTCTTGATCTACCGAATATGCTAAAATATCTCTTTCCGCCTTCCGAATAATGGTTGATGCTACCTCCATAGTAATGGAATATGTCGGAAGGAATAACAAGATAAAAAAAATGAACTTAAAGTAATTTCAAACTTAAATCCAATACATATTATCAAAGTACACCCATGACGAGGAAATTAACTAAAGACAAAACAAGGATGTCTAAAACCCCTAGGATGTCCACCACTACCCCTAAGGGCTGGCCTAGTGGTGGAGGCTTGGGTCTTGAGAGTGTGCTCCTCTCAAGGTCTCAGGTTCGAATCCTACTGGGTGCAATCAACCCTTGTGTGTGCCAGTCCATACGGAGCTTTGCTCCGGCTTTAAATGGGGCCCCCGCTAGTGGACGGTGGGATTGGTCCCTCTTGGATTAGTCGGTCGTAAGGCCGGATATCAAGATTTCCAAAAAAATAAAAATAGAAGCAACAATCGAGATGAGGGAAAGTTCGAGTATTACCTTAGAAAGAGTCAAAGATGATGATTCACGCGATAAAGAGACAATGAGAATAAACCTGAAACAAAGACATACATAGAAAATATGGCAGTATAGGAGAAAGCTATAGACGAAGAAGAAAAGGAAGAAGAGTTTCTTAAATCCCATAGGTGTCGAAAGAGGAAAAGAAAAAATATGGAAGGTTCTTATGTATATCCCCATTGTGACAAACCACACGATCTCCTACGATGGGAAGCAAGAAATACGCCACCAGCGATCCAGATTCTATCGAATATCAATGAGAACACTTGAGTGTCCTAGGATAAAAGAGAAGCCATTACTAACAAGTTAGGTATGTGTGTTAAGACCTTCCTCCGAAACATCATAATTTGTTGTCTCTGGCAACATTTTTGTTTGCAACATGTGAAAATTGTTTTCTAAAACTATTTTTTGGCAACAATTTATACTTGTTGCCAACAATATAAAAGCAACATCACATAATTGTCCCATAAACTCTCTATGGGGACGATTTTACAATGTTATAAAAGAAATATTTGACATTATTTGATAAATGTCCCCGTAAGCATTTATGGGAACAATTTTTAATTGTTGCATGATTTCTAACAAACAAAAACTACACTTGTGAAGCGTTGCTTAAAATCTTTATCTACTACTGGAAAATTTTGGCAAAAATCTTCCCTCCAAACATATAAAGATTTATTTGGAAAATTTTTGGCTAAAATTTGATCTTTAAAAATATAAAATAAATATTATATATATATATATATATATATATATATATATATATATATATATATATATATATATATATATATATATATATATATATATATATATATATATATATATAATCTTTTATGAAAATAATTTATAATATATATTGTCATATTTAATAAATAAAAATAGCTAATAATCAAATATAAATAAGTTACTAAATTTTAAAATATTGATGAGTCCAAGCCTTTGAGGTTGACATCAATTTTGGTAAAACTAACTTATCAGAAAGATGTTGGACAAGATGTCCTATCATGTGGATTCGACATCTTTGTTTGTTACAGTTTGTGATAAGTGTTATTTGGTTTTTCTGATTTCCAGTTTTTATGGGAATGTCTATTTGTCCTAGGTGGCGTCCAAGATTGAGGAATCAAAGATTCTGATTCTAAATGGAAGATGTTGTTTCTAAGTGTGTAGACACTTTAGGAAACTTAGGATTAAAGAAACTATTCTAGAGAAGAATAAGTTGCAGATTCTGTGGAGCTGAATTGCTACAATTCTGAAGCCCAAATCCAGTTTTGTTTATTGTTATAAATAGGGTGGATTTAACTTAGAATAGGCAGTGAAGATACAGGTTGTTAGTGAGTACTAGAGTTTGTACTTTTGTGAGCCTCTCTTGTATTGCGTGAATACCTGAGTTGGACTGTGTTATTGAGTTGTAATTATTCAGTCACTGCTGTGATTGAAAGGGAATTGAGAAGGGTCTCATACATAGGAGTGTCTTAGGTAGAAATTTAGCACGGGTAGTGATTAGGTGACAAGTTGTAAACGGTGGAGTTAAGCTTAGAACTAATACTGCTTAGTGGATTTCATTTCTGGCTTGGTAGCCCCCAGACGTAGGTGTTGTTGTTCACCGAACTGGGTTAACAACTCTTGTGTGTCTTTTTTTGCTTTCTACTATTTGTATTCTGCTCCTTATTATCCTCGTGTAAGAAGCAGAGATCAAGCGTCATGACATCCTGTCTGACATCTTAGTGATCTGCTCGACCAAAATTTCAATTGGTATCAGAGCAGGCATCCTGCTCTGTATCTGGGTGAGATTCAGGGACGATACTTTCTGGTTCAATGGATAAAGAAGGAGGAATTTTAAAAAACCACCTATACTTGATGGATCCAATTATGAATATTGGAAAGCGCACATGGTGGCATTTATCAAGTCTATGGATGGTAAAGCTTGGAAGTTTGTGGTCAAAGGGTGGGATCCACCAAAGACCAAAGACATGGACGGGGAGATTACTGATGAGCTAAAACCCGAGGAAGACTGGGATGATGAAGATGATAAGCTTACTCAAGGTAATTCCAATGCTTTGAATGCCTTGTTCAATGGTGTAGACAAGAACATCTTCAGGTTGATCAAGAACTGCACTGTTGCAAAGGATGCCTGGGAAATCTTGAAGACTACTCATGAAGGCACTTCTAGAGTTAAATCCTCAAGACTTCAACTTCTCACCTCCAAGTTTGATAACTTAAGAATGAAGGAGGATGAGAGTATTCAAGAATTTCATATGAATATTGTGGACATTGCCAATACTACAAGTGATCTTGGAGAAAAGATTCCAGAAGCAAAGCTTGTCTAGAAAATCCTAAGATCTCTTCCTAAGAAGTTTGACATGAAGGTGACAGCCATCGAAGAGGCTCAAGATATCAATACCTTGAAGGTAGATGAACTCATGGGTTCCCTACAAACTTTTGAAATGACACTGAATGAAAAGACTGAGAAAAAGAAAAGCTTAGCCTTGGTGTTGTACCCCAAATTTTACCCTTAGATTCGTTGTTTCATTTGCATATCGTTTTTAAGTCAGCCATCTTTGCATTTTTAGTTAAATTTTTCATTGATGCATTTTAGCCAATTTTTATTATTCCATAGGTATTTTGAATTTTCTTTTAAAAAAATAGTTATCTTGATTCATCTAGAACTAAGTTAGTTAATTAATATTTTAGCGTAGTTTACATTTTATTAAGTTTCAATTTAATTTACTTTGATTTAACTAGTTTAATTTTATCAATTTTAGTTTACTTTTAATTTTAATTTTATTTAAGTTTGCTTTTAAATTTAGGTTTTATTCTAACTTTATTCATTTAGTTCTCGCTCATTTTTCTCTTGCAAAAAGAACATTTAAATGTGGAGATTTCTTTTTTCTTTCGCTTAAGCCCAATTCAATTAATTCTACTGTGTTAGTTTTTATTTTTATTTTTTTTCCTTTTATTTCTTACCTTTGTACAAGCATGAGTGAATTGGTTTAAATTTTACCGTTGCTTTTCACCTTGCGTGTCCCTTATGTTTGCCCTTTTAAGCTCATGCACTATGACACAAGAAAAAGAAAATATGCAGTAAAACATGGATGTAGGAAAATGCCAAAGCTACTTCCTGCTTTTCTCTGAGATTTTGAATGACCAAGTTTGAAACATCCTTGCCCAAACCCTAATTCTTTACCCAGCAGTCCTTGCAAACCCTAATTTTTTCCCCAATGGACAATGCTTTTACCCACTGTGTTTAAACCACTTTGTTTGCCTATAAAAGGAGCTCATTTCCTCCTTGTTCGGGACACCAGAAATTACCAAGAATTTCTCTCTACTTCTCCCTTCCATATTCCTGCAAGTAACCTTCAAAAACTTGCAAGGAATTCACTACTTTTCATTCCTTCTGTAGACATACAGAAACCTAACCACAACACCGAGAAAGATACAAGAAAGCTCTATATAAATCTCCCCACCTCTCTGTTTTCTTAGTTCTGCAAGTGATCCTCATAACTTGCAAGGAACTCGCCATTTCATTCCCTCTATAAATACTTTAAACCATCAAACACACAAAAAAACCTAACCATCAATGACTTGATTCTTTCTGGGAAACTCAGCAGCAGTTGATCTGGGAAAGAGGAGAAGCTCATCCACCATTTCCAAAGCACTTGTATCGGTGAAGAAGCAGTGGACTTTCTCCACTAGGTATCATACTCTGCTTCACTCTGTTTACGATGCCATGATTATGTTTACCTCATACTGTTATCATGATTAGCATATTTGTTATCTTGTTATTGTCTGATTCTGTGCTGTAAATACGATAATCATTTGCTTCATATTTTGCTGTTATCATACTATTTGATTCTGTGTTGAAAATACCATGATCATTTTGTTATCGTGTTGTCATAATTGTTGTCTTGTTATTATTGCTTGTTTCTGAGATAAATGTTGAAGATCCTTAACATGTGGTTTTGGTTTTGAAAAAATCGTGAACTGAGTTCGTGTTCGTTTAAGAGAAAAACTGAACAAAAAAAATAAAATAATTTGAAGTGGCACCCGCCATGTTAGAAGAAGTGGCGTCCGCCACATCATTAGCATAAAAAGAAATAATAAAATAAAATAACACACACACAAAAAATGACACACTAAAATAAAAATAAAAACAAAAAAGAAAAGGAGCACATGGCGCCAGCCATGTTGGAACATGGCGCAAGCCACCCTACTGTTGACAATTAATTTCTTTTATTTTAATTTATTTCAACTATCTAATTCTCATTTCATTTCTTTTTTTATTTTTCTCTAATAATTTCAAACAAAAACAACAAAAATATTTACAACCTCATTTTAATCCTTAGGTTTTTTTTCAGTAAACGAAACCAACTGTTTTCTTAAATATGTAAAAAATGTTTCTTTTAAATGAGCTGTAACTTGTTAATTTTTGAACACTGCTTCCTAGCCCTAAACAAAATCCCGTCACAAAAATGTTGTCTTTTCTTTGCCTCTGTTGACAAGTAGCATCCAAATGTTTTGGTTGTTAAACTGTGAATATGTTTCCTTTGCCATACTTGGTATATGTATGTAACCACTGATTTTAAAGTGAGTTTTTCTTGGAAGCATGT
Source organism: Lathyrus tuberosus (assembly GCA_022829125.1). Classification (NCBI taxonomy): domain Eukaryota; kingdom Viridiplantae; phylum Streptophyta; class Magnoliopsida; order Fabales; family Fabaceae; genus Lathyrus; species Lathyrus tuberosus. Next base: position 23,116,430 of record JALAZF010000007.1, on the reverse strand, counting down.
TGTAACTTAGAGATTTTATTGAACTTTGTTTCCTGGCTGTGAACAAAACTTTACCATGAGAGTGTTGTTTGCATTTTTACCTTTGTTGTTAACTTGCATGACTTCAAATATATTTGTTGCCAAATTGTGAGAATGCTTTCCCAGCCATGCTTGTCGTATTTATATGACCATTAACCCTTGCTGTTATATTTGAAAGTTCATTTCGCATATTGATTAATGTTTACTGTTTTGGAGTTGTTAAGCTCATGTGTTTCATTATATTTCAACCCCACTATAACTCTTGTTTACAAGATGTTATTCATCCCCTTCCTTCCAAAGGAAAAGTTTTTCTATTGATTTCAAGATCATAGAAAGCTCATTGCTACCTTGGACCTCATAGTCTTAGGTAACCTTCCCCCATGGACCTCATAGTCTTAGGCTACCTCTCTTCATTGACCTCATGGCCAATAGGACCCCTCTTGAACTCAAATTCATAGAACAATTTATGCAACATTGACCTCATAATCATAGGCAAGCTTTGGCCTCATAGTCATAGCCATCCTCCATTGACCTCATAGTCATGGAAAAGTCTCTCTATTGACCTTATAGTCATAGATAGCTCATTATCATCTTGACCTCATAGTCACCTTACCATCTTGACCTCATAGTCACCTTACCATCTTGACCTCATAGTCATCTTACCATCTCGACCTCATAGTCATCTTACCATCTTGACCTCATAGTCATCTTACTATCTTGACCTCATAGTCATCTTACCATCTTGACCTCATAGTCATCTTACCATCTTGACCTCATAGTCATCTTACCATCTTGACCTCATAGTCATCTTACCATCTTGACCTCATAGTCACCTTACCATCTTGACCTCATAATCACCTTACCAAAACTTTAACCTCATAGTCATAGCCCTCCCCCTTGGCCTCATAGCCACCTTCCAACATCGACCTCATAGTCACAAAGTATCTCTATTGACCTCATAGTCATAGATAGCTCATTATCGCCCTGACCCCATAGCCACCTAGCCTTTGACCTCATAGTCATTAGCAATATCAATATCTTACCCTTAGCAAGCAAACATAACATAACACAAGCTTAAACAAGAGGTTCCCATAGAGTACTACAGATATTAAGGGTGCTAATACCTTCCCTTAGTATAACCAACCCCCGAACCTTAGATCTTCCCCCTTTAGGTTTTTTAACGATCTTGAACCTTTCCTTTGGATAAATCAAAGTCGGTTGTAAAAGAAAATGATGCAAATTAATTAATAATTTGTTATCCGATTTTCACCGCAACAGAAATGGCGACTTCACTGGGGAGGCTATAAATTTTTTAGGGTTAAACCCACCTTGTTCTTGCTTATGTTATTCATGCTTGTTTGCTATATTTGTACATATCCCTTGTATTTATGCTCTGTTTGAGATCTTTTGTGGGCATGGTACTTTTGAGTGGTGAGATAAGTCCTAACCCGGACTTGAGAGCACATATTATAGGATCGTGGTGTAATAAATAGTCGGTTGTTGGCAGTAGTACCAACAATCTATGGCATATGATGACCACACTCAGATGAGGCCCTTTGGGATTATTGATGTCTGATGTGAGAAGTCGCGTTGATATTACTTTTTCAATTGGGAGCCAGGGATTCTGAGGACCGTAGTTACCTTTACCCCACTTGGCCTTTTAAGATGTAGTGCGGTGGCTATGAGGGAGCCAGTCCCGAGTAGTTGTCACGCGATACTACACTCAGACGAGTTTATCTTGAGAATATTATTAACCCGTGTAAGTAGTTACGTGGGCCGATAATATCCGAAGGATTTACATAGACTCTGGGAACTTTTAGAACCCTGTTCCACAATTGATGAACCTATAGTCCACACCTTGTTGGGATGGGTAGACCATGACTCCATTCACGAGACCTCAAAACCTAAGGCTTGTGTGCTATGATTGTGTACATATATCTGTGTATTTACCCATGTTTGCGTATTGCATACACCTCATTGCATCCATTGTTGGTTTCAAGGAATTCAGATATTCATTCCTTTTCAAAGATCAATAGAGCTTGGATCTTAAAGAACAAAAACTTCTTCAGTTTTTCCACAAAATTTTTGCAACTTTCCTTTGAGTTCTTTGAAACCACGTGGCTTGTATTCGCATTCCATGCGCATTCGCACCTCATTTGCATTTCTTGGTCTTGAGTCTCTCCCTCTATGCCTGAAGGATACCTAGCACCTATTCAAGACAATGGCAACAATGAATGAAATTCTGAAGAACCAGGAAGAGTTGAAAGAGGAGATCAGAATCCTGAAGTGCCAAATGAATTGGGTTCTCGAAACTTTGCAAGCTCTGATGAAGAAAGAAGAGTGCGCTCACCCTGTCACTCCCAGAGAGGATGTCAGTTCATCACCTCTTGTGGATCCTCCAACTCAAGGACCTCCTCAGTATCAAGGGCCGAACTGCCGTCAACCATGCCAGCATGTACGACCAAGAAAGCCAGGAAGAAATTACACTACGCTACCAATGTCGTACAGTCAATTATTTCCAGTTTTGATCAAAGGGGGATCGATAGTGCCAAAAGAATTAAAGCCAGTACCATTTTCGTATCCACCAGGCTTTGACGCCAATGCTCGATGTGACTACCATGCTGGGGCACAGGGGCATTCCACTGAAGACTGTAAGGTACTCCCGAGTAAAATTCAGAACCTGTTAGACTCTGAAAGGATCTCATTCATGCCTCAAGGCGTTCAAATCAACAACCCTTCTCCATTTCATGTGGTGCTCCCATGCCAAGGATCTGCCTTGGGAGAAACTTCGTGCCAACCAATCTTCGGTCTTAGTCCTGCACCAGAATGTAATCCTCATCAGGTGTCTGACGAAAGGGTGTTTCAACCTCCAACTGTTGTTTCTCCTTACCAAGGTAAAAAGAGGTGCTCTATAAAAAAGGGTAAGGTTCACTACACACCTATCCCAGTACCGCTAAGCAAACTGTTCCCGCTGCTAATTTAAAATAAGTTGGTGACTCCTTAACCTTACAACCCTGTGCCAGAACCCTGGCACAATGCAAATCTGACTTGCGACTTTCATAAAGGGGCTGAAGGACATAGTTTGGATGGTTGCCTGATCTTAGAAGCTACTGTGCAAAATCTAATCCACAACAAGGATCTGATTTTTGAAGAAGATCGTCCAGAGATTGAATGCAAATTCCGTACTGGGACGATGGGGCATCCCATTGAAGAATGTAAAGAGTTTGAAACGAGACTGCTAAACCTGCTAAGAACACTGCAACCACAAGAGGGTACACCAGATATCAATGTCTCAATTTCTGAAGCAAAAGGCAAAAGACTTGCAAGGCCTCTCAAGATTCTGTATCACAAGGAACTAGTGATTAGTGGCGAAGATCTTCCCGCACTTGGGCCCGGAAACTGAAATCTTTTGAAAACAATTCGCCAAAGCTGGCTGTATTTTGTTCATTTCAGTATTTTCAATTGTATTTCTTTCACTTTGAATTTATATTTGCTTATAAGCATTGTTGTACTTTCAAATTGGCAGCATTAATGAAATGTTTATGCATCTTTTGATTAAATCCATTCGTTTCACTCATTTACTGTTATTCTTATAAAAGCAAAAAAAATATCTTTATCTTGTTCCACTCCCTTTATCAAACTGTTTGTTTAAGCAAAGATTGGGGAGGATGATGAAAACATCATATCCATAACTGCTGTAGTATGCTTTCGATTAAAACTTGCCGAGGATGTAAGGCATTGTTTCAATTCCCAAACACTGGAGAAATAAGGAAGATAATCCCTCGTTAACCCCTTCGAGCTTAGACGTAGGAGTTTTGTTTTATTACACAAGAAACCCTTAAATCTTAACCTTGGGGCAGGGTAGTTCTCAGTTTAACTTGGTTATGCGTTCTAATGCAAGCGCTTCATGCAAGACATCAAGTCAACTCTCTCAAATCAAGTGACAATCAAAAGAGGTCTCAAAACCTCAGCAAAGACAAAGAAGAGGTCTCAAAACCTTAACAAAGACAAAGAAGAGGTCTTAAAACCTCAATCCAGACAAGAGGTCTCAAAACCTCAGCGAAGATAAAGAAGAGGTCTAAAAACCTTAACAAAGACAAAGAAGAGGTCTTAAAACCTCAATCCAGACAAGAGGTCTCAAAACCTCAGCGAAGATAAAGAAGAAGTCTCAAAACCTCAGCGAAGACAAAGATAAGAGGTCTCAAAACCTCATCAAAGGATAACCAATGTTGTAAGGGAGTAATGACTACAAAGGTGTCTGAATCATTGTCAACTATCAACAATTCATTCCTAACCTAGAGGAACCTGAATGTATAGCTTGAGTTAACTGAGTGTAGGATTGGAGTTCATCACGAAGAAGGGGTGGGTACAAATAAACTTTGAGCCTTTATCCTTTGTTTCATAAACCGTGAACCAGGCCACGTTACAACCCTTAAAAGACCTAATTGAGGTAAGGTTGTTTTGAAAAGCATACTACAGCAAGGTTGATTAACCCGACTCCTAATAATCTTTGCTAATTGCGTGTGTCGATCACTTCATCTGTCATTTCGTAAATGGCTAGATCTACCTTTGTTGTTGATTATTTAATGATTCCACCGTGTGTGTTTCATCAATAAACTTTGATTTCAAAAGCTTGCATGAATTTTGCATTGAAATTACCAATTTTAAATGAACAATACTTGCCTGCAAAATAAATTCAATGTCAAAAGAATCCCAACAGATACAGCCAGCTAAGGAATTTAACTTGATAAAGGGCTCAATCTGGGGCATCTTCCCCATAGATCCAGCATCTCAAGAGCTACTAAATCAGGGGCAGAAACGCTTCAAGATTCAGGATATTGGGGCAAGCCTTCTTGAGGTCATATTATGACAAGTTTAGACTCCAATGACCTACCAACAGAGGCAAGTGTGCTCCCCAGTTGTTTCTACCGCAGTCTGAGGACATTGTATCGCGAATACCGTTAATCAGAGGCAATCAGGTCGAGATTCGGTAAAATCTCTAAAAGGTCAATTGGTCTGGGGAACCTCCTTCACGGATCAACCAGTCTGAAGAATAAGTTCAAGGACCTTGTTGTACAAATGCAGTAAAACTGGGGCAGATATGTCAAGACCCATGAATCTCTTTAAGAGTTTGGAGATATTGGAGCACCTGGTATACCAATTCTTCTGTAAAATCCTTTTGATGACTTATCCTCACAGACCAGTAATCAGAAGCAGTCAGGTCAAGATTAGACAAATCTCTCGAAGGTCAGTTAGTCTGGGGCATCTACTTAGGATAACACAAGTCTGTTTCCCCGTTGCTACTCCCACAGTCTAAAGAGCAGGCTCAAAGACTTTGTTGTGCAAGTGTCGTCTATCTGGGGCAGTTATGCCGAGATCTATGAATCTCTCCAAGAGTTTGAAGATATTAAAGCATTTTGTATGCCAATTCTTCTGTAAAATCCTCTTGGTATCTTCTCTCAAAAGACCATGCAATCTGGGGCAGTGAAGATTTGAAGATTACCTGTTGAAAGAGCCATTGTTTATTATGGTGGTCATCATTCAAGTCAGGACGCAGAATGACTTTATTCCTATGATATCCTTTGCCAGCTTCCCAGTAAATTATCATTTCGGTCGAGCTTGGCTAATGTCCATGGATCTTCCTCCTCCAGTAAGGAAATTAAGCTCATGATGGCAATCCTAGTGAAGTCATGCTATACCTCCAGTGGAATACTCTTTTCCCCAGTGAAGTTGTCGATTCTTCTTCTTCACCCCTAGTAAGGGTCCAATCTGTTGAGGTCGGCTAGGTATCCTTGTCGAGATGATTATTTCATCTCCAGTCTTGCTTCTTTTTGTCTGTTTTGTCACCATAAGCATAAGCATGGCATGAGCATGGCATAAGCACTCATATGCATAGGATCTTAGCATTTTGCTATCTTCCTGGTGTTTACCTGTTTTGTTCACTTTGGCATTTATCTCCCCAAGTGACTGGGTTTGTCTATTCACTCCAATAGAAAGTCAGCCCTAGGCATAAAGTGCCCATCCTTTCTGAATTCCCCACAGAGTTTGATTTCTCGTGGATGATGGTTGGTTCAGTTATCTTTTCCATATGTGGATAAGATAAGTCCTCATTTGAGTTCATCCCTCAATTGGAGTCTTGTTTGACCGTTTCTTTCTAGCTTGTTCCTAGATCGAACTTTGGTCCCTAGCAGGTGTGGTTGTTGAACCTAGTTTGAGCGTGCATTTATTTTGCACTGTATCTCGCAAAAGGAATCTTTTACAGATCCTCGTTGAAGACAAAATCATTTTTCCAGCAGTGTGGTGATATAAACATCTCCTTGGAATTCATAAACAATAACAAGTAGCAATATCCTGGAGAAGCTTGTTTTTCTACTACGATAAGTGACGATCTCTCCTGAAAGGCTTATCCATCCTTGGTTTTACAGTTACCATCGGTTTTATCTTCAACTAGACACTGTGCATCAACCTGTTTGATATACTCCCTATTTGAGGTGTTTCGACCTCAGGTTTCGTACCTTCGGATATGTCTTATTTCTTGCCATCAACTTTGTTGTTGATGTCTTTCGAGCTCAGGTTTCGTACCTTCGGATATGTCTTATTTCTTGCCATTAACTTTGTTGTTGATGTCTTTCGAGCTCAGGTTTCGTACCTTCGGATATGTTTGTTGATGTGTTCCGAGCTCAGGTTCAGTACCTTCGGATATGTCTTATTCTTTGTCATCAATATCATCTTGGCCTCAAAGCCATCTATTCCACCTTTGACCTCATAGTCATGGGTAAGCTTTGACCTCATAGTCATAGCCACTTCCCCTTTGACCTCATAGTCATAGGATTCCTTCATAATCAAAAGTCCATCTCATACTGGCACTTCAAATCCAGCTCATACTGGTACCCAAGGTTTATCTCTGTCTGTTCTGGTTTTTCTTGAAGATCCCGTTTGAAATCTTCAGCATAAGAAAATCCCAGAAAATCTTTGGTTGATGCCTATCTTTTATCCAGATCAATGGTTTCTTGTTGGTTTCATGCCCAGCAAGAATACGCCTTATTACCCAGTACCTCCATAGATGTTTGTGGAAAATGTGAAAAGCTTATTTCACCAGTGAAGTGAAGACATTCCCGGATTATCTCCAAGACCTTTGTTCGGGCTAGGTTTACGTTCGGTCTTCAAGCGGCAGATTCCATTTCTCTGTGCATTATTCCCAGGAAGTCCGATTCATGTTGGCATTTAGAATCCAGTTCATGCTGGTATCCAAAGACCAATTCATGTTAACACTTAAAATCCAGTTCATGCTGGTATTCAAAATCCAGTTCATGCTGGTGTCCCAAAATCCAATTCATGTTGGTGTCCAAAATCCAGTTCATGCTGGTATTCAAAATCCAATTCATGTTGGTGTCCAAAATCCAGTTCATGCGGGTATCAAAAATCCAATTCATGTTGGTGTCCAAAATCCAGTTCATGCTGGTATTCAAAATCCAATTCATGTTGGTGTCCAAAATCCAGTTCATGCTGGTATCTAAAATCCAATTCATGTTGGTGTCCAAAATCCAGTTCATGCTGGTATCTAAAATCCAATTCATGTTGGTGTCCAAAATCCAGTTCATGCTGGTATCTAAAATCCAATTCATGTTGGTGTCCAAAATCCAGTTCATGCTGGTATTCAAAATCCAATTCATGTTGGTGTCCAAAATCCAGTTCATGCTGGTATCTAAAATCCAATTCATGTTGGTGTCCAAAATCCAGTTCATGCTGGTATTCAAAATCCAATTCATGTTGGTGTCCAAAATCCAGTTCATGCTGGAATCTAAAATCCAATTCATGTTGGTGTCCAAAATCCAGTTCATGCTGGTATCTAAAATCCAATTCATGTTGGTGTCCAAAATCCAGTTCATGCTGGTATTCAAAATCCAATTCATGTTGGTGTCCAAAATCCAATTCATGCTGGTATTCAAAATCCAATTCATGTTGGTGTCCAAAATCCAGTTCATGCTGGTATCTAAAATCCAATTCATGTTGGTGTCCAAAATCCAGTTCATGCCGGTATTCAAAATCCAATTCATGTTGGTGTCCAAAATCCAGTTCATGCTGGTGTCTAAAATCCAATTCATGTTGGTGTCCAAAATCCAGTTCATGCTGGTATCTAAAATCCAATTCATGTTGGTGTCCAAAATCCAGTTCATGCTGGTATTCAAAATCCAATTCTTGTTGGTGTCCAAAATCCAGTTCATACTGGTATCTAAAATCCAATTCATGTTGGTGTCCAAAATCCAGTTCATACTGGTATCTAAAATCCAATTCATGTTGGTGTCCAAAATCCAGTTCATGCTGGTATCTAAAATCCAATTCATGTTGGTGTCCAAAATCCAGTTCATGTCGGTATTCAAAATCCAATTCATGTTGGTGTCCAAAATCCAGTTCATGCTGGTGTCTAAAATCCAATTCATGTTGGTGTCCAAAATCCAGTTTATGCTGGTATCTAAATCCAATTCATGTTGGTGTCCAAAATCCAGTTCATGCTGGTATTCAAAATCCAATTCATGTTGGTGTCCAAAATCCAGTTCATGTTGGTATCTAAAATCCAATTCATGTTGGTGTCCAAAATCCAGTTCATGCTGGTATCTAAAATCCAATTCATGTTGGTGTCCAAAATCCAGTTCATGCTGGTATTCAAAATCCAATTCATGTTGGTGTCCAAAATCCAGTTCATGCTGGTATTCAAAATCCAATTCATGCTAGTATCCTAATTTCAGCTCATACTGATTATTCTTCCTAAACCAAGTCCTATTGTTATCCCAACCAACTCATATTGTTACTTTAGACCCAATCATAGCCTTCATTTCACCTTTGGCCTCATAGTCATAGGTAAGCTTTGACCTCATAGTCATAGCCTTCTTTAACCTCTGACCTCATAGTCATAGGATTCCTTCTTATCTAAAATCTAGCTCATACTGATACCCAAAGTTTGTCTCTGTCTTTTTCTGGTTTTTCTTGAAGATCCTGTTCGAACTCTTCAGCATAAGAATCCCCAGAAAAATCTTGGTAGTTTGTCTATCCTTCTATTCCAAATTGATCCCCAGTGGAGACCATGTCTTCTTTCTGGTTTCAGGCCCAGTAAGATTGTTTTTTATTTCCCCAGTGACGTCCGGTCAGATTTGCACCTGTCGTCCACCTCTCTGACTCCTATTTCCAATAAGGATCTGCAGGGTTTTCCCCCTTTATTTCTCTATCCCCAGTGTTTCCGTTGAGTCTCCCCAGTGAGTCTCTTTTGTCAGTTAGTTTGCATCCTCAGTGAGTCTTTCTGGTGGACACTTCCTTCATCCTTCCCCAGTAAAGCTCACCTGTGTTGGTAGCTCTTTGGTGTCCCGTTTGTCTGCATTTTTGCACTGTCATATCATCATATTAGAGTTCATGGCATGTCAGCATATGCATGTTTGTTGCATGTCTTTAGCATCTGCATTCCATCTAAGGGCAAAATTTTTGGTTTGCTATATTTAAATATCTTCCACCCTGACGTCCCGAGGATTTCCATTCCTCGTGCCATCCGGTGAAGCTATTTAAATAGGGGAACTGTTGTACCCCAAATTTTACCCTTAGATTTGTTGTTTCATTTGCATATCGTTTTTAAGTAAGCCATCTTTGCATTTTTAGTTAAAATTTTCATTGATGCATTTGAGCCAATTTTTATTATTCCATAGGTATTTTGAATTTTCTTTTAAAAAAATAGTTATCTTGATTCATCTAGAACTAAGTTAGTTAGTTAATATTTTAGCTTAGTTTACATTTTATTAAGTTTCAATTTAATTTACTTTGATTTAACTAGTTTAATTTTATCAATTTTAGTTTACTTTTAATTTTAATTTTATTTAAGTTTGCTTTTAAATTTAGGTTTTATTCTAACTTTATTCATTTAGCTCTCGCTCATTTTTCTCTTGCAAAAAGAACATTTAAATGTGGAGATTTCTTTTTTCTTTCGCTTAAGCCCAATTCAATTAATTCTACTGTGTTAGTTTTTATTTTTATTTTTTTTCCTTTTATTTCTTACCTTTGTACTAGCATGAGTGATTTGGTTTAAATTTTACCGTTGCTTTTCACCTTGCGTGTCCCTTATGTTTGCCCTTTTAAGCTCATGCACTATGACACAAGAAAAAGAAAATATGCAGTAAAACATGGATGTAGGAAAATGCCAAAGCTACTTCCTGCTTTTCTCTGAGATTTTGAACGACCAAGTTTGAAACATCCTTGCCCAAACCCTAATTCTTTACCCAGCAGTCCTTGCAAACCATAATTTTTTCCCCAATGGACAATGCTTTTACCCACTGTGTTTAAACCACTTTGTTTGCCTATAAAAGGAGCTCATTTCCTCCTTGTTCGGGACACCAGAAATTACCAAGAATTTCTCTCTACTTCTCCCTTCCATATTCCTGCAAGTAACCTTCAAAAACTTGCAAGGAATTCACTACTTTTCATTACTTCTGTAGACATACAGAAACCTAACCACAACACCGAGAAAGATACAAGAAAGCTCTATATAAATCTCCCCACCTGTCTGTTTTCTTAGTTCTGCAGGTGATCCTCATAACTTGCAAGGAACTCGCCATTTCATTCCCTCTATAAATACTTCAAACCATCAAACACACAAAAAACTTAACCATCAATGACTTGATTCTTTCTGGGAAACTCAGCAGCAGTTGATCTGGGAAGGAGGAGAAGCTCATCCACCATTTCCAAAGCACTTGTATCGGTGAAGAAGCAGTGGACTTTCTCCACTAGGTATCATACTCTGCTTCACTCTGTTTACGATGCCATGATTATGTTTACCTCATACTGTTATCATGATTAGCATATTTGTTATCTTGTTATTGTCTGATTCTGTGCTGTAAATACGATAATCATTTGCTTCATATTTTGCTGTTATTATACTATTTGATTCTGTGTTGAAAATACCATGATCATTTTGTTATCGTGTTGTCATAATTGTTGTCTTGTTATTATTGCTTGTTTCTGAGATAAATGTTGAAGATCCTTAACATGTGGTTTTGGTTTTGAAAAAATCGTGAACTGAGTTCGTGTTCGTTTAAGAGAAAAACTGAACAAAAAAAATAAAATAATTTGAAGTGGCACCCGCCATGTTAAAAGAAGTGGCGTCCGCCACATCATTAGCATAAAAAGAAATAATAAAATAAAATAACACACACACAAAAAATGACACACTAAAATAAAAATAAAAACAAAAAAGAAAAGGAGCACATGGCGCCAGCCATGTTGGAACATGGCGCAAGCCACCCTACTGTTGACAATTAATTTCTTTTTTTTTATTTTATTTCAACTATCTAATTCTCATTTCATTTCTTTTTTTATTTTTCTCTAATAATTTCAAACAAAAACAACAAAAATATTTACAACCTCATTTTAATCCTTAGGTTTTTTTCAGTAAACGAAACCAACTGTTTTCTTAAATATGTAAAAAATGTTTCTTTTAAATGCGCTGTAACTTGTTAATTTTTGAACACTGCTTCCTAGCCCTAAACAAAATCCCGTCACAAAAATGTTGTCTTTTCTTTGCCTCTGTTGACAAGTAGCATCCAAATGTTTTGGTTGTTAAACTGTGAATATGTTTCCTTTGCCATACTTGGTATATGTATGTAACCACTGATTTTAAAGTGAGTTTTTCTTGGAAGCATGTTGTAACTTAGAGATTTTATTGAACTTTGTTTCCTGGCTGTGAACAAAACTTTACCATGAGAGTGTTGTTTGCATTTTTACCTTTGTTGTTAACTTGCATGACTTCAAATATATTTGTTGCCAAATTGTGAGAATGCTTTCCCAGCCATGCTTGTCGTATTTATATGACCATTTACCCTTGTTGTTATATTTGAAAGTTCATTTCGCATATTGATTAATGTTTACTGTTTTGGAGTTGTTAAGCTCATGTGTTTCATTATATTTCAACCCCACTATAACTCTTGTTTACAAGATGTTATTCATCCCCTTCCTTCCAAAGGAAAAGTTTTTCTATTGATTTCAAGATCATAGAAAGCTCATTGCTACCTTGGACCTCATAGTCTTAGGTAACCTTCCCCCATGGACCTCATAGTCTTAGGCTACCTCTCTTCATTGACCTCATAGCCAATAGGACCCCTCTTGAACTCAAATTCATAGAACAATTTATGCAACATTGACCTCATAATCATAGGCAAGCTTTGGCCTCATAGTCATAGCCATCCTCCATTGACCTCATAGTCATGGAAAAGTCTCTCTATTGACCTTATAGTCATAGATAGCTCATTATCATCTTGACCTCATAGTCACCTTACCATCTTGACCTCATAGTCACCTTACCATCTTGACCTCATAGTCATCTTACCATCTCGACCTCATAGTCATCTTACCATCTTGACCTCATAGTCATCTTACTATCTTGACCTCATAGTCATCTTACCATCTTGACCTTATAGTCATCTTACCATCTTGACCTCATAGTCATCTTACCATCTTGACCTCATAGTCATCTTACCATCTTGACCTCATAGTCACCTTACCATCTTGACCTCATAGTCACCTTACCAAAACTTTGATCTCATAGTCATAGCCCTCTCCCTTGGCCTCATAGCCACCTTCCAACATCGACCTCATAGTCACAAAGTCTCTCTATTGACCTCATAGTCATAGATAGCTCATTATCGCCCTGACCCCATAGCCACCTAGCCTTTGACCTCATAATCATTAGCAATATCAATATCTTACCCTTAGCAAGCAAACATAACATAACACAAGCTTAAACAAGAGGTTCCCGTAGAGTACTACGGATATTAAGGGTGCTAATATCTTCCCTTAGTATAACCAACCCCCGAACCTTAGATCTTCCCCCTTTAGGTTTTTTAACGATCTTGAACTTTTCCTTTGGATAAATCAAAGTCGGTTGTAAAAGAAAATGATGCAAATTAATTAATAATTTGTTATCCGATTTTCACCGCAACACTTGGTATCTAATCGTGATGAAGGGAAGATAAATTCCAAGGAAGAGATGTCTAAAGCTGTTGTGCTTCTAGGAAAATAATACAATCAATTACTGAAGAAGATGGATGGAGAGTCAAAAGCTAATGTCAATGCTCAGCTACTCAACAACCATAAAAGGAATAATTTTGGAAGTAATTCCAATTATGAAGAGAAAATTGGCAAAGAAAAAGGGATCAAGTGCTTTGAATGTGAGGGATTTGGACACATTAAATCTGAGTGTCCCACATTCCTCAAGAAAGAAAAGAAAGGCTTTTCTACATCCTGGTATGAACATGATTCTGCAGGTGATGAAGAATCACCTAAACAGGTTTCTGCTCTCACAAGAGTATTTGATTCTGATGTAGAATCAGACATTGGAGATCTCTCATATAATGATCTGGTCAACTCTTACAGGGAGCTGTACACAAGAAGTGCAGAAGTCTGTCATCTAGGAGAAGATTAACATAAGATTATTATGCTCCTTGAGGCTGAAAGATTGAAGTATCTTGGCATCATCTCTGATATAAAAGAGGAAGTTCTCCTGCTTAACTCCAAATGTGACAATGTAACCAAAACTGTTAGAATGCTCAATAGCAGCTCTGATGTGCTAGATGAGATACTGCAACTTGGGAGGAATGTTGGAGATGGCAGAGGACTTGGATACGATGACCAAGTTGTGATGAGCAAAAGAAGAGATACAAAATCTAGTTCTCCTCAACTAAATAGAAAAAGGCGGAATCAGAAGATATCACAAGGGATGTCTCAACATCAACGTAGACATCAAAAACATGCTACAGGAAAAAGAAACAAGACTGGAAATGCCATCATTGTGGTAGATATGGGCATATTAAACCCTACTGCTACCAACTACATGGCTATCCCAAGTCTGGTTCTTAATCCAGAAGGATGCAAACTGGTAAAAATGGAAAGAAGTGGAGTCCGAAGAATGAGTCTATGGCTCTGATAGTCCATTCTTCTCTAAAAGGGTCTGCTGAAGAGAAGTGGTACTTTGATAGTGGTTGTTCAAGACACATGACCGGTGTCAAGAACTATTTGGTAAATATAGAACCTCATGCCTCCAACTATGTCACCTTTGGAGATGGATCCAAATGAAAGATTAAAGGGATTGGAAAATTGGACCATGCTGGGAAACCTAGACTTGACAATGTACTGTATGTCAAGGGACTAACCGCTAATTTAATTAGTATTAGTCAACTTTGTGACCAAGGTCTAAAGGTTAACTTTACAAAATCTGAATGTTTGGTTGTAAATGATAAAAATAAAGTTATCATGAGGGGTGCCAAATTAAAAAATAATTGCTATGTATGGACTCCATTACAGACAGAGTGCTCATCAATGTCAAATAGGAAGCATCAAAAACCCTCCTCAGAATTGAGCATTGATAAATGGCAGAGTGGAAGGTTAACCAAGATGTCACACAGGAAGTTACAACATCAGACCATCTTAAGGATTCAGGATCTTCTTCATAGGGTTTCTATGGTCGATGATCTTGAAGGAAAGAAGTGTGCCTATGTGGCCACTGTTGACTCAACAATAGAGAATGATTATACAACTACCATGGTTAGTTACTCTCAGTGAACAGGAATGAGGCAGATGCTAACAAGGGATAATGTCACACAAGATGTTGTGACATTATCCCATGACAACCTGAGCACACTTGGTGTCTTTAAAAATCAGTTTAAGAAGTTGAAAGGCAATTTAGGGTTTTGCGTAACTAGGGGTCTAGAGAAATTAATTTGTGGGAATACTGTTCAAGAAGATGTATTTTCCCAACAAACAAAGGGAGGGTTTCAAAATCAATCATTTCAAATCAAGTTAAACTGCTCTCACTCTGTTCTCTTCTCCACAAACTACTCTTTCTCCCAGTTTAAAGAAAAATCTAATTTCACTTTATGATGTCTCAACAATAATCGTCAAAAGGAGTAAGCAAGAAGGAGAATGTTACATCTTCCGCTACTAGGGCAAAACCTGGGAAGTTATCCGCTGGAGGTGCGATTAATGTTGTTCCCCTGTCTATGGTACCATGCAAGCCTGAGAAATCCCTTGTAAGAAGGTCTAGGAATATCCTTGCAGGTAATACTTCTAAGACTACTGATGCCTCTTTTGATCCTAGAAGTAAGAAAGAAATTGTTGAAACAGATAAAAGAATAAGGGAAAAACTGGTTGAGCACTTAAATATAGGGGGTAGACAGAATACTGATGGGATTACTAGACCTCTGGATCAGATTATGCCAACCACCTCTGCTCATGTTACTGAACCGGAGGAGGTGAGTGAACAAAAGGGTGATAGAGATACTGATGAAGGAGACAGTCATGCAATGTCAAAAGGGAATCTTCACACCCTTGCAGATTATGTTATGAGAAATGTTGGATCAGATGATGGAATATCTTCATCTGTGGAGGAATCGCAAGAACAGGCATCCAAGGGTATTGCTGGAGAAGTAACTGATAAGGTTATCAATGTGGATGACTTACCTTCTGACGATGAAATCATTGCAAGAAGTCTCAATCCTAGTGTGGCCAGGAGACTAAAGTCCAGAAAAAATAGGAGTGTAGCTGCTGGAGATACTCCAACCGAGATACCTAGGAAATCTGTGGTTGGACCATATAAACCATGGAGTAAAAATGTTGTGGTGTCAAGGAAGAGAAAAGCTGAATCTGATACTGAATCACTTTATGTTGAACATGATGTCCAGGACATCACGCCTGTTAAGAAATAGGATTCTAAGAAAAAGGTTGTTGCCCTCCCTAAAGCTCCTATGGACAACATCTCATTTCATGATGTTGAGAATGTAAACAGGTGGAGGTATGTGTACCATAAAAGGGTTGCATTGGAGAGGGAATTAGGGAAGAATGCTCT
This sequence comes from Lathyrus tuberosus, assembly GCA_022829125.1. Lineage (NCBI taxonomy): Eukaryota > Viridiplantae > Streptophyta > Magnoliopsida > Fabales > Fabaceae > Lathyrus > Lathyrus tuberosus. The sequence goes on along the minus strand of JALAZF010000007.1, from coordinate 23,100,538 downwards.
CAACTGTAAGGAAGTTATGGATTTGATTGAAGCTGTTGGCTTATTAAAGACTGTCACCAACTTTGGCTCATGTTATGAGAAACTAGTTAAAGAGTTTATAGTAAACATTCCAGAAGGATGTAACGATCGAAAGAGTGAAGATTACCTGAAGGTATATGTCAGAGGAAATGTTGTAACATTTTCTCCTGCTGATATTAACAAGTTCCTTGGAAGACCTGAGGTTCCTCAAGCTGAGATTGAAGTCACTGATGATCAGGTGTGTAGGTAAATTACAAGAAATACTGTGAAGAATTGGCCTAACAAAGGGAAGCTGTCAGCTGGGAAGCTGAGTGTGAAATATGCCATTCTTCATAGGATTGACACTGTTAACTGGGTCCCTACAAATCATACCTCAACCATCTCTACTGGGCTTGGGAGGTTTATCTATGCTGTTGGAAAAAGAAAGTCATTTGATTTTGGTGTATACATCTTTGAACAAATCCTGAAACAGTCTGTCTCTTCAGCTGTGAAGATGCCCATTTGCTTCCATTCACTCATCTATGGAGTGATTCTTCAACAACATCCTGGGATCCTTCTACCTGTGATAGTGTAATGAGAAGGGAATCTCCCTTGACATTGCATTATAATCTATTTGTTGGAAATCATGTCCCAGATATTGTTTCAACATCTGCTCCAACATCTGTTGCTACAACTTCAAAGGAGGAAACTATTGCTCAGCTGAAGGAGACCTGCAGGGAGCTTGATGCCATCATTAAGACCAATACAGCTAGGAAGGATAAACTGGAGCAATTGATACAAGCCTTATCTGCTGAGCAAGATAAGGACACTAAAGTTGACACTGGGGATGCTGAGAAGCATGCTGCTGGCAACAATGTGGTGAACAATGATGATGTTGATGAAGATGTTGGTGCTGATACAGAACAGGAAGAGGATGATGAGGAAACTAAAGATGACTACTGAATGTCATCTTCCTTTTATTTTTTTTGGTTATGTAAGGGCTTAATGCCCAGGATAATTTTATTTTTGTGCTTGGTGTGTACTTTAAATACTTTATGTTGTTTATTTGGTTATTCACTTAGTCTTTCTGCCTTTGTCATATTATGGATAAAAAGGGGGAGTGATACTAACTTTACTAACCACTGCTGACTGCTGCTAACCATTGAGGGGGAGTAGTGCTGCTTGCAGAAGAAGGAACTGGTTAAGGGGGAGACAACAAGATTTTTTTCGCTGCTGTTCTGATGATCTGTTTCTTACCTCTGATTAATTATATCTGTAGGTTAATTGTAGTTAGTTTTAGCCAAAATCTGCCAAAGGGGGAGATTGATGAGTCCAAGCCTTTGAGGTTGTCATCAATTTTGGTAAAACTAACTTATCAGAAAGATGTTGGACAAGATGTCCTATCATGTGGATTCGACACCTTTGTCTATTACAGTTTGTGATAACTGTTATTTTGTTTTTTTGATTTCCAATTTTTATGGGAATGTCTATTTGTCCTAGGTGGCGTCCCAGATTGAGGAATCAGAGATTATGATTCTAAATGGAAGATGTTGTTTCTAAGTGTGGAGACACTTTAGGAAACTTAGGATTGAAGAAACTATTCTAGAGAAGAATAAGTTGTAGATTCTGTGGAGCTGAATTGCTGTGATTCTGAAGCCCAAATCCAGTTTTGTTTATTGTTATAAATAGGGTGGATTTAATATAGAATAGGCAGTGAAGATACACGGCTGTTAGTGAGTACTAGGGTTTGTACTTTTGCAAGCCTCTCTTGTATTGCGTGAACACCTGAGTTGGACTGTGTTATTGAGTTGTAATTGTTCAGTCACTGCTGTGATTGAAAGGGAATTGAGAAGGGTCTCATACGTAGGAATGTCTTAGGTAGAAATTTAGCACGGGTAGTGATTAGGTGACAAGTTGTAAACGGTGGAGTTTAGCTTAGAACTAATATTGCTTAGTGGATTTCATTCCTGGATTGGTAGCCCAAAGACGTAGGTGTTGTTGTTCACTGAATTGGGTTAACAATTCTTGTGTGTCTTTTTTGCTTTCTGTTGTTTGTATTCTGCTCCTTATTATCCTTGTGATAGAAGCAGAGATCAAGTGTCACGATATCCTGTCCTAACTCTTAGTGGTTTGCTTGACCAGAATTTCAAATAAGAAAACATATTCTCCTGATATGCTCACTAAAACCAAAATACAAAAACTTAAAAAAGATATCATGTATCATTTCTGTAAAAAATCTTACTATTAGTACTATTTTTTATTTAGAATAAACATTTTTTTTATCATAGGAGAAACCCTTTTCTCTGGGTCCTCATTTGAAGCTGTCAGTCACATATTCAACCTAGAAACCCAAATTCATTCCACTTAAAGTGAAAAATTGAAATTCCCATAGTTAAAATCGATTTCTTTTAATCTATATCTTCCCATAACTGAATTTGATTTCTCTTAGAATTTAAATCGATTTCTCTTAGAGCTAAAATCGTTCTTGTTTTTGTTTCGAAGTTATGAATCGAAATTGATCTCTAAGAGCTTCTTATTTGTGTTTCGAAGCCATTAAGCGAAATCGATTTCTTTCAAAGCCGAAATTGTTCTTGTTCCTATTCTAAAGCCACTCGAAATTTATCTCAGAGTTGAAATCGTTCTTGTTCCTGTATTGAAATCCGTAACTACTCGTAATTGGAAATACTAATTGTATTTAATTGAGTTCTTTTGAATTGATTCTTAGGTTCTTTGCTACTCAGACGACACGCGTGTTACGGTTTAAGCATGTTTATGGCCAACAGGAACGACTTTCTCCTGCTGTTATCATCGACGGTAATTACCACATGTTTTGATTCACTTAGAGCTTCACAAAATTACCACATGCCACTGTATTTTATATTGAAAATTACACTTTGAAGCTTCAACAAAATGAATGATGATTTCGCCAAACTCATTATCAATCCGAAGATACTTTTAGCCTCTTTTGCTTGTTTTTGCTGCGACGGTGTTTCTGTCGGTGCGTAGGTGGTTCTGGCTATTTCAAATTTGGTTGGAGCAAAGAGGAGCTTCTATTGGAGAGAACTCTTACCTTTTTGGTAAGACTATCTGGTTCAATCGGAGCCACAAATTTACAAGGTTTGAAATTGTTCGCTGGGTCTAACTTCTTGATTAGAATTTGTTTATAATCATTTAGTATAAAGTCTGTAACTTATGGAGTTGAATATTTAATAACCATGGATCAACATTTTAATATTTAATAACCATAGATTTACAAGATTTTATATTTAATAACCATGGAGCACCATTGTAATATCATTTACTAGGACATCCGTTGAAATATATAATTGTATGTTTTGAGTATATTTTTTAAACTATTAGGAATAACTATAAGTTCTAGTTTGAAAGTATTTACTGAGTTTTTTTTTTTTCTAAAAGCATATTTACTGAGTATTAACTAACATTGACCCATATGATTGGATTTTTCACCTGTGCATACTATGACTTAGGTTCAAATAAAAAATTGTGTCGTTGATAGAAGTTATGAAAATTTCATTCAAATACGTACAGAGGTTGATAATCTCCTTGACCTTGTATAAGGGAATGCCTCACCGAATATATTTTTCCTAAAAACTAAAAGAGAGTGATAATGGCGAGCTTTCTAAAAGTATTGATACGGAGGTGCTTAATTTACATATGCCTTTTTTATTAATTGTATTATTCTTTTTAATATTTATTAATAACTTTATTTGATCAAGTTGAAAAATAATACTTGTTTGTTTACTCTTTTCTGTAACGGTTTCCTTTTAGTTATGTCTTTTGGGGAATTTCATCTACATTAATTCGGTAACATGGAGACACCTATATGTAATAAGTTTCGACATTTTTTTGGGACCGTCTATGGCTGATGAATCATTATGGGTTTTTCCTTCTTGTTGGTGAAGAAATTTTTTCCAAGGATGATTAATATTAAACTATAGTAATGGTGTTGTGGAAATGGTAGTTATTTTCTGCTGGTTATACATTTGTGTATGTCTTGAGCAAGTTCTATGTCTAATGGCAAGGATATATTGGTTACTTTCTCTACAGGATGAAGGTGAAACATAGTTCTCAAGCAACTATTGTTTCTTTACCAATATACCAACTATGATGGTTAGTTAATTAACTTTTTTCATATTTGAAAATTAAAATTACTTGCGTTATTTGCGTTAATGATCTCTTACCTCATTGAAGATACCGAATCAGACAGAGCATTAAGACAACAACTTAAAGAAGCAATTTGTCCTGCTTTATTTGACATGAATGTTCCTGCTGTTTATGCTCTAAAACAGGTATCATATTTTAGTGGGGGAAAATATTACTACCACTTAACTTTTAAACTATGAAAATAAGATTTTAAACTATCAATATATAGTTTTATATAGGATTACACTATTTCTTGTTTACATATGTAGTCTCTATAATGTTTGCATCTTTATAAGTGTTTGTCACTAAAGTTAAACAATTCTCAGCTCATATAAGTTGTTTAATTTTGGTTGATAGTGATTTGATTGTTGTTGTTCCGGACTAGACCAATGACTAAGCATGGCTCAATCCGCTTCTGCTCCCAGAACTGCCCAATTGCCTAAGTCGAGCCAATATGGGACAACATTTACCTTTCTGCCCCTCTAGCGGGCGTATATGGTCGGTGTCGTATCCCAAAATTTGACCTCCTCTTTTTGACTTTTGTATAAGCATGTGCATTCGTATCGTCGGCATACGCATGCGCACTTTTCTCTATGTGTGTTTCTTGTTACAGGATTTTCAGGTTTTAAGCCCGATTAACTGAATCTTTTCAAGATCGTCCCATCATCAAAACAAGTACAAAACAAGGGTTTCCATACCTATTCATCAAAACAAGGGGTGGAAAATCGAAACCAGGACCGCAACAGTTGTTTTTGAGTGATCTGGGCAATTTTTTGCCTAGAGTAACCGGTTACTCAATATAGGGTAACCAGTTACTCAGTGTAAATTTGCAATTTCTGCTATATTTTAGGGACAGCAGCTGTGCACACTCTTTGGTCTTTGATTCTACATTATTCTAGAAGCAGGTGGAACATTCTAGACATCTCTAGACATTTCAAGACTATTCAAGACACTCTACTTACATTTATTCCAATACATCATTTTAAATTAAGTGCACCATGTTCCTTGATTTCCAAGCATGTCAACCTTTGATTTGAAGCTTACATTGGGATTGCTACCGAGTTAACTTCCTAACTAACCGAGTTAACCGCTTGACTCGGTGAGTCAAGTGTAACTAACTCTTAGCCTAATTCCAAACCACCCAAAGCTAAGTCCAAACTAAATTCCAAACCTCTCACACTCCAAACCAAAACTCTATTTAAACAAGCTTTCACTCACTTTTTCAAGGATCCACCAATTCACAAACCACAAACCCTTAAACACTCTCCACAATCTCTCAACTATTTCACACACTTCAATCTCAGTTCTCTCATATTCTCTCTTATTTTTCTGCAACTTCTTCATCTTCTTCTACATTTTCTTCCTAAACCTTACCATAGCTCTTCACCATTGAAGGATAATCACTTATACATTGGAAGTGATTATTTCTTGAGCTTTACCTTCATCATCTTGCATTTACACTTGGTTTTCTGGAGTTTTGTTAGCTTTTGGATTCACCTCAAGTGCTTGATTCAAGATTCTACGGTTTGAATTCGTATTTCGGAAGTTTCGTCGCAATTTGCTCGGTTTCGATACGATTCGGCTATAATTGAAGATTCCTCTGGTTTTCTTTGATTAACTTCATCAAGAATCCTTTGCAACAATCACCAAGCCAAATCTCCGGCTTGTAGGTTTGTAGATCTCACTCATTTTACTGTTTCGCACATTCTCGTATCATTCGCGATGTAGTTCCGATGTTTTTTGTGTGTGAATTGATATTGCATTGAATGATCCATGATCTTGATGTGTTAATTGATTCCATCATTGCTTATTTGCTGTTTTCAAGCCTGATTTTCATGCACTAATTCATACCCTAACATGTGGTAATTTAAACAAGTAATTTGGATGCTTTAAGTGTTTTTTCAAAAGTTGTTTTTGCCACTATTACAGTGGTAACTGGTTACTCAATATGAGGTAACCGGTTACTCTTCACAAAACTTGCCTCAGCGTTGCCATTTTCAACTGAGTAACCGGTTACCTTGTACAAATTTCCCCAGATTTGCTATTTTTCAAGCAAGTAACCAGTTACTCAATATAAGGTAACCAGTTACCACTGTAACAGAGTGCCATTTTTTGGTGTTTTTCAAGCTTGATTGCCATGCTCTCTCCCTCTAACTTCCATGGATTGATATGATTGATTTTTATGGATGTTTTAGGTGTTGTTTCACTTCAGTGTAAAGCATGATTGTGAATTTTACGATGCTCGATCTTTCGATGTCATAATTTTGCACATTCTTAACATTGCATACACATGACCATTCTTGCATAATTTTGCTCACATAATGACACGATTTGTGTTGCATTCTAAATGTCATTCGGTACTATTTTTCTCTCTCTTGCATTAAGTTTGTTCTTCATGAATAAGCTTAATCTTGTATAATCAATAATACACCTCTTTGCTTTAATAATTTTTCATTCATCTGGAAAATTATTAGCATAATCCTCCCTTTTGATTAATTAAGTGAAACTTTGTTTTGATTATTAATCATCCCTTTGGCGCTTCTCTTTAGGCTTCCTTTAGAGCTTTCTCTATCGATCCCCTGCTGAGTCAGAGATTCGCGCGTCGCACGACACTGGAGCACTGTACAACTTAGAGCTGTTGCACTGTCTGTTTCAACTTCCGCACTACACCCTGTGTGTTAAGGAAGGAATGAGAGTGTAGAATTCCTACTCTCATTCTGACTACTTCAGGTAGGGGACGAATGACCCTGTGCCTGGCTTAGTCACCTCTATCCTCATGCGGTAGTGTATCTCATCCCCCAGTCGAGTCGATCCTTGGTCACTCCTATCTCTTGCAATCTCTTTTGATCAATCATCCCATTCTTGGTTAAGATCATTGTCTTTGGGTTAGCAAACTCTCTTTGTTTCAATACCCTACTTTCTTTTCTTGTGGTCAATCATTGCTTTTGATTCCCCAAGAAGAGTTTCTTTTTTCGGTCAAACACAGTCTTTCTGTTAAAACCATATCCCCAGGAGTTCGCAACCTTCTGTTGGTTCCTCTCCTTTGTTTGGTTAACCACTTCCTGTCAGTTAAAACACCAATTTGCACGTCTTCTCAGTTAACCACAGTCTATCTGTTAACACACTGAGTTACTCTTGGGTTAATCACATTCTCTCGGTTAATTACCCATTCTTTCAGTTAACCACAACCAGTCTGTTAAAACACTAAACCCCTTTTGAGTTAATCACTCGTTTCTTTTCGGTTAATCACAGTTTCTCTGTCAACACTGATTCCTCAGCTGTTAGCAACCTCTTTTGGGTCAATACCCTTTTTGTTGATCAAGTACTGTTTGTTCAATCGATATCGACATCCCCTTTGGGTCACAACCTTCGCTTGGTTCTACACCCGTTCTTTTGGTTGATCACAGTCTATCTGTTAAAACCTTTCTCCCCACAAAGTTGCAATATTCTATTTCCTCGGTTAACCACTGTTTATCAGTTAATATACCGAAACCCTTTCAGAGTCAAACACCTTCTCTTGGTTCAATACTCTTTTCTTTTTGGTTCATCACAGCTTGTCTGTTGACACCAAGTCTTTTATCCCCTACAGATTTGTTATCTCTTTTTTTCCGGTTAATCACTGCCAGTCAGTTAACATACTGAATCCTGTTTCTCTTGGTTTTGACACCATTCTTTTCGTTTTTCCCCAGCAAGGTCACTCTTGCTGCTCGGGTTTCCCCAGTAGAGTTCCCTTTTCCCCGTCAGAGTTTTATCTCTTTTCCTCTCTGGTTAACCATTGTCAGTCAGTTAATATACCGAGCTTTTATCTTTTTGATCCCCCAGTAGGGTCACTACCCTCTGGTCCCTAACACTGTCATTTTGTTCTCTTACCTCCCCAGTGGATTCTTTTCTATCATCTTTCTTCATTTCTTCTTTCTTGGTTTCGACACCAATCTTCTTTGTTATCCCCAGCGGATTTACCTTTTACCTTCTTTTGCTCTTGGTTTTGACACCACCTTTCTTTTCCTTTTCCGTCTTAGTTCCACAAACTACGGAAGCTCTGATTCTGCATTCGTTCGAATTTCAAATACGTAGGCACGAGATCGCGATGATCTTGGTGAACACACTTCCACCCTTCCATCCTTCTTCCTTTCCTCTTTATTTTTCCTGGTTCCATGAACTACGGAGCTCTGATTTCCTCATTGCACTATGAGGGTACGTAGGCACGAGGGCCCCAATCCTCCGTGAGCACTTTCTCTTCTTTCTTTCTTTCCCTTCTTTTCTCTCTCTTCTTTTAGCTAGAAGCCTTTAGATATATAATCCATACAAGCCTAGAAGCAAGTGAAATGGTTCCTGTCGAGTACGACGGATGTGTAAGGTGATAGTACCTTCCTTTCGCATAACCGACCCCCGTTCCCGTTTCTCTTTCCCATGGGTTTTATAGATATTTTCCCTGTCCTTTGGGACTAAATAAAGTTCGGTGGCGACTCTGTTGTATCTTTGAATGTGCGATTCACTCAGGTATAAACCAGCCATCTTCAGCTGACGACTCTGCTGGGGAGTCATTGCTCTTGCAAGTTGGGGTCTCGCCTAGTTTTGTTTGCTTTCTTGCTTGCTTGTGTGTTTATCTTTTGCGCTTTACTCGCTGTATTTTACTTTATTTAGCTTTATGTTTATTTACTGCATTTCTTTACTACTTTGAATTTTCATATACTGTATATTCAGGATATCTGCTATATTCTGCTGTTGTTGGGATGGGTAGATATTATTAGAGAGAAAATTCCTAACACCGGGCTTAGCATACACATAGGCTAGAACGTGGGTAGTCACGAGGCCTGTGTTTCGCGGGTTACCACGAGAGCCACATCCCAAATCGTGATTCGCTTGAGAATACTTCTGTCCTGTGAGAATTCACTACGGCGGGGTGTTTTCATTCTAAGTCCTATGGTTTGGGTGACCTTTCTAGGGACCATCTTGTTGTGTCTAGATCATACCTGTGAGGGGGATGGGTTTTTTGCAGGGAACCAAGCCACTTCATACCTTTGTTCTCTCACACACATCAGATTATGTTGCACCGCCACAGAAGTATATGCAGATATCCAGATTGTTCAGATTTGATTGTTTAGACTGTGCTGGCTTCTTGTTGTTTGTGTTGCATAACATATCATCATGTAAATTAATTTTTGCATGTGCATTTCCAGGTTATTCGAAGACTTATTCTTTGTTGACATTATCATAGAGATGAGCACTGATTGTCGAGGCATCTTTAGCTACAAGTTTGTGGAGCCTAAGCTGAGCATTTTGAGAGGGCCAGCATCTCGTGTGGTCGAAGATAACGGAGGGGTTTTCAAGGATACTTATGGTAATCTGTTGTCCATCCTCAATACAGAAGTCAACATCACTGTCATTCATACTCTGGTTCAGTTTTATGATCCACCACTTAGGTGTTTTACATTCCAGGATTATCAGCTAGCACCTACACTTGAGGAGTGTGCTTACATTCTGAAGGTTGAGATCAAGAAGCAGGTTCCTTTTGCCTACACTAGTGGTTGTCTGAAGTTTCCTCTCATTGCTGATGCTCTTTGCATTAGTAAAAAGGATGCGGAGGACAATCTCAAGACCAAAGGGAAGGGTATTCGAGGGTTTGCTTTGAAGTTCTTGGTCAACAAAGCCATTTCTTTTGCTACAGATGGAAATTGGAAGGCTTTCAATGTCGTTCTTGCTCTGCTGATATATGGGATTATCTTGTTTCCGAACATGGAGGATTTCGTAGATCAGACTGCCATCAGCATCTTCTTGTCCAAGAACCCTATTCCGACGCTCCTTGCTGATACCTATCATTCTATTTATTCAAGGAGTGAAAAGAAGAAGGGAACCATTGTCTGTTGTGCTCCTCTGTTGTATCGATGGTTCATGTCTCACCTTCCACAGAAGGGTCCCTTTGTTAAGAATAAGGGTAATCTCAAGTGGTCGCAACGAATCATGTCTCTTATTGCTAATAACATCTCTTGGTATTCTCGAGTCTTCGACGATACTAAGATCATTCTTCATTGTGGGAAATTCTCCAATGTGCCTCTCTTGGGTACAAATGACATAATTAACTACAATGAGAGACTTGCCTTCCGTCAGTTGGGATATCCTATGGTTGCCAAGCCAGATCTTGAGGTAGTGGAAGAGTTCATCTTTCATGAAGGGGTTGATGACATGGGATTGCAGAAGAGGTTTAGCGCCGCTTGGACTCAGATTCACTTCGAAGGGAGAGCCGATTTAGGTAAGAAAAATTGCATAGCCAAGGAAGCTTACACACTTTGGGTCAAAGAGCGTGTCAAAGAGATCTTGTTGCCATTTTCTTTCGAGCCTTCCATGAATGCCAAACCTCCTGAACTTGCCATTGTTCCTCCGTCTGAAGTCGATCAACTCAAGCTGACTATTGAGAAGTTAAAGAAGGAGAATGCAGATCTTCGTCTCAACCTTGTTAGAGTCACTTCCGAGAAGGATATTCTACAGATTGAGCTCCATCAGAAGCGTGAGCGCATGCTCAAAGAGGTGGAGGTTGAACAGAACAAGCGAAGGAAAATGGGTGATGCTTTGAAGAGCACCTATGATGGACTTGCTTCAAAGAAGAGACAACTCGCCGATACCAAGTATCAATCCTATAAGGATGAGTTGAACTACAAGAAGCAACTTGAAGAGCTTCGAGGGAAGTTGTCCGAGTTCAAGACGAAGTGGCAAAGTGAGCATGACCGTGCTAATCAGTTGGCAAAGGACTTTTCTCAGTGTCAAGCCCAGCTCGACAAAATCTTCAGTGAGATTCAGAAGTTACAAGATCAAGCACATTAGAGCCAAGAACAGATTAGTCAGCTCAACACAGAGAGCACTCATTGGGAGCAACAAAGCCATCATCTGCAAAATCTCCTGGATCAGAAAGATGCCTTTCTTTAAGATATGCTTCAGGGACCTAACCTTTCCTTACTACGCAACCTCATGAAGGATGCAAAGTATTGGAGTGAGAGGCATGGCCGCCTAGCTAGATTTGCTGAGCATGCACTAGAGGACTTACCTGAGTTGTTGAGGAATGCATATGCTGATGTATTGCTGCACCAGCTTCCTCGGGTTGTTTTCCACTTCTTGTCTGTTTCTAGGGTGGTCTTTGATAGGATCCGTGCTGATTTTATTGTGGCCCAAAAGGTAGATATTTGATTTGTACTCGACTTATACTTCTTTCCTTTATTGTTGAATGAATGAATGAAGTTTCTTGCCATCTTTATCTTTCGCACCTTTACTTTATGATTATTGTCAACAAAGATGAGTTTAAGAATTCTTGGAATTTAAAACTTTATTTTTGCATGCATATCATACATTCATTTGCACACATATACACGTCCCTTCATCCGAAAAACCGTTGCTCATCCTTCTCCGTCTTCCGCTTGTAACAAGACGACGAGTCGACATCGGTATTTCACTTGCTCAAGCAAATCCAGAATCATGGCTGACTTCGAATCTAAAAACGCTGCTTATAAGGAAACTCTGGCTCAATTCCAAGGACGGATGGACCAGTTTCAGACGAACATGGATGTTATTATAGAACTCCTTCGTGCTCAGAAGGACGCTTCTACTGCTGCCACTGTTGCAACTATCACTGATGCAACTGTTGTCACTCCTATTATGATTGTTCCTCTTGTTATTACAGCTACTCCTGCTGTTGTTCCTTCTCTTGCTACGGTTGAAGTGCCAGTTGAGCCTGTAATCCAGCCTGTTGTTCATCCGTCAAATTCTCTATCTGGTTTGAACAAGATGCCTACTGCTTTTCTGTGGGGCATGCCTCCGAATTACACTCCTCAGATTGCAAATAATGGTAGTGCCTTCGTACCATATCAGCCTTTTGTTGTGCCCATGCCCAATGGGAATGCTGCTGCATATTTGTGGGGTGTGCCTACTCCTGTTCCACCTCCCATGGTGAATGATGGTAATGAGAATCTTCATGTTCATACTCGTCAGACTCCTGTATTGACTGACATTGAAACTCCCGATGAAGAAGAGAATATGTATAGGGGTCCTCCTATTCATGTTCTGGTTTCATCTCAAGCTGCTCAAACCGTTGTTCATAATGTTCATTCTGGGATGTTCTACCCTGGGGCATCTTCATTCGCTGCTGTGGTACCTCTTCCGAATTATCCGTTTGGTGTTTAGATGGGTCAAAATGCTGTCAGATGGTTAATCGGGTTTGGTATATCCTTCTCAGTTCGCTACTCCGCAAGTGCACGCTCCGGCCGCATCTCAGCTGCCAAATCCTCAGATTCTTATCAGGCCTGCTAATCAGAATAGACCTGCTGACTACAAGTTGTTGGAAGACCGCATCAGAGCTATTAAAGGGTTTTCTGCTTTTGTAATAGAGGCCAAGGACTTATGTTTGGTTCCAAATGTTGTACTGCCGCAGAAATTCAAGATACCTGAGCTGCCAAAGTATAAAGGTTTGAGTATCTCGTGTAGTCACATCACTATGTACTGCAGGAAGATGGCATCCTATATTGATAATGATGAACTGCTAGTTCATTGTTTTCAAGATAGTTTGTCTGGTGCTTCATTGGATTGGTACATGGCCTTAGAACGCAACAAGATCCGTACTTGGAGGGATTTATCTGAAGCATTCTTGAAGCAATACAAATACAATCTTGATCTAGCGCCTACCATATTACAGTTGTAGAACCAGTCCCAGCGTTCAACTGAAACATTCAAAGAGTATGCACAAAGATGGTGTGAGATGGCATCTCGTGTGAGACCCGCTCTCTCTGACAATGAGTTGGTTGACATCTTTATGGGTACATTACAAGGATCCTATTATGAGAAAATGATGGGTAGTTCTTCATCGAACTTTGATGATGTTGTAACCATTGGTGAGCGAATTGAGAACGGTTTGATGACTGGAAAGATTTCTGGAGCTGCTTCCCAGTAGCCGGCCAATAGAAAGTCTCAGAACAGTCAGTCCAAGAAGAAAAAAGGTGAAGCCAACGTTGTGACAGCTCAAGTTTCTCCTCAGTATCAAGGACCCTTGGCTCCTATGCCATACTATCTGTATCCATACATTGCTGTGGCACAATATCAACAACCGCTATATCAATATCATCCGCAACAACCAGTTCAGAATGCTCAGAATCAGCAACAACCGCAACGTCAGCAACAGAATCAACAGAATAACAAAAGTCAGTAGAATCAAAACCGTCAGAACAACAACAACCAAGGAAATCGTAAGCGTCCGAATTTCGACAGAATTCTGGTGTCATACACTGAATTGTTTCCTTACTTGGTTCACCAATGGGCAATTGTTCCCAAGGAGATCGCACCTGCAATTCCTCCATTCAATCCGAAGCATAATACAAATGCGCCTTGTGCTTATCATGCTGGATACATAGGACATACGACAGAGGACTATTTTGTTTTCAAAACTAAGGTTCATGAACTCATCGACCGGAAGATTTTGACTTTTGCTGAGGAAGGTCCTAACATTCAACACAATCCGTTGCCTAATCACAGTGGACTTGCGCCAACTATGGGCATCTACTGCAGTACTTGTGCCAACTATTCCATCTGAGGATGTTTCAAAGAACAAAGAGACCCTTGATGATCAAGAGTTCCTAAAGTTGATCAAGAAAAGTGACTTCAAAATCGTGGATCAGTTGAGGCAGACTCCCTCAAGGATCTCGATTTTGTCCTTACTCATGAGCTCTTCTACGCACAGATCAACTTTGTTGAAGGTCTTAAACACTGCTCATGTTATGCATGATATATCCGTTGTCGAGTTCGATGATGTAGTGGCCAATATAACAGCAAGCAAATATTTGGGCTTTAATAAATCAGAATTGCCTCCTGAAGGAGTTGCCCACAACAAAGCACTGTACATACTTGTAACTTGCATGGATGCCTTATTATCTTGTGTTCTGGTAGACATCGGTTCTTCTCTCAATGTGATGCCCAAGGGCACATTGATTCAATTACTGGTAGAAGGGAGCGAGATGAGGCCAAGCACCCTAGTTGTCAGAGCCTTCGGTGGTTCTCGAAGGCAAGTCATCGGAGAAGTGGATTTACCCATTAAGGTTGGACCGTATTTGTTCACCATTACTTTCCAAGTGATGGACATCAATTCTGCGTACAGTTGCCTATTGGGTCCCCCATGGATTCATACCGCAGGCGCAGTTACTTCCACTTTACATCAGAAATTGAAATTCATGTTTGACGATCAGCTGGTCATCGTCTGTGGTGAAGAAGATCTGATTATGAGCGAGTTATCATCTTTTCGATACGCCGAGACCGAAGAAGGCACAGCTGAGGTGCCATTGCAGTGTCTCGAGTTCGAAGATGTCAGCTCTGCTTCAACTAGTCAAAGTAGATCACCGTAAATGACTTTAGCATCTGCCAAGAGTGCTAAAGAGACCATCGAGAGAGATACCTTGTCAGGCTGGGGGCATGTGATTGATGTGGTTGAAAAGCATAATCGTTTTGGATTGGGTTACCATCCTGGTCGACAGTCTAGTTCACTTGGTCAGAAGCAGTGCAACTCCATCAAGTTCAGTAGCACGGGTTTTCAAAAGGGTGACATCGTGGTTGTCATTGATGACGCTGGTCCTAGCAACCGGATTTCAAGCTTTGTGCGCAAGTGTCCGCCGGGTTTCAAGCTCAACAATTGGATATCTACCGTGATTCCTATGGTTTTTCCAACAAACATGTAATGCATTTTGCTTTCTCATTCCCTCGTCCTCGCCCGAGACGAGTGAATAGCTTGTAAAGGGCCTCACGCTTTTGCAATATTATGTGATCAATAAATAAAAGTTTTTTGCATTCAAAATCATGCTCTATTTTCTTTCTATATTTTACTTTTTCACAAACAAATGGCAAAAGTTTCTTTTATTTTCACTTTTTAAAATAGCTCATTATAAACATATTCATAAACATGCAGAACTAATAAATGCATTGATAACAACATGGCAAACATCCATTGTAATTTTGGGATTCCAATCAACCAAGCCAAAGGAGATGGTGAGGAAGATTGTGAATTACTGACTGAACTAGCAAGGCTCCTTGAGCACGAGCATAGCGAGATTCAGCCACACAAAGAGCCAGTGGAAGTTGTCAATCTTGGTACTGATGAGGTCAGAAGAGAAGTCAAGGTTGGCGCATCCCTCGCAGAGCATGTACACTCCGAGTTGGTCAAGTTATTGAAAGAGTATATTGATATCTTCGCATGATCTTATCAAGATATGCCTGGGTTGAATACCAACATCGTTGAACATCACTTTCCACTCAAGCCCAGATGTCCTCTTGTCAAGCAGAAACTCAGGAAGACTAGACCCGACATGGCACTTAAAATCAGAGGAGAGGTAAAGAAGCAGCTTGATGCTGGGTTTCTAGCCACTTCTGAATATCCCGAATGGATAACCAACATCGTCCCGGTTCCAAATAAAGATGGGAAGGTCAGAATGTGTGTGGATTATCGAGATCTCAACAAGGCAAGCCCGAAAGATGATTTTCCTCTGCCTCATATTGATGTCTTGGTGGATAATACAACACAGTTCTCTGTCTTCTTGTTTATGGATGGTTTTTCAGGATATAATCAGATCAAAATGTCCCCAACTAATATAGAAAAGACTACTTTCATCACTCCATGGGTACATATTGTTACAAAGTCATGTCATTTGGTCTGAAGAATGCAGGGGCAACATACCAGTGTGCCATGACAACCCTCTTTCACGATATGATTCATAGAGAGATTGAGGTTTATGTGGACGATATGATTGCCAAGTCCAAAACTGAAGATGATCATCTGGTTTATCTGAAGAAATTATTTGACAGACTCCGAAAGTTTAAACTACGGTTGAATCCTGCGAAGTGTACCTCCGGAGTTCGATCTGGTAAATTGTTGGGCTTTATTGTGAGTCAGAAGGGCATTGAAGTTGATCCCGACAAGGTTCAGGCAATTCAGAACATGCCGCCTCCCAAAACAGAAAAAGAAGTCTGTGGTTTTCTGGGAAGACTTAATTACATCTCAAGGTTCATTTCTCACTTGATGGCTACCTGTGAACCAATGTTCAAATTACTAAGAAAAAATCAATCAGTCGAATGGAACAATGATTGTTAAGATGCATTTGACAAAATAAAACAATATTTGCAAGAACCACCGATCTTAGTACCGCCGGTTCCTGGTAGGCCTTTAATCATGTATCTCACTGTTCTCGATGAATCAATGGGATGTGTATTGGGTCAACATGACGACACTGGCAGAAAAGAACATGCAATTTACTATCTGAGCAAGAAGTTCACTGATTGTGAGACTAGATACTCACTCTTGGAGAAAACTTGTTGTGCTCTGGTCAGGGCTGCTCGACGCCTAAGACAATACATGATTTGCCACACTACTTTGTTGATATCCAAAATGGATTTGATAAAGTACATATTCGAAAAGCCTACTATCTCTGGAAGGATTGCTCGGTGGCAGATGCTGTTAATTGAGTATGATATCCAACATGTTACCCAAAAAGCAATAAAAATGAGCGTATTGTCTGACTACCTTGCTCATCAACCTGTAGAGGGTTATCAGCGAATGAAGTTTGACTCTCCCGATGAGGATGTTCTATTTATCAGAGACTATGAGACTCCAGACCCTGACATAGGACCCGAACCAGGGGTGCGATGGACGCTTGTGTTCGACGGTGCCTCCAATTCTAAAGGTCGTGGAATCGGTGTTATCCTCATCTCTCCGACAGGTTTTCATCTTCCCTTCACTGCCAGATTATGCTTTGCATGCACCAACAATATGGCTGAATACGAAGCCTGTATCTACGACATTGAAGCGGCAATTGACATGAGAATCAAGATTCTTGAGGTCTATGGAGATTCTACTTTGGTTATTGGCCAAGTTAGAGGGAACTTTGTGACTCGAGATTCCAAGCTGGTTCCGTACCAACAACACATAGCGAAATTGATTCCTTATTTTGATGAGATTTCTTTTCATCATATCTCTAGAGAGGAAATCAATTAGCAGATGCACTTGCCACTCTGGCATCCATGTTCAAAGTCAAGTGGAAAAATGAAGCTCCTCATATCCACATTGATCATTTGAATGAACCAGGACACTGTTTAGCAATCGAGGACGAGTCTGATGACTAGCCTTGGTTCTATGACATCAAGAGATATATGGAAAAACAGGAATATCCCGAGGGTATTACTATCACTGACAAGAAAGCTCTTAGGCGGCTCTGCGCCAAATTCTTCTTAAGTGGTGGTGTACTGTACAAGAGAAATTATGATTCCGTGTTGCTCAGATGCGTGGATAGACACGAAGCAAACACAATCATAAGGTCCATACATGAGGGCTACGAGGGTGTACATGTTAAAGGTCCTGCCATGGCCAATAATTTCCTTCGAGCTGGGTATTATTGGACAATAATGGAGGTAGATTGTTACAACTTTTCCAAAAGATGTCACAAGAACCAAATCTACGGAGACAAGATCCATGTGCTTCCAACTCCATTGAATGTTTTGACCTCACCCTGGCCATTCTCTATGTGGGGTATAGATATGATTGGAATGATCGAACCGAAGGCTTCCAACGGTCACCAATTCATTCTAGTTGTTATCGATTACTTTACCAAGTGGGTTGAAGTTGCTTCTTACGCAAACGTTACACGACAAGTGGTTGCCAGATTTATCAAGAAAGAGATAATCTGTCTTTATGGCATTCCTAGCAACATTATCACTGACAATGCAAGCAACCTAAACAACAAGATGATGAAGGATTTCTGTCAAGAATTCAAGATCGAGCACCACAACTTTTCACCATATCGGCCCAAGATGAACGGTGTCGTCGAAGAAGCAAATAAAAACATCAAGAGGATTGTCCAGAAAATGATCAAGACTTACAAAGATTGGCATGAAATGCTTCCATTTGCATTACATGGCTACAGAACTTCAGTTCATACTTCTACTGGGGCAACTCCGTATTCGCTTGTGTATGGTATGGAGGTTGTTCTACCCATTAAAGTTGAGATTCCTTCGCTCAGAGTCATCATGGAAACAGATCTTGATGAAGCCGAATGGGTTCAATCCAGATACAACCAACTGAATCTCATCGAAGAGAAGCGCCTTGCAGCCGTTTATCATGGTCAATTGTATCAGAGACGCCTCCAACGAGCTTTTGATAAGAAAGTTCTCCCTAGAACTTTCCATGAAGGCGAACTCGTGCTCAAGAGGTATTCACCTGTTCGTTCGGATCCACGCGGCAAGTGGACTCCCAATTATGAATGACCTTTTGTTGTCAAGAAGGCCTTCTCAGGCGGAGCCCTAATCCTCACCACCATGGATGGGGAGGAGTTGCTATCGCCCGTGAACTCCGATACAGTAAAAAAATATTATGCCTGAAAAAAATGGATTAAGAGCCCGCTAGGTTGGCGTCCGCAAGGACAATCTAGGCAAAAATGGGCGTCCCAATGGACCAAAAAAAGAAATGTCCATGCAAAATTCAGGGACAATGAAAAAAAATAACAATAACAGCCCGCTAAGTTGAAAACCCGAAAGGGCGACTTAAGCAAAAATGGGTATCCCGGTGGACGAAAAGAAAATAAAAAAAAATGTCCAGGCAAAAATTAGGGATAAAGGCATTTGATTGTGAACACTTGAGCCTCTCTTCATCATAGCTGGATCTCAGACGGTAACAGAGCAATCGAATCATCATCAACTGGTGCAAGGCATTAGAACCTAGACTTACAGTGGATGGGAGCCAATGTTGTAATCAATGCAAAGCATGATTTCCCTTTGCCATTTACATTTGTTTCTCAATTTTATTGCAAATTTCCTCATCAAGGATTTTTGCATCCTTGTACACATCTTATGTACAAATATTTCCATATTCAATAAAAATGCATCATTTGTTTTGTCAATTGTTTTCTTTCCAGTATTTTGTTTGCAAAATAAACAATTATTTGTGATCACATAATACTATAAAACGTTGAGAACAATAAAAGCTAAATCAATCGAGAAAGCATTATGCATTGCATATTTTACTGGTAATTCATGCAGGATAATCAGTAATGTCCATTGGCAAGCTGAACGCCCGGCCAGCACCGCGATGGTTCTGTGAAGAGTTATTGTTTCCTCAGCAGAGTCGTCACTCCTCCGGAAATCGCCATTATGGTTCTCCGAAAAGGTTGATTACATTTCATTTCCCCAATAGATCCATAAGGTTCCCAGTAAAGTTGCCAGGATGTACCCCGAGAAGAGACTTGGGAGTTATTTTCCCCAACGCGGGTCGTGCATCATCCCTCAGCATGTCAAAATGGTCATGCACCAGCAGCCGTACGATTTGGTTCCTCGTCTTCCTCAAGCAGAGAGGATCCTCCGAGTCTTGTGGATTCCCTGCAGCAGAGTCAGTGGCAGCTTAGAAATCGGAGTTTTTTTTTTATTTCATTCCCCAGGCAGAGTAAGTCTTGGTGAAAAGGTTGGCCTGATTCTCTTATCCCCTGCAGTGTCAATAGTGATGGTCTGGAGATTTGAGACTTATCAGTTTCTTCCCCAGTGGAGTCTTCACCATTTTTGGGCTTTTCCACAACAGAATTATCACCCGTTGGGGGGCCGTTCCTCAGAAGAGTCTGTCTTTATCTGTGGGTTCTCTCCCCGACCGAGGATGTCGATTTCGTTTTGCTACAATCTCCGCCTAAACCACCGCACATTATCTTGCTGCACCTTTGCATTGCATGATATCAAGCATCATGTAGAACACATACATGGCATATGCACCGAGCTTACTCCCTTTCTTTTGGCCTGATCCATCTCCCCAGCAGATATTCAGCCAAACTTCAAACACTCTCTACGCTTGCACCTCTTCTTTGGTCGCCGTCGGCCAAATTTCTGGGATACTCTTTTTTTTAATCCCCTTCTACCTCGAATCATCGAAAAGCTAGCGCAATTCGTACATTCAGGTCCAAGGGGATTAAATAGGGGCAGCTATTGTAACTCAAAATTTGACCTCCTCTTTTTGCCTTTTGCATAAGCATGTGCATTCGCATTATTGGCATACGCATGCGCACTTTTCTCTATGTGTGTTTCTTGTTATAGGATTTTCAGGTTTTAAGCCCGATTAACTAAATCTTCTCAAGATCGTCCCATCATCAAAACAAGCACAAAACAAAGGTTTCCATGCCTATTCATCAAAACAAGGGGTGGAAAATCGAAACCAGGACCGCAACACTTATTTTTGAGTGATCTGGGCAATTTTTGCATAGAGTAACCGGTTACTCAATATAGGGTAACCGCTTACTCAGTGTAAATTTGCAATTTCTGCTACATTTTTGGGACAGCAGCTGTGCACACTCTTTGGTCTTTGATTCTACATTGTTCTAGCAGCAGGTGGAACATTCTAGACATCTCTAGACATTTCAAGACTATTCAAGACACTCTACTTACATTTATTCCAATACATTATTTTAAATTAAGTGCACCATGTTCCTTGATTTCCAAGCATGTCAACCTTTGATTTGAAGCTTACATTGGAATTGCTACCGAGTTAAATTCCTAACTAACCGAGTTAACCGCTTGACTCGGTGAGTCAAGTGTAACTAACTCCTAGCCTAATTCTAAACCACCCAAAGCTAAGTCCAAACTAAATTCCAAACCTCTCACACTCCAAACCAAAACTCTATTTAAACAAGCTTTCACTCACGTTTTCAAGGATCCACCAATTCACAAACCACAAACCCTTAAACACTCTCCACAATCTCTCAATTATTTCACACACTTCAATCTCAGTTCTCTCACATTCTCTCTGATTTTTCTGCAACTTCTTCATCTTCTTCTACATTTTCTTCCCAAACCTTACCATAGCTCTTCACTATTGAAGGATAATCACTTCTACATTGGAAGTGATTATTTCTTGAGCTTTACCTTCATAGTCTTGCATTTACACTTGGTTTTCTGGAGTTTTGTTAGCTTTTGGATTCACCTCAAGTGCTTGATTCAAGATTCTATGGTTTGAATTCTTATTTCGGAAGTTTCGTCGCAATTTGCTCGGTTTCGATATGATTCGGCTATAATTGAAGATTCCTCTGGTTTTCTTTGATTATCTTCATCAAGAATCCTTTGCAACAATCACCAAGCCAAATCTTCGACTTGTAGGTTGGTAGATCTCACTCATTTTACTGTTTCGCACATTTTCGTATCATTCGCGATGTGGTTCCGATGTTTTTTTTTGTGTGAATTGATTTTGAATTGAACGATCCATGATCTTGATGTGTTAATTGATTCCATCACTGCTTATTTGCTGTTTTCAAGCCTGATTTTCGTGAACTAATTCATACCCTAGCATGTGGTAATTTAAACAAGTAATTTGGATGCTTTAAGTGCTTTTTCAAAAGCTGTTTTTGCCACTGTTACAGTGGTAACCGGTTACTTAATATGAGGTAACCGGTTACTCTTCACAAAACTTGCCTCATCGTTGTCATTTTCAACTGAGTAACCGGTTACTCAATATAAGGTAACCAGTTACCCTGTACAAATTTCTCCAAATTTGCTGTTTTTCAAGCAAGTAACCGGTTACTCAATATAAGGTAACCGGTTACCACTGTAACAGAGTGCCATTTTTTGGTGTTTTTCAAGCTTGATTGCCATGCTCTCTCCCTCTAACTTCCATGGATTGATATGATTGATTTTTATGGATGTTTTAGGTGTTGTTTCACTTCAGTGTAAAGCATGATTGTGAATTTTACGATGCTCGATCTTTCGATGTCATAACTTTGCACATTCTTAACATTGCATACACATGACCATTCTTGCATAATTTTGCTCATATAATGACATGATTTGTGTTGCATTCTAAATGTCATTCGGTATTGTTTTGCACTCTCTTGGATTCAGTTTGTTCTTCATGAACAAGCTTAATCTTGTATAATCAATAATACACCCCTTTGCTTTAATAAATTTTCATTCATCTGGAAAATTATTAGCACAT
Source organism: Lathyrus tuberosus (assembly GCA_022829125.1). Classification (NCBI taxonomy): domain Eukaryota; kingdom Viridiplantae; phylum Streptophyta; class Magnoliopsida; order Fabales; family Fabaceae; genus Lathyrus; species Lathyrus tuberosus. The sequence goes on along the minus strand of JALAZF010000007.1, from coordinate 23,078,409 downwards.
TCCTCCCTTTTGATTAATTAAGCGAAACTTTGTTTCGATTATTAATCATCCTTTTGGCGCTTCTCTTTAGGCTTCCTTTGGAGCTTTCTCTATCGATCCCCTACTGAGTCAGAGATTCGCGCGTCGCACGGCACTGGAGCACTGTACAACTTGGAGCTGTTGCGCTGTCTGTTTCAACTTCCGCACTACACCCTGTGTGTTAGGGAAGGAATGAGAATGGAGAATTCCTACTCTCATTCTGACTACCTCAGGTAGGGGACGAATGACCCTGTGCCTGGCTTAGTCACCTCTATCCTCAGGCGGTAGTGTATCTCCTCCCCCAGTCGAGTCGATCCTTGGTCACTCCTATCTCTTGCAATCTCTTTTGATCAATCATCCCATTCTTGGTTAAGATCATTGTCTTTGGGTTGGCAAACTCTCTTTGTTTCAATACCCTACTTTCTTTTCTTGTGGTCAATCATTGCTTTTGATTCCCCAAGAAGAGTTTCTTTTTTCGGTCAAACACAGTCTTTCTGTTAAAACCGTATCCCTAGGAGTTCGCAACCTTCTCTTGGTTCCTCTCCTTTGTTTGGTTAACCACTGTCTGTCGGTTAAAACACCAATTTACACGTCTTCTCAGTTAACTGCGGTCTATCTGTTAACACACTGAGTTACTCTTGGGTTAATCACCTTCTCTTGGTGAATTACCCATTCTTTCAGTTAACCACAGCCAGTCTGTTAAAACACTGAACCCCTTTTGAGTTAATCACCTTCTCTTGGTTAATCACTCGTTTCTTTTCGGTTAATCACAGTTTCTCTGTCAACACCGATTCCTCAGCGGTTAGCAACCTCTTTTAGTTCAATACCCTTTTTGTTGATCAAGTACTGTTTGTTCAGTTGGTATCGATATCCCCTTTGGGTCACAATCTTCGCTTGGTTCTACACCCGTTTTTTTGGTTGATCACAACCTATCTGTTAAAACCTTTCTCCCCACAAAGTTGCAATCTTCTCTTTCTTTGGTTAACCATTGTTTATTAGTTAATATACCAAAACCCTTTCAGAGTCAAACACCTTCTCTTGGTTCAGTACTCTTTTCTTTTTGGTTCATCACAGTCTGTCTGTTGACACCAAGTCTTTTATCCCCTCCAGAGTTGTTATCTCTTTTTTTTCGGTTAATCACTGCCAGTCAGTTAACATATCGAATCCTGTTTCTCTTGGTTTTGAAAACATTCCTTTTGTTTTTCCCCAGCAAGGTCACCCTTGCTGCTCGGGTTTCCCCAGTAGAGTGCCCTTTTCCCCGTCAGTGTTTTATCTCTTTTCCTCTCCGGTTAACCATTGCCAGTCAGTTAATATACCGAGCTTTTATCTTTTCGATCCCCTAGTAGGGTCACTACCCTATGGTCCCTAACACTGACGTTTTATTCTCTTACCTCCCCAGTGGAGTCTTTTTTATCATCTTTCTTCATTTCTTCTTTCTTGGTTTCGACACTAATCTTCTTTGTTATCCCCAGCGGATTTACCTTTTACCTTCTTTTTCTCTTGGTTTTGACACCACATTTATTTTCCTTTTCCGTCTTAGTTCCACGAACTACTGAAGCTATGATTCTGCATTCGTTCGAATGTCCGATACGCAGGCACGAGATCGCGATGATCTTGGTGAGAACACTTCCATCCTTCCATCCTTCTTCCTTTCCTTTTTCTTTTCCCTAGTTCCATGAACTACGGAGCTCTGATTTCCTCATTGCACTATGAGGATACGTAGGCACGAGGGCCCCAATCCTCCGCGAGCACTTTCTCTTCTTTCTTTCTTTCCCTTCTTTTCTCTCTCTTCTTTTAGCTAGAAGCCTTTAGATAGATAACCCATCCAAGCCTAGAAGCAAGCGAAATGGTTCCCGTCGAGTACGACGGATGCGTAAGGTGCTAGTACCTTCCTTTCACATAACCGACCCCCGTTCCCATTTCTCTTTCCCTTGGGTTTTATCGATATTTTCCCTGTCCTTTGGGACTAAATAAAGTTCGGTGGTGACTCTGTTGTATATTTGAGTGTGCGATTCACTCAGGTATAAACCAGTCATCTTCAGTCGGATGGCCAAGGGTCATTTGCTCCTCCCCCGCATTACCTGTCCATTACGCATGGCTCCACCATCCAGAAACAGTCACGACGCTCATGCCCGGAGCTTCACCTTTGCCCGTAGCAACGGCTAGTTTCGGGCACTTCTGCCCATCCTAACGGCTAGTTTCTGGCAGTTACCTATTCTTTAGGAAACAGTTATTTTGCCCCGAAAATAGGGACCGTTGGCCACGCGCTGGGGGCATTATAAAAATCTTCTCATTTGAGAGGGTCAGATATTCTAAATCATCCTACGAAATACATACTTTTGTACTTGCTTTTTTCCTCTCCCGATTCAGTCGTCAAGATCAGTTGTTAATATATTCTCAGCTCATATATATGTGATTTTATTACTAGTATTTAATTTATTGACTAATGTGTGGTTAGTGTATTTTTTGGTGCAATATTGTTGTTTCACGCTTTAAAAAAACACATGGTCATATATTGAAAGAAAGTGTTGTACCCCAAATTTTACCCCTTAGATGTCATAAAATCTTGCACCTACATTTAGGGTTCAATAATCCATGCATTGTTAACTAACCCATATCTTTGCTAGTTTATTTCTTTTGTGAAAATCAGGATTGACACAAGAAAGAGGACAAGAACAATAAGCCAAGTTCTCATGTGTTTCAAGATCACAAGGCATTTGTGAATTTTATTTGAAGAAAAAAACAAAAAAAAAGAAAGAAAGGAACAAAAAATAGAGAAAAGCACTTCATGGCACTGGTCACACTTTGGTGGCACTGGCCATGAAGTGTGGCGCCCACCATGAGAGAATCATGGCGCCCACCATGAGCAATACATGGCGCCTGCCATGAAGAGGAAATGGGAGCATAGCGCCTACCATGAGTATTATGTGGCGACTGCCACCAATTCTTGTGCACACTTAAAATAATATTTTTTAAGCAAGATAATACAAGTGGATCCATTCATCATGAAGAAAGAAAAAGACTTTTTAGAAGCACAGCTTGGAGCCTTGTTCCAATCAAATCATACCACATCAACAACAAACCTACTCTGATCACTTTTGAAGACTTTTTTTATGCCAGCTTGCACGAAGAAATGTGAAAAAGGGTAAACGTGGCAAAATGAGAAATCTGACCATACCTTCGCCTCTCCATATTTTCCTATAAATAGAGGCTTGATCTCCAGTCCAACACACACCAGATTCACCCCAAAAATACAGGCTGAATACTCTTCTTTTTCTCCCCCACTTGTTCTTGAAAATCCGCAAGTACGTTGTTGCAAGAGTCTTGGAGAAGAAGCCCATCATTTATTTCAGAACACGTACCTGTGAAGAGGCAGTGGACCATCTCCACTAGGTAACACTCATTCCTTTTTTATTTTGTTTTTAGATGCCATGATCATTGTTTCATAAGGTTATCATGTTTATTATCATGTTCATGTTAATGTTTGATTCTGGAATATATATTGCAAGTATTAATGTGTAATTTTGTTTGATATATTGTAAGCCTGATTCGTGAATGTTGTTTAAAAATAGAAAAAAAAAACTGAACAAGGATTGGATTAGATGGCGCTGGCCATGGTGTTTGATGGCACTGGCTATGCATTTGGTGGCACTGGCCATAAGAACATGGCGCCTGCCATGCCTATGTATGGCGCTGGCCATGGATTTTTTGGGTGCCATATGGCGTCTGCCATGCTTTGGTGTGGCACTTACCATGGAAAATCATGGCACCTGCCATGAGGAATTGTGCCGACTGCCATATTACCTTTATTTTTTTTTTTTTCATAATTTTATTTCTCATGGTCATTTTAATTTCATTTTCTTTCTAAAACTTCAAAACAAAAAATAACAAAAAATATGCATAACATTTATGTTTAGTTCTTGAACTTTTTTGTGAAAAATCATCAAATGTTTCTTGAAAACTTTTTGAGAAATTTTAGAGTATTTTACAGCGTGAAATGTTTGCTTGAGATTTGTTCCTTGACTTAAACAATGTCATTCTGTTATTTATGCATACTGGCTTTTGTTACTAATTTTCATAACTTAACATGTCTCTGTTTTTAAACTTTGATAATGTTATCTCTGTCGTACTCATTTTGTTCACTTAATTTCAATCCCCTTCAACTCTTGTTTATAAGTTATTATCTCCCCTCTTCCAAAAGAAATTCTCTCTATTAACCTCAAAGTCATAGATAGCTCATTACCCTTTTAACCTAGCCTTAGACTTGGAGCCGCCGCTCTCCGCGTAGGCGTCTTGCTGTCAGACCCTGCTTTTTCCCATAAACACTTCTTCCCTATTTTACCTAACCTTAAGTTTGGAGTCGCCGCACTCCACGTAGGTGTCTTGCTGTCAGACCCTACTTTCCCTTGGAACCTTGACCACAGTCAAGAGTTCCTCACCCCATTGAGGGGAACTACGAATGATCTGATTCCATTCCCGTCAGGATATGTAGGTACGAGATGCTATGTCTTGGCGAGCATACTTAGTGTATATACCCTAGGTCTTTACCTTAGCACATTTTCCTTAGCAAGCAAATAATAACTTAACACAAATACTAACAAGAGGTTCCTGTAGAGTACTACAGATATCTAGGATGCTAACACCTTCCCTATGTATAACCAACCCCCGAACCTTAGATCTCTTATTAGGGTTTTCTTCGATCTTTACCCTTTCCTTTGGATAAATCAAAGCTCGGTGGTGAATTTCATGTTTTGTGATTCAAGTTAATTAATAGCTTAGTATCTGATTCTCACCGCTATAGAAATGGCGACATCACTGGGGAAAAAGTATCCCCTAAGAGGGTTAAGCCCACCTTGTTTGTATTTATGTTATTTATATGTTTGCTTGCTTGTATACTTGTACATTTTGTATATTTGTATATATATCTGATGTGCTTGGGTTTTTCTGTATGCAGGGTGGTTACTTTTAGTGGTGAGATAAGTCCTAACCCGGACTTGAGAGCACATATATGATAGGATTGTGGTGTAATCAATAGTCGGTTATTGGGAGTAGTCCTAACAATTTTTGGCATATGATGTCCATGCTCAGTTGAGGCCCTTTGGGATTGTTGATGTCTGATGTGAGTAGTCGCATTGATGTCACTCTTCCCGATTTGAGAGCCCGTGATTCTGAGGACCGTAGTTACCTTCACCCCACTTGGCCTTTTTAGGACGTAGTGCGATGGCTATGAGGGAGTAGTCCCAAATGGTTGATACGCGATACTACACTCAGAAGAGTTTATCTTGAGAATATTGTTAACCCGTGTGAGTAGTCACGTAGGCCGATAATATCCGAAAGATTTATCAATGACTCTGAGAACCTTTTAGAACCCTATTCTACGGATACAAGAACCCTAGTACACACCCTTTGGTTGGTTCTTTGCCCAGACTCCGTGAATTGATCTCGAACCCTTGATCCTGTTGCATGTGTTTTGCATCCAGTTTGCTTTGCATTGCATATCATTTTCATCTTTGCATGATTCATTGCATGCGTCTATTTTCCCAGTGGCTCATTTCCAACTGTCTCTATCTTCCAGTGTCACCTGTGAGTCGGCAAGCTGATTCCTCAACACCGATACCGGACTAGAGCTAACTACAGATGCAAGATGTCAGAGCAAGAGGCACACAATGCTGAGGTCCGAATGGAGATCGACGACCTTAAGTCGTGCATGACTAAACTAACTGAGATGCTCCAAGTTTTGATTGCTAGAGGAGAGCCTCCCCAAAGAACTGTCATCCAAGAAGTTTCAAGTGCTGAACCTCCACCAGTTCAAATGCCACCTTCAACTTGGCCCGAGTTTGGTTTGCCACACAACTATTCTCCACCGATTATATCTACTGCTATGGTTGGTCAGACTACTATGCCTGTATTTCAAGCTCCTATTTTCGCCGAGCCCAGACCTGCGGTCTATGCCGTTCCACAGACTATTCGAGCTCCCTTTGAGAATCCCCTCTTTGAGTACAATGCTGCCAGTGCTCAGGGTGAAGACTATGAAGACTTTGTTGAACCTGAAGTTGTCCATGAGCAGTTTCAAATCATAGATAAGAGACTTAAAGCCATGGAGGGTACTGACTTCTTCAATGTGGATGCAGACAACATGTGCGTAGTGTCTGACCTTGTTATGCCTGCTAAGTTCAAAACTCCAGAATTTGTGAAGTACAAGGGTCATTCTTGTCCAAGGGCTCATTTGGTCATGTATTCTCACAAGATGGCTGCTTATACCAAAAATCAGAAGCTGCTTATCCACTGTTTTCAGGATAGTTTGAGTGGAGCATCACTCCAATGGTATATGGGTCTCGAGCAAAACTCCATTCACTGCTTCCAAGATCTTGTAAATGCCTTCATGAAGCAGTATAAGTATAACCTTGACATGGCTCCTAATCGCCGCCAGCTGTAAAATTTGACTCAGCATGAGAAGGAATCTTTTAAAAAGTATGCTCAGCGTTGGAGAGAGTTGGCTTCCCAAGTTGAACCTCCTTTGGCTGAGAAAGAATTAACTCGAATGTTCATGGATACCCTGTCCCCGTTCTATTGGGAGAAGATGATTGGAAGTGTTTCCTCCAACTTCACTGATTTGGCTACTATTGGCCAGAGCCTCGAGGAAGGGCTTAAGAATGGAAAAGTGTCAAAGGCTGCCGAATCTTCCAATGCTGTGAGGAAATCCTACGGAAACTTCCAGAAAAATAAGGAAAATCAGACTAACGCTGTAATGGTTGAAGTGAGAAGGCCTCGTCCTTAACCTCAGTATGCTATTCACCCTACTGTTGCTGCTGTCACTCAGTGGTTACTGCTCCATGACTAGCTCAAGCTTCCCAACGTCCAACTGCAGGACAGAACCAGTACCGTAATAGGAATCAATTTGATCCTATTCCCATGGCGTACACTGAGCTTTATCCTGGTATGGTTCAACAAGGTTTGATTACCACAAGGCCTTTGCCTCCTCCTCTAAATCCTCTTCCAGCCGGCTATAGGGTTGATCTTCATTATGAATACCATCAAGGTGGTGCAGGCCATAACTTGGAAGGTTGCTTTGTATTAAAGGCTAAAGTACAAGAGTTGATAAGAAACAAAACCCTCTCCTTTAAGGACAATCCCAATGTCCAGAATAACCCTCTTCTAGGGCACGCCAATTGAAGCTTCAGTCAACTTCAGCTCAGCTACTTCTTAAAGACAGGACAGCTCATCCTTATGTTTAACTAGTCACTAGGCCTCATTTCTTGTTGTTTGCATTTTCCTTATTTTGTAATGGTTGTTTGCCTTCAATTATGTTTTTACTTTCGTGATTAATGAAATGAGCATTGCAACTTTTGATTCAATTCATTTTGTCCACTATTTGCATCTTTATGCTTTCTTTTGCAAATATTTTATCTCTTTCCCACTTTCTTTTTTATTATCCAAAGATTGGAGGGAGGATGATGAAAACATTATACTCATAATTGTTGTGGCATGCTTTCAAATAAACTTTGCTGACAATGTAAGGCATTGTTTCAATCCCTAAACACTGGAGAAATAAGGAAGATAATCCCTCGTTAACCACTTCGAGCCTAGAAGTAGGAGTTTTTCTTTCCTTACACAAAAAATCCTTAAATCTCAACCATGGGGCAGGGTAGTTCTCAGTTTAACTTGGTTATACATTCGAATACAAGCGCTTAATACAAGACACCAGTCAGCTCTCCAATCAAGTGAATAAATGTTGTACAAGTTGTTCCCGAAGCAACAGATAAGGAAGGATCATTTAGAAATCCTTAATCGAAGAATGAGCTGAGTCCCTTTCAAGACAAAAGCCAAGAAAGATGGGAAGCCCAAAACTTTGCCTTATACAAGAGGGCTTGTACAACAAAGAAGAAGAAGAGGCCTCATAACCTCAGCAAATGACAAGAAGAGGTCTCAAAACCTCAGCAAATGACAAAGAGGAGGTCTCAAAACCTCAACGAAGACAAGAAGAGGTCTCAAAACCTCAGCAATAAAGAATAAACCAAATTCTGCAAGGGAGTAATGACTACAAAGGTGTCTGAAACATCGTCAAGCATCATCAATTCATTTCCTAGCCTATGGAAACCTGAATGTATAGCTTGAGTTAACTGAGCATAGGATCGGAAGTTTATCCCGAAGATTGGGTAGGGACAAATAAACTTTGAGCCTTTATCTTTTGTTTCATAAACCGTGAACCAGACCATGTTACAATCCTTAAAAGACCTAATTGAGGTAATGTTGTTTGAAAGCATACTACAACAAGGTTGCGTAAACTGACTCCCAAAGATCTTTGCAGATCATCTGTTTTGGCATCATACCTTTCACTTTTAAATGTCTTGAACCGCCGTGTTCTGACCAGTGACTCATATTGTTTCGCATCTTCCAAAAATGATTTTGATTTTAAAAGTTGCATGAACTCTAAAATTACCATGTTTGTACAAATACTTTTGTTTGCAAACTGACTTTCCTCTCAAAGAATTTTCAAACAATTAAGAAACTTGGTCGGTGATCCTATCAGGGGCAAGTTCTTTCCAAATCCTGTTGAAGAATCAGTTCAAGGGTTGTTGTTCAGGGGCAATTCCTTCTCAGAATTGGTTTATCCAGAAGATTTTTCAAGGCTCAGACTGGGGAAAGATTTCCAAATGTACAGCAAAGCAGTCATGTCAAGACTCAGACAGACTGAGGCAATGATCAGTTCATCTACAACAGTCAGCTAATCTGGGGCAATTAATTTGAAGAATCCCCATGCAACTTTCCATCCTTCCTACAAGGATCATCACTTGATACAGTTTACCAGTGTGGCAGAGATGTGTCTAATCATCCATGCATTGTTAACTAACCCATATCTTTGCTAGTTTGTTTCTTTTGTGAAAATCTGAATTGACACAAGAAAGAGGACAAGAACAATAAGCCAAGTTCTCATGCGTTTCAAGATCACAAGGCATTTGTGAACTTTATTTGAAGAAAAAAACAAAAAAAAAAGAAAAGAAAAAAAAAAGAGAAAAGCACTTCATGGCGCTGGCCACACTTTGGTGGCACTGGCCATGAAGTGTGGCGCCCACCATGAGAGAATCATGGCGCCCACCATGAGCAATACATAGCGCTTTCCATGAAGAGGAAATGGGAGCATGGCGTCTGTCATGAGTATTATGTGGCGACTGCCACCAATTCTTGTGCACACTTATATAATATTTTTTAAGAAAGATAATGCAAGTGGATCCATTCATCATGAAGAAAGAAAAAGACTTTTCAGAAGCACAGCTTGGAGCCTTGTTCCAAACAAATCATACCACATCAACAGCAAACCTACTCTGATCAGTTTTGAAGACTTTTTTTATGCCAGCTTGCACGAAGAAATGTGAAAAAGGGTAAACGTGGCAAAATGAGAAATCTGACCATACCTTTGCCTCTCCATATTTTCCTATAAATAGAGGCTTGATCTCCATTCCGACACACACCAGATTCACCCCAAAAATATAGGTTGAATACTCTTCTTTTTCTCCCCCACTTATTCTTGAAAATCCGCAAGTACGTTGTTGCAAGAGTCTTGGAGAAGAAGCCCATCATTTATTTCAGAACACATACCTGTGAAGAAGCAGTGGACCATCTCCACTAGGTAACACTCATTCCTTTTTTATTTCGTTTTCAGATGCCATGATCATTGTTCCATATGGTTGTCATGTTTATTATCATGTTCATGTTAATGTTTGATTCTGGAATATATATTGCAAGTATTAATGTGTAATTTTGTTTGATATATTGTAAGCCTGTTTCGTGAATGTTGTTTAAAAATAGAAAAAAAAACTGAAAAAGGATTAGATTAGATGGCGCTGGCCATGGTGTTTGATGGCGCTAGCCATGGTGTTTGGTGGCACTGGCCATAAGAACATGGCGCCTGCCATGCCTATATATGGCGCTGGCCATGGGTTTTTTGGGTGCCATATGGCACCTGCCATGCCTTAGTGTGGTGCCTGCCATGCTTTGGTGTGGCACTTGCCATAAGGAATTGTGGCGACTGCCATATTACCTTTATTTACTTTTTTTCATAATTTTATTTCTCATGGTCATTTTAATTTCATTTTCTTTCTAAAACTTCAAAACAAAAAATAGCAAAAAATATGCATAACATTTATTTTTAGTTCTTGGACTTTTTTGTTAAAAATCATCAACTGTTTCTTGAAATTTTTTTGAGAAATTTTAGAGTATTTTTCAGCGTGAAATGTTTACTTGAGATTTGTTCCTTGACTTAAACAATGTCATTCTGTTATTTGTGCGCACTGGCTTTTGTTGCTAATTTTCATAACTTAACATGTCTCTGTTTTCAAACTTTGATAATGTTATCTCTGTCGTACTCACTTTGTTCACTTAATTTCAATCCCCTTCAACTCTTGTTTATAAGTTATTATCTCCCCTCTTCCAAAGGTAGTCTCTCTATTGACCTCAAAGTCATAGATAGCTCATTACCCTTTTAACCTAGCTTTAGGCTTGGAGTGCCGCACTCCGCGTAGGCGTCTTGCTGTCAGACCCTGCTTTTTCCCATAAACACTTCTTCCCTGTTTTACCTAACCTTAAGTTTGGAGTCGCCGCACTCCACGTAGGTGTCTTGCTGTCAGACCCTACTTTCCCTTGGAACCTTGACCACAGTCAAGAGTTCCTCACCCTATTGAGGGGAACTACGAATGCTCTGATTACATTCCCGTCAGGATACGTAGGCACGAGATGCGATGTCTTGGCGAGCATACTTAGTGTATATACCCTAAGTCTTTACCTTAGCACATTTTCCTTAGCAAGCAAATAATAACTTAACACAAATACTAACAAGAGGTTCCTGTAGAGTACTACAGATATCTAGGATGCTAACACCTTCCCTAGGTATAACCAACCCCCGAACCTTAGATCTATTATTAGGGTTTTCTTCGATCTTTACCCTTTCCTTTGGATAAATCAAAGCTCGGTGGTGAATTTCATGTTTTATGATGCAAGTTAATTAATAGCTTGGTATCTGATTCTCACCGCAACAGAAAGCATACACTATTTATTAATTTATTACAGTATCAGAGATTGAGAGGTGTTAGAACATGGATGCACTGTTACCTTTTGAATATTGGTTTCATTGCCATAACTATTCAAAATAGTAGTTTATTTTTAAATTATTGTTTTTGTAATTTATTTGATGATCAACATTGTTAATGCGCACAAAGACCAACATGTCACAAATATTAGAATATCATTTGCAAATTCATATGTTCCATGTATTACAGGGCCACTTCCAACTCTCACTCTAAGTATTTATGTCAAAGTTAATAATTCCTCTACTAGTCATGATTCTTTCAAAACTTGATAATAGAAACACACTTGTATTCATCTATTGTTTAATAGGTACTTGATAGGTTGTCTTGTGATATGTTTGGAGTAAGAGTTTATTTTAAAATTATTTTTGTTGAAATAGTTATATTTATTTTTCCAAAAAAAAATGCTTGATACAAGATTTAGTGCAATCTTTTAAATTTATTAATGATTTCCTCTTGAAATAGAATATCTATAATATTCTAATTCATTGTTATCTATTTTTTTTTTGTCAGTGGATATTACATTTGTTACTAGGGGATCATTATTCAGAAAGATAACAATTTGTGATATGATCATTCAATAGCTTCATGATCAACATGCCAGAATTATTAATGAGGTAAAGAATTATTTTTGTATACACTTATAAGTGATCAAAGTTTATAGATTTTTAATCTACAACTTAAAAGATATTAATGGAGTTAAAAGTGTTAGGTTAATTGAAAGACAATAGAAAGTTTGTTGGTTTGAGATTTAATGAAGTATGTTAGTTGTGATGCAGGCCTTAATTATGATGCATGCTTTAGGTAACTATTTCCTCTTCCATAATGGTGCTCGAGCTATGTGTAATCTATGTTTTATGCTTCAAAGTATCAATGGAGATGATTAAGAGGAATTTCAAAAGGATGACAAAAGTGATGAGAATAACATACATGATGAACTTCAAGAGAACGACATAGGAGACGAAGAAGATGATGGAGATGACGATGAGTTTGACAAACTTAAATGAGTTAGATGATGTTGTTTTATGCTTTTACTTAACAATTAAACTTAAAGAAATAATGTATTTTTTTCATTTTTCTAGTCTTGTACTTCTAAGTATTAAACTTATAGTATTAAGTAATGTTAGACAATTATGTATTTGAGTTAATGTTTGAAGATTTTATTAATACAACTTTTTTGGTATATCCAATTTATTTTTGGTGGAATTCATGTTTTAATTGTTTATTTTATGAAAAATATGGTACAAATATTAAGTGTAACTTATAGATACCTTTATGAAGTGTTCACCTTTAGGGTACAATTGGTTATTGGTGCTAGATATGACAACATTTGAAAACCATTCCCATAGAATATTCTCATTCTACCACTTTTAGGGAACATTTTTTAGTCGTTGCAATATTTAACAACACCTTAAAACGTCGTCGTAGATGCCATTGTCATACCCCAAATTTTGACCACTAAGATTCCCCTTCATTGTGCAGATCATCATCAAAATGTGGGTGTATCATTATGCCTCATTAGTCTCCCCAAATATGGGCGAGCATCCACTACAATCAAAATTAGGGTTTCAAGCCCTCTCAGAGTTCTTAGACAAAGGATCAATCAAGGAATGACATGATCTTCAACTTGTCTAGCCTCTCAAACACCCACAATGGATCAAGAGGACTCCCACATCAAGAATCAAGCACAAGGTTGCATCATTTTGAGTGGATCAAGCCTCAAGATCGCCAGTGTCACCAAATTAGGGTTTTGGTCGACCAGGGCCTCCAGATGGAAATTTTCCTCTGGGCATGAGCCAATGCTTCAAATTATAACCTAAGATGCTCCAAGAGACATCATAGACCCAATCATCAAGTCAATTTAACCTCAGGGGATGCATTCACCAAAAAACAGGAATTAGGGTTTCTTGACCTAATCCACCCCTAAGTTGACTTTTGGGACAAAACATGAGCCAAGACCTCAAGAGAGGATTTGAGGGTCTCAAATACATCACATTGATCCATTTGCAACAATGGATTGACCCAAGAAGCTTGATCAATAAGTTTCAAGCTCATCAGAACCACAATTAGGGTTTCGCGAGAAAAAGTCAACTGTATCTTTGACTTTTGACTAGGACATGCTCCCAAACCTTGGGACATGATTCAATACACCCTATAACACCAATGAAATCAATCCATCAAGTTTGATTTAGGTCAAGGACTTGATTTTATAGAGGATCGCACAGTCTGGAGTTCATCTGACAAAAAGTCAACTGTGCACAAAAAGTCAACTTTGGCCTTTTGAGATTTTTCACAATTATGGTTCTTTAACCCTAAAATGATGTTAATGTGTGATTGGAATCATCATTCATCAAGAAAAATCAAGAAAAGTGGGATAACTTGTAAAAGGGGTAATCATAAAAAACTTAGAAATTTTCTAAGTTATGGAACAAAGTGGCTAGGGAACCAACTTTGGAGGATCATAACTCCTAAACCACAAGGCCATTTTTCCCCATCCAATGCTGGATTTTTAGCTCTCATGGCCCTCTACAAAAGCTTCAAACACAACTCATTCCAATTCCTCATGGATTTTAAGTTATGGAATGATTAAAATCACAAAAAGTGAAAATGTCACTTTTTTCCAACACTTAGTGAAATTTTCACTAAGTCAGAATCTGTCTTACTTTTTTCAAAATGTAGGGGCATTTTTCACTTGGATCCAAAAACTATCAAAACCAATTATGATCAAACATTTGTTGTATCATATGAGGGCTTTCCAAAATGGCCAAGAACTCCATCAAATTCCACTTGAGCCATGAGATATGACAATGGCAATATACCTTGCTGAAAACTGTCAAAGCAAGGCAGATTTGTGCATTTTGATCGATTTGCCAAATTTGTACAAATGACAAACACACTTATCCATCTGAATACCTCAAGGGGAGACCAAGGAGGAACAAACACTGATCCATAAGCCTCCCAAGTCTTTGGAACCAAAAGTAGCATGCCAAACCTAGAAATGCCTAAAAGAGGGACAAGACTCCAATTTTGGTTTGTAGCATTTAATGGATGCACCAAGGTGGCATGGACTGAGCCATTTCCAACTGAATTCAGTCAAGACTTATCCAAGACCAAGGGAACCAGCAGCCTGTGCCCTAATCTCTAGTCAATGGCTAGAGGAGACTTGGATTCTCATTGATCAACATTGGCCAAACCTATGCAGCAGTTGCCAATCTCTATTACTTACAAAACAAACTTGCTCTACTATAAATAGAGCTCATTTGTGCTCAGTTTGAGTACACCAAAGCCATCAAATAGATGCTTTCCTCAAAATCACCTTCTCACTTCCAAATTTGCCTTCCAAAGCAAGTCACCATCGGGTTTTGAGCTTGAGAGCAATTCCAACCAAACCTATCACACACACGCCTCATAAACATCATATAGAAGTGATCCAAACTCTCACAAGTGACCTGTAACACCAAAATCACAAAGTCCCCTCTCAAAACCTCAAAAATAGGACTTTTGTGCATTTTTCAAGCCATGTCTTGATTCAGTCACTTTCCAAACCAGATAAAACCTCAAACACACTTCAAATATCATCCTTGAACTATCCCAAATGGTTCCCCACATCTGGAACACCATTTGAGAGAGTTGCTATTTTGGCCACTTTTTCCCCTTTTGCAAGAAAGAGCTCAAACTTGTTCCTGAGGTTTCCAGCTGATTCCAACCATCCTAAAAGCTACTAAGAGATCATTTGAGGGTGTCCAAAGCATCAAATCATTTCTGGAACAAAGCACTTGGCAGATTTCATAAAAGCTCCAAAAAGAGGTAAGCATTTCAACTCGAACTCTTTGAAATATGCATTGCTTAAGGTCCACTGATCATGCATCTCTTATACATGTTATATGTGTTGTGTTTACACCAATTTATCATGTAATTCACACCTGTACCAAGAGATAGCACAGAAAATACAAATCATGTCCTATTTCAAATCCACTATCGGGTTTTTCAATAGGAGTATGATCTGAAAAAAAACACCACCACCATTGGATTCCTTGTAAAATTCTAGGCAGGATAGACCTAAATTTTGTCCCAATCCACGGAGAAATGAGAAAGTTATGGCCTTCACGTTTCTAACCAAAATCTTGCCTTGCGTTGCCTTGGGACAGGCCAAAAACAAGGCAAGCCTTGTATATTTCTGGTTGTGTTTCAATCAACGGATGTATCACCACCCCAGTGGTAAGGCGCGCGCCCTATACACAAGAGGTTTGGGGTTCGAATCCCCCTCGCCCCAGACCCTCTTTTTGCTATTTTTTTCCACTTTTTTTACTATTTTTCATATTATTTTTTAATAGTTTGGAAAATTAATAACTCTCTCAATTTTAATTATTTTTTATTGGTTCTTTTTGCAAAAAATCACAAAAATGTTGAAGTATTTTATTCCACACAAAAAATCAAGTTTATATTATTTATTTAATATAATTAGTATTTTTGTGAATAAAATCCTTTTTAATTGTTTTTAAACATTTTAAAAGTGAATATTTATCTTGAAAATCAAAACCAAATGAGTTTTAATTCATCTTGTAATTAAAACCACATTTTTCAAACCTTAAACAAAAATCACAAGTGGTTTATTCAAACTCATTTGGCATTTTTATCAGTTTTATTGATTTTCTTTAAATATTTACTTTTAAAGGAAAATAAAATTAGGGTTTCTTTGATTTCAAACCTCATCAATCATTTTCAAAACTCTTTGGGCCTCTTGGTAGAGTGTAAGACCCAATCCTTTGTAAATACAAACCTTTTTGGGCCTCAGTGTATTGTATAAGTCCCGATACCATCAAAAAGTTCGACGCGATCGTCGCCTTTTTAACGAAAACCCTTGGGCCTCTCCTTGTGCTGTAAGCCCCACCACTTGTACAAAAATTAACCTTTGGGCCTCTAATAGAGTGTAAGACCCATCCTTTGTAGCCAAAGCTTTTTTTTGGGCCTCAATACATTGTATAAGACCCAGTACGGTAAAGAAAGCTCAGCGTGATCGCCAGTTCAAAAATCAAATCATGTGGGCCTACCCTCGTGTTATAAGCCCCATTCCTTTTCTTTAAACACCTTTGGGCCTCTTGAGAGAGTGTAAGACCCATCCCTTTGTACAGAAAACCTTTTTGGGCCTCAGTCACTTGTATAAGTCCATGTACAATAACAACAGTGCAATCAATGATAAAACCTTGGGCCTCTCCTAGAGCTGTAAGCCCCAATAATCTTTTCAAATCACTTTCTCCTTTGATTTAGAATATAATATTGTTATCAAAGCTTTCTTTGTTGAACAACTAACAAAACATCATGGAAGCTCTACAACCGAGTAAGTGTTTACCCGCTTTCTTTATCCGCTTCCGTATATATATAACTGTATTGTGGGGCTGCTCACTGTAAGTCTTCTTTCACAAACTTTTATATACTTGTCAAATATCAACTGTGTAATACTAGTATAGTTATTTAGAGTTTTCCCCGGCAACTACATCTAGCACTAGGTAAAGCCCTGTTGGTCACTCTTAAATACAGTCAAAACTAGATCCCCATAGGATTACCAGACACAGTTTTCCCTCCTCTTGGGGTTAAACAATATGGAGATGTGAAAGGTAGCATTCTCTGTGAACCCTTTCTCAGACTGTCACCCTTATAAATTATCAAAGAAACTCTAACTCCCCAGAGATAATCTTTTCTCCGTGAATGGCATCTCTTGAGTTTCTTCCAAATTCTCGGACTTTCCTGGCTTGATCTATTCTAGGTGAATGGCATGTCTTGAACTTCTCGGGGTTTGGGGACCCACAAGCTTCCTAAAAGCATCCCCGCCTCCTCTTGGGCGTTGTACAAGGACCCTTCGGCTTCTTAAAAGCTCTCATGCCTTCTCTTGGGCTTAGTATAAGGACCCAGAGACCTATACAGGTATAGGAACAAAACTTAGTCATCAATTTGCTAGAGCTGTCTTTCTGTGTCAAGTGTCAGACCAGTTAATGGGTTGAACTTCATCCCTTAACATACCAGCCTTCTCTTGGGCATCATACAAAGATCATTCACTATCTGATCCCTTTGGATTTCCCATTTCCTTAAAGAATAGGAAATAACCCTGATCCTCTGATCAGTGCCAAAGCACAACCTTACCTTTAATCTTTATAAGAACTGATTTTCTCTTTTATCCAACATACTGGACTTGTCACCAAACTGAAACAGTCACCAGCATAATTAGCCTCCTCTTGGGCTTTGTACAATGATTCTCCCCAGCAGAGCTAACCTTTTCACACTCTCTTGTTGAGTATAAAAGACTCTCTTATTGAGTCAAACACTTTTAGCCTCCATCTCGGGCTTCGTACGAGATAGAAAAACACTCTCTTGTTGAGTATAAAAGACTCTCTTGTTGAGTCAAACACTTTTAGCCTCCATCTCGGGCTTCGTATGAGATATAAATCACTCTCTTATTGAGTATAAATGACTCTCTTGTTGAGTCAAACCTCTTTAGCCTCCGTCTTGGGCTTTGTACAAGACATATAAAAACACCCTCTTGTTGGGTCACTAGCCTCCTCTTAGGCTTTGTATAAAGAAAACCCCGGTTGAGTCAGTCAACCTTTAAGCATCAAAGTTGTGCCTTGCCCACAGCATACAAACATCAACAACTCCTATTTAGAGATGACAAATTATCTCTCATCCAAACCCCTTTAGCTTCACATCTTGGGCTTTGAACAAGATACAAACCACCTTTTGCTTCACGTCTTGGGCTTTGAACAAGACACCAAAACAACCTTTTTCCTCCCATAGAATAGAAGGAACTACGATCGCTCTGATTTCCCTGTTTCATCAAACGGGAATACGTAGGCATAAGATTGAAAAAATCTTAGCGAGCATACTAATCAAAAACCTAAAATCCAGTATTCCCACCAAATCAACCCAAAAACAGTCAATCTAAACACATCATCAAAAACCTCACAAATAATCCAGACACCGTGTTCTTAGGCAAAATAACCAAAGATTGAGCCCCACATCCACATAGCATCTGTAACCTGACAGGCCGCTGTTTAAACTCAGTATGCAAGCAGGGTTAATTGGAGACATCTATTTCCCTTCCTTAATCAGCTCAATAGGATAAAAAATGAATCGAACTATAGTGCCCAAGCGATAGTGACTCAGGACCACAAAAATCGCGCTACAGAAAAAATGGCGCCCACTGTGGGGCCAGTCTTCTCTTTCTTACAATCTTCGGTGAAAACCTTGAGTTCACCAAAATGTCACAGAAATGGCGACTCTGTTGGGGAGTCATTGTCTGTATAGGATCATAAGACTAGAGGTCTAGGATGATTAAGACAAATATATATACTGCTTTTCCTAACTGATATATATGTTTATTTTTCTGCTAATGGGAATGCGTGTGATGCCGCATGTGGAAAGATTGAGTATACACCTAAGATAGGTGATTGCAATGCGGGTAATCTTACTGGGAGTGAATTCTAGTTAAGAGTCCCCGATCGACCATCAAACTCAGTGGAGACTCCCTTTGCAGATACACTGCCTATATGACTTCGGTTGTTGAAAGTAGTGTGGTCGACTGGGTTATCTGAGAAGCTGAGGTTTTTAGTAGACTTAAGCCATTTTGTAGTGCGGAAGCAATCGGAAATAGTTGTCACACGATACTACCCTCATCTGAGATCGCTCTAGGATACATCAGCTCGCTGGCGATCCGCTTGCTGTTGTTATCCCAAGAGGGGTCAATGATTTTGTGGACAGGTACAAAAAATCACCAGTATAAACCTTTGGGGGGGGGGGGTAGAGCCTTGACTTCATGACACCGACCCTTTAACCCCATGTTTTTTCTATGTTTTTGTGTGCTGCATTCATACATTCATTTAAAAAACATTCAAAAAAGAAAAACTTCTCTTCTAGTCTCTCTTTTTCAAATTAAACTAAGACAATGATTGCAAATGTCAGATAAAAAGATTGTGCTAATGGATTACGGTAGAAGGAAAACTTATAAGTATACCTTCAAGGTTCCAAAACTAGAGGATTTAAGAGGTCTGGCGAGGATGATAACCAACCACGAGGCTTTCAGAACCAAGTATGGAGGACTGTTGTCTCTATTAAGGGTCCACGTAATTGAAGGGATCCTGTCCACACTAATCTAGTTCTACGATCCGGTCTATCACTGTTTCACATTCTCGGATTATCAACTAGCGCCAACACTGGAGGAGTACTCTCACCTGACTGGTTTACATATTACTGATCAAGCTCCCTTTTCTGGACTGGAAGAAATTCCAAAGGATCAAACCATTGCAAGAGCAATTTATCTAGACGAGTCAGAAGTCAGGACTCACATGACCACTAAGGGTGGCATCCAAGGTTTGCCAGCCCAGTTCTTGACAAAGAAAGTTCTATACTTTGCTAGTATAGGGAACGTGGCCACTTTCGAGAGCATCTTTTTTTTGCTCACCTATGGGTTATTTTTGTTTCCCAACATTGATAACTTCGTAGATGTCAACGCCATTAAGATTTTTCTGATTGGAAACCCTGTACCGACCTTACTCGCAATCGCGTATCATTCGGTACACTTAAGGAATTTATACAGCGGAGGAATAATCATGTGCTGTGTACACTTGCTTTACAAATGGTTCACTTCCCACTTACCCAAGTCTGCTGCATTTTGGGATCAAAAGAATACTTTATGTTGGTCGCAGAGAATCATGTCTTTTACCAACTCTGACATCGATTGGTACAATCGAATCTATGACGGGATCAGAATCATTGACCGTTGTGGAAATTTCCCAAATGTACCCCTTATAGGAACTAAAGGGGGAATCAACTATCATCCGGTGTTAGTTCGTCATCAATTTGGATACCCGATGAGGCATGTCCCGCGTAATGCTCATCTGGAAGGTCGTTTCTTCAAGGAAGGAGAAAATGACAGGGCACTAAAAACGGAAATAGTGCATGCCTGGAAACACATTCACAACAAAGGATGAGAGTCTCTAGGAAAACCAGACTGTGTCTCGGTGGAGCCTTATCTCCTCTGGGTACAAACTAGAGCTCTCAAGCTGAGGATGCGTTACCCTCGCCAGGAAGTTCTTCCATTAAGGGACTCTGCCCTTTATTTTATGTCTGAGACGGAAAAAATTCAGGTTACTCTTAGCAAAGTTCAGCAGGAGAAGAGGTCTTGGAGGAACAAGTATCGTATTCTCAATGTGGAGTGTAAGAAAATACAGCAGCTATTAAAAGAAAAAGATGCTCTGATTGAGATTTTAGAGCAACACGCTGTAGAAAATCAGGATGACCAAAGGAATTTGCTCGCTCCTTTCACTTGGCAAAGGAATGACAACCCGACAACGGCTGAGGAACCCCGGTCAAAGAAGAGGAAAGTACCAGAACCAGTACCTGAGCTCTCCTCAGAGAGGACTCAGGATCCATTAGCTTAGATTTCCTTTTTCAGCACTATGTAATCTACTGTATTTCCGTTTCCGTAATCTTTGAATTCAATAAAACGGATTTTCCCCACTGTTTGATATTTGCAATCCAACTGTCAAAGTTTACTTTGAATAAACAAAAACATACAATTAATATAATCATTGCATATCATTCATCATTCTCATGTAAACGCATTCTTCTTACATGTGAATCTCACGTTTGTGTCTCGGTTCTAGAGTCAAACTGTCTCATTCGTACAATACTCGGGCCAATCGCTAGAAAAAGATGGATGATCTCGAGGAAGAGAACAGAGAGTTGAGGGAAGAGATCGACACTCTGAAAGAGGATCTGAGAAAGCTTCATAATGACATGTAAGCTCTAGCAGAGGCTCAAATGCAATAACAAAGGATTGTGATCTCAGAGATCACATCAATGCCCATAGTGGAAAAGTATGATCCTGGGTACAAAATGCCGAAAGATCGTCCCTGGGGCATACCACTTAACTATATCCCAGAAGGATATGTTCCGCCGATCAATGAGGATCAAGGAACCGCAGCAGGAGCCGTTGGGCCTGAAGGTTACAAACTTTGGGAAAGCGAAGATGCCAGGGGCATGACAACAACTCCTGAAGGTTACAAACTTCGGGAGACACCGAGAGTCTCGACCATAATGACTATACCACCGCCCGTGGTACACACTGTCCCAAAAGGACAGATTCCACATATACCTTCTGGTGGAAATGACAACATGTTCCAAAGAATTAATGAGTTCCAAGAATAGTTCCTGGAAATACAGAAAGAGCTGTAAGCCCTTCGCAGTCAGGATTTATTTGGAAAGGATGCCGCGGACCTTTGTTTCGTCCCTAATGTGAAAGTTTCGCACAAGTTCCAAGTACCCGACTTTGAAAAGTACAAGGGTAACTCTTGCCCTCAAACCCATTTCGTGATGTACGCTCAGCGAATGTCAGCCCAGACAAAGAACCAGGAGCTGCTCATTCACTACTTTCAGGATAGTTTAACCGGTGCCACATTAAAATGGTACATGGGTTTAAACCGCGCTACGATCAGCACATTCAGAGATCTTGGCGCTGCCTTCGTTCAGCAGTATAAGTATAACCTGGACATGGCACCGGACAGAGATCAACTCAGATCGATGTCACAAAAGGACAAGGAAACTTTTAAGGAGTACGCTTAGAGATGGCGTGAAATTTTCGCTCAGATTTGTCCACCTCTTGAGGAAAAAGAGATGACAAAGATCTTCTTAAAGACCTTAAGCTCATTTTACTACGACAGAATGGTTGCCAGTGCGTCCAGTGACTTCACCGAAATGGTAGGCATGGGAGTTCGTCTTGAGGAAGTGGTCCGGGAAGGACGTTTGGTTAAAGACACTGGATCATCGAGTAGTACAAAACGACATGGTAGTGCTCTCCCTAAGAAAAAAGAACAGGATATTGGGAATATCTCTCTCAGAAAGCAAAGGCGACGATATCAACCAGTAGCAGCTGTAACTCCTTCTATCAATCCCGCACCTGTTCCTACGTATCAATCTCAAGTTGCGTAGAGCCAACCGATTCAACAACAATATCAGCAAAGGACACAACAACCTCTTCAGCAGGCCCGTCCCCCGTATAACAACAACCGTACAACGCGACCATCGGGGTTTGACCCTATACCGATGTTGTACGCAGAACTATTTCCATTGCTACTGGTCAAGGGGCATGTCCAAACCAAGTCTCCTCTTACAATACCAGAAAATCCGCCTTTTTGGTTCAAAGCGGATCAGACTTGTCCTTACCATCAAGGAGGACCAGGGCATAACATAGAAAATCGTCTCAGTTTTAAATCTGATGTGCAAAAGCTTGTTAGGAGCGGGGTCTTATCTTTCAAAGATACGAATCCGAATGTTCTCACAAACCCGCTGCCTCAACACGAGAAAGCTACAGTCAATTTGATAGAGGGAGAGTCTAACAACAGCTATCAAATTCATGATGTACTCTTATTAAGGGCCAACTTGGTCAAGATGCATTGTGGACAGAGCGGATACGGGCATGTACCATTTCACAATTATCACCAGTGTGATATCTGCTCTAAAAACAATCAGGGATGTTTTGTGGTGCAATCAGCTCTACAGGAACAATTGGATCTTGGGTGGATCCAACAGCATCGAGTTCGTGGTGTCAACATGACTTATGTGAATTCCAACATCATTCAGAACCACGACATATGTGCAATGAATGTCAACTTGGTGGCGATGCACTCAAGGCAAAGCCAATATCATAATCTGCCGCGACACGATTATAATTCTTGTCTGACTTGCTCGGTAAACAAACAGGGATGCTCTTTTGTGCAAGAGGCCCTCCAGCGTCTGTCATACCCCAAATTTTGACCACTAAGATTTCCCATCATTGTGCAAATCATCATCATAATATGGATGAACCATCATGCCTCATTAGTCTCCCCAAAGATGGGTGAGCATTCACTACTATCAAAATTAGGGTTTCAAGCCCTCTCAGAGTTCTTAGACAAAGGATCAATCAAGGAATGACATGATCTTCAACTTGTCTAGCCTCTCAAACATCCACAATGGATCAAGAGGACTCCCACTTCAAGAATCAAGCACAAGGTTGCAGCATTCTGAGTGGATCAAGCCTCACGATCGACAGTGTCACCAAATTAGGGTTTTGGTCGACTAGGACCTCCAGATGGAGATTTTCCTCTGGGCATGAGCCAATGCTTCAAATCATAACCTATGATTCTCCAAGGGACATCATGAACCCAATCATCAAGTCAGTTTGGCTTTAGGGGATGCATTCATAAAAAAATCAGGAATTAGGGTTTCTTGACCTAATTCACCCCTAAGTTGACTTTTGGGACAAAACATGAGCCAAGACCTCAAGAGGGGATTTGAGGGTCTCAAATACATCACATTGATCCATTTGAAACAATGGATTGATCCAAGAAGCTTGAGCAACAAGTTCCAATTTCATCTGAACCACAATTAGGATTTCGCGGGAAAAGTCAACTGTGCCTTTGACTTTTGACCAGGACATGCTCCCAAACCCTAGGACATGATTCAATACACCCTATAACACCTATGAAATCAATACATCAAGTTTGATTTAGGTCAAGGACTTGATTTCATAGAGGATCGCACAGTTTGGAATTCATCTGACAAAAAGTCAACTGTGCACAAAAGTCAACTTTGACTTTTTGAGATTTTTCACAAATATGGTTCTTTGACCCTAAAATGATGTTAATGTGTGTTTTGGATCATCTTTCATCAAGAAAAATCAAGAAAAGTGGGATAACTTGTAAAAGGGGTAACCATAAAAAACTTAGAAAATTTTCTAAGTTATGGAACAAAGTGGCTAGGGTACCAACTTTGGAGGATCATAACTCCTAAACCATAAGGCCATTTTTTCCCATCCAAAGCTGGATTTGTAGCCCTCATGGCCCTCTACAAAATCTTCAACTACACCTCATTCCAATTCATTATGGATTTTGAGTTATGGAATGATCAAAGTGGCTGAAAACATGAAATGCCACTTTTTCCAACACTTAGTGAAATTTTCACTAAGTCAGAATCTGCCTTCACTTTTTTCCAAATGTAGGGGCATTTTTCACTTGGATCCAAAAAGTATCAAAACCAATTATGATCAAACAGTTATTGTATCATATGAGGGCTTTCCAAAATGTCCAAGAACTCCATCAAATTCCACTTGAGCCATGAGATATGACAATGGCAATATGCCTTGCTGAAAACTGCCAAGGCTAGGCAGAATTTTGTACTTTTGCTCAATTTGGAAAAATCAGATAATTCCAAGCCTTGTCATCACTTTGGACGCATCTGAGGATCAAATCTAAAGGGAACAAACACTGATCCAAACCTCCAAAGTCTTTGGAACAAGAAGTAGCATGCCAAACCTAGAAATCCCTAAAAGAGGGACAAGACTCCAATTTTGGATTGGAGCATTTAATGGATTCACCAAGGTGGCATGGACTGACACATTTGCAACTGAATTTAGTCAAGAATGATCCAACAACTAGGGAACCACAACTCTGTGCTCTAACCTCTAGTCAATGGCTAGAGGAGACTTGGATTCCTATTGATTAACATTGGCCAAACCTCTGCTGCAGTTGCCATTCACTATTGATCCCAAAACAAACTTGCTCTACTATAAATAGAGCTCATTTGTGCTCAGTTTGAGTACACTAAAGCCATCAAACAGATGCTTTACTCAAAATCTCTTTCTCTAGGCAAAAATACCTTCTTTAGCAAGGTAACTCTTAGTTTTCGAGTTAGAGAGCAATTCTACCACAGCTTATGATCCAAACACATCCAATATGTCATATCTAAGCTGTCCAAACTCACACAAGTGACCTGTAATCCTTAAATCTCAAAGTCATCTCTCAAAACCTCAAAATATGCCTTTTTGTGCATTTTTCAAGCCATGTCTTGAATCAGTCACTTTCCAAACCAGATAAAACCTCAAACACACTCCAAATATCATCCTTGAATTGTCCCAAATGGTTCCCCTCATCTGGAACACCATTTGAGGGAGTTGCTATTTTGGCCACTTTTGCCCCTTTTGCAAGAAAGAGCTCAAACTCATCCCTGATGTTTCTAGCTGATTCCAACCATCCTAAAAGCTTCTAAAAGATCATTTGAGAGTGTCCAAAGTGTTACGGTGAAAATTGGATAACAAATTATTAATTAATTTGCATCGTATTTCTTTTACAACCGACTTTGATTTATCCAAAGGAAAGGTTCAAGATCGTTAAAAAACCTAAAGGGGAAGATCTAAGGTTCGGGGGTTGGTTACGCCTAGGGAAGGTATTAGCACCCTAAACGTCCGTAGTACTCTACGGGAACCTCTTGTTAGTATTGTGTTATGTTAAAGCTTGCTTATTGAAGGAAAATACTAAGGTAAAAAAACCTAAGGGTATGTACAAAATTTGTCTCGTCTAAATCATGATTTAATCGAGAAATCGATAATCAATGATTCTTGACTTTCATCGACTGAACAGTAAATGAAAATAAAAATAAAGTGGTCTCATATTGATCAAAGTTTTGTCGCTTTAATGAGATCAATCAAACTTTGAAGTTTGTTATATCATCGACCAAAATAAAGATAATGGAATTGAAATGAAAAATAAAGTTGGTCCCGTTTAAATAAGGATTTAGATCGATAAATCTTAATTAAACTCTCATTGACCGATAAAAAAAAATAATAAAATAAAATGAGATTGAAATGAAACATAAAGTTGGTCTAGTCTAAATTAAGATTTAAAATCGATAAAATCGACAACTCTTAATTAAACTCTCATTGACCAACAAAATGGAAAAATAGGCCTCATATTCATCACAATTTATTGATTCAAGTAAGTCAACAAAAATTGTGATTTTGATATATCATAGGACCAAATAAAGATTAACAAGAAAAGTCATGGACAAAAGTTTAACAACTTGTCTAAGGATGGAAAGATAAAAATACTCAAATTAATAATTAACCCTAAATAAGCATTTAAGAAAAATTGTTAAAAACAAAAAAAAAATCAAATAAAGATTAAAAAAAAATTTTGGGAGTTTTTTAGAATAAATGAAAAAGTTATAAAATAAATGAAATAAAACATTTTTTTTAGAAAAAAAAAGATTTGAATAAAAGAAAATATTTGAAATTAATAAAAATAAAAAGGAATTGAAACGCAAGGGGGGTGTGGAAGTAATTCTGATCAGTTAAAAAAACAAGGAAAGGAAATGGGCCAGACTGAGAGGGTGTGAATAGCACAATGGGCGCTAGGCCCAGGTTGGAGAAAGATATGGCAACAGGCGGAAAAATAAAAAAATGACCAAGGGTTGATCCGCAGGATCGAACCCAGGTCTTAGGGGTGAAAGTGGAATGGCAAGGCAATGGTAATACCGTTGGGACGGCTGTTTCATCCGGTAAATAAACGCATCCAATAAATATATAAACTAAATGCAACCATAAAAATGCACTGAATGTAAAGCAACACACGTGAACATGTGGTAACATGGTAACTGGCCATGTTATTTAATAACACTACAAGACAAGTAACAAGTTCAGCCAATCAAAACATAGTCATGGAAATTAATGCAAACATGCAACATACAATATCGACGTGTTCACCTAGAATATACAAACCAGACACTAAATTTCCAACAATCATAAACCTTCCAAAACACCATCAAATGACATGAAATAAAAGCCAAAACTGGAGCATTTCAATTATAGAACAAGATGGAAACCTCATTTAAACAAGGTAATGGCTCTAAAATGAACAGGCGCACGAGCAAACCAAGGTCTGAGATTGAGAAACAATTTTAAGAAAATGAAAGAAAAGTTTCTGTTTTTTTTAAACAAATGAACTAACACATCAGTTCAAAACTTAATAACCAATACCCAAAATATAACCCAAACACAACCTCCTTAACTTGAACACGACATGAATAACAATAAAAATTGGCACTAAAACTGATTCAAAAACAACAGCCAGCATCTTCATACTATCATTTCAATAATCTCAAAGCAAATGGACATAGCAGCAGACAAGGCATGATATTATAAGAACAAACTTCATTCAAAAAATCTAGCACCTTATACACATCACATTAAACATCATCAGTTTCAATACTCAGATATGATCACCATACATAGAACTTGTTCACACTAAAGACCCAGCTAACATGCGATGTAGATACACAAGCACCAATGTCACACGACAAAACAACAGCACAGCACACACATTGTACGATGAAAATTCAAACATTATACTGTTATACAAAATTACTATCACACATGACAAATAACATATAAAAATGGCACAATGTTAACTCTTAGTTATGATTGCAAACTTATCAAAAATCATATTCAATAGACAAATTACATGGACTCTTTACAGTTCTGCACTCCACAATATTCATGGTTTTACTGAAAGCATAACGCATACATATACACCACTGAGAACAATAGAGCATAGGCTTCAAGCTCATACACTTATTCATATGGTTAACTGATTCATATAAATACAAAGACACTAAAACAATACGATGATCACACTAAGTTCATATCAGGTACTGAATCATGAGTGTGGAGGGCAAGAATGAAAACGTACAAACCCAATATTGTTAACTAAAATAAACACCCAGTGAGTGACAAAAGAGCGTTGGAAGGTAGTTGAATTTCAACATGATAATACACACATCAATACATACAAAAAGACTAAACAAAGCTGCGCAAGAACATGTACTCAACACTTCCACTCATGAGTCAGAAGCCTGTATTGATGTCCATGATATCATTTCAAAGTAAAAAGAAGCAACATGCATAACTCTAATATATCAAACCATATAAACTCGTAAATAAACTAAGCCAACCAACATGTTCAACATAAACATACATGATAAAATGATTAAAACATTAGGGCAACCACTTAGAGTTTTCTCAAATTCATCACGCAGTTCATATATGATATATTGCAAGCATTTTAAACATAAAAGAACAAATATAAATGGTCTAACATGGATGTAATACAGTTAGCATGATATAATGAGCATGGCAAAGGAGAGTTTGAGGAAACTTACCTCTCTTCCACGCAAGCTTGCAATACATCTTCTCCTTCCTAGCTAGCTTTCGTACTCCAAGCCAGCAAGCTTCAGAATGGCTTTTATGTTTGTTGTTGGTTTTTTTGTGTTGGTTCTTGGTGATTGTGTGTGTCGAAATGGAGAAGAGGAGGGTTCCTTTTATAATGAACTCAGCTGGTCCAAGGGAATGAAAATCCAACGTGCCAAAGGTTTATTTTGGAGAGAAAGATCATGGAGGGATTTGAGAGATGGTTTGTCTGACCACCACAACATAGAGCCAAGTGAAGTTTCTTTTTGTGCAAATAGTTCAGAGAAGAAAAGGTTGTTTTGGCTTGTGTCCTTTGGTTTTATGGAGTACACGAGGTAATGTTGGTGGTAGCTTGTAAAGGTTATCATGAAAGTACAAAAGCAAGAACAAAAGCAGCGTGCTTTTGGGAGAAGTGATGTTGGAAAAGATTTGGTGGCTATGCAGAGAGTGTACTTGGAGATAAGAAAGAAATTCAAACTCAACAATTGGTGTGTTCTTGGTACAAAACAATTTTCGTATGGCCATAATCCACACATGATATCTCTTGACTTGATGATCCAAAATTCATGCTCTTGGGTTCAAATGAAAGCTCTTGGATGATACTTCAAGTTTGATGTTGGAAGATTGTTGAAATAATGCCTTGAACTAGTAGCAAAATGTCTCACAAGTCGTGTGCCCAAAACTGCCACAAAGAACTTAGAAAAAATTCTAAGTTATAGAATTTTACAATTTCAAGTGCCCTTCTTTGATGATTCATAACTTGAGAATGGTTTATCCCCTTTAGACATTCCACATATGGTTGGAAAGCTCTCAACAAGCTCTACAACTTTCATTTGGGACTCAAGACTTGAATCCAAATGGAAAAGGGTGAAAAGTGGCGCCAAAGTTGAGAAAAAGAGTGATGAAACATGCTGAAAAATTTCCTAAGTGTTTGGCCAAAATGCCTTGTAAGCTCCATAACTAAAAATCCAAGCATTTTTAGACAAAACTTCATATAAAACAAATTGAAGATCTTGGAAAGAGCTTTCCAATGAGCTTTGAGCCACTCCATTTGGATGTATGGTTTAGGAGTTATGGTCCTTTCAAAATAGGCTATTAGGGGAAAAATCTCACAAATGACACCTTTCTTGGTCAAAACCCTACTTCCCTTGCAAGAAACCTCATGAAACTTGATGTGGATACTTTGATCACTTCATGAGACATCATATGATGATTAGAACCAATGATTGCTTCATTTGAACCAAAACTTAAAAGATTAGGGTTTCAATCAAAACCCTAATTTGACTGTGAATGCACTGAAGTTAGATCTTGTAAACTTGCTTCTTTCTTCACATCTAAAGTCTTAGGAGACTCTTGAGGATGTTGATAAACCAATGGAACCAAAAGTTAGGGTTTGGGAAACCATCTTGATAAAAATCAAAGCC
Organism: Lathyrus tuberosus; assembly: GCA_022829125.1. NCBI lineage: Eukaryota > Viridiplantae > Streptophyta > Magnoliopsida > Fabales > Fabaceae > Lathyrus > Lathyrus tuberosus. The sequence continues at coordinate 23,048,836 of JALAZF010000007.1, read as the reverse complement.
ATTGACTGACATGTCTCAAGGAAACCCTAATCTGAACACAAAAGAAACAAACTGCAAGATATGGGTTAGTTTAAACAATGCAGATGATTGACCTAAGATGCAAAAATGAAGATGGCATCTAAGGGGTAAAATTTGGGGTACAACACAAAGCATCAAACCATTTATGGAACAAGAAACTTGGCAGATTGCACAAAAAACTCCAAAAACTCAAAAAGAGGTAAGCATCATGACTTGAACTTTCCAAAATATGCATTGCTTTGAGGTCCACTGATCATGCACATCTTGTACATGTTATATGTGTTGTGTTTGCACCAAATTTCCATGCAATTCTTGCCTGTATCATGAGATAGCACAGAAAATGCAATTGGAGGCCTATTTCAAAACCACTATCGGGTTTTAAAATGGGGACATGATCTTGAAAAACTACCACCACCATTGGATTCCTTGTGAAATTCTAGGCAGGATATACCTAAATTTTGTCTCAATCCATGGAGAAATGAGAAAGTTATGGCCTTCACGTTTCTGAGTCAAAACTTGCCTTACCTTGCCTTGGCCAGACCTAGAAAACAAGGCAAGCCTTGTGTATTTGTTGGTTTGTTTCAATCAACGGATGTATCACCACCCCAGTGGTAAGGCGCGTGCCCTATAACCTTGAGGTCGTGGGTTCAAACCCCACCTAGACCATTTTGTGTTTTCTCACATTTTTGCTATTTTTTCCAATATTTTCATGTTTTATTAATTAATTGGAAAATTAATAACTCCTTCAATTTTAATTATTTTTTATTGTTTCATTTTGAAAAAATCAAAAAAATATTGAAATATTTTATTCCACCAAAAAATCATATTTATATTATTTATTTAATATAATTAGTATTTTTGTGAATAAATTCCTTTTTAATTGTTTTTTAAACATTTAAAAGTGAATATTTACTTTGAAAATCAAAACCAAATGAGTTTTAATTCATCTTGTGATTAATCCCTCATTTTTCAAACCTTAAACAAAAATCACAAATGGTTTATTCAAACTTATTTGGCATTTTTATCATTTTTATTTGATTTTTCTTTAAATATTTACTTTTAAAGAAAAGCAAAATTAGGGTTTCTTTGATTTTCACCCTCACAAAACATTTTCAAACTTTGGGCCTCTATTAGAGTGTAAGAACCAACCCCATTTGAAAACCAAAACCATTTTTGGGCCTCAGTCATTGTATAAGACTCGCTGCGTTTTCAAAAAATCTCGGAGCGATCGTCCGTTCAAAACAAACCATTTGGGCTTCTCCTGGAGCTATAAGACCCATATTTGTTCACTTTCAATCATTTTTGGGCCTCTTGAGAGAGTGTAAGACCCATCCCCTTGTACAGAAAACCTTTCTTGGGCCTCAGTCACTTGTATAAATCTCTGTACAAAACGACAGTGCGATCACTGATAAAACCCTGGGCCTCTCCTTGAGCTATAAGCCCCAATTTTCCTTTCAAAAAGCACTTTCTCCTTTGATTTTGTAACATACTGTTATTTTCAATCTCTTTGTTGAACAACTCACAATACAGCATGGAAGCTCTACAACCGAGTAAGTGTTTACCCGCTTTCATTTACCGCTTTCATATGTATATAACTGTACTATGGGGCTGTTTCACTGTAAGTCTTTTTTCATTAACTCATATCGACTGTGTAATACTAGTATAGATATTTAGAGTTTCCCCGGTAACTACGTCTAGAACTAGACAAAACCTCGTCTTCTTACATCCGATGTTCTCTCGGATATTTCAACATAACCTAAACCATGAGAATTTTCTTTTACAACAATTTTAGATAACTAGATCTAAGAAATCTCCCCCTTGAACAGTTCATATACAGAAGGTCAATGTTCCAAGTGAAACCCCTTCTAGAACTGTTCATCAGCCTCCTCTTGGGCTTAGTGCAAGGACCCATAGGCTTCCTAAAAGCATCCCCGCCTCCTCTTGGGCGTTGTACAAGGACCCGTCGGCTTCTTAGAAGTTTTCACAGCCTCCTCTTAGGCTTCGTATAATGATTCTTCCTCCGGGAAGATAGCCTCATCTTGGGCTTCGTACAAATTATCCCGTCGGCTTCTTAAAAGTTTTTCTCGCCTCCTCTTGGGCTTCGTACAAATTGTCCCGACGACCTCTTAAAGGTATAGGAACAAAAATTAGTCATCTTAATAGAACAGTCTTTCAAAGAGTCTAGATCTTTCTACCGCGAATGTACTGTCTCTTAATCTCTCTTAAGCATAGTATGAAAGATAAAACTCTAGACTTGGACAGTCTAATCTCCTTGAGTCTCGAAGACATTCTCAAGTTCCTGTCAAGAATAGGAAAAAACACCGTAGACTTGGGCAGTCTCAATACCCTTCGGATTCTCCGTTTCCTTAAAGAACAGGGAATAATCCCAGTCCTCAGATCAAATCCATGAGTACAACATTACCCATATAAGAACTGATTTTCTCTTTTAACCAACATACTGGACCTGTCACTCAACTGAAACAGTAACCCTAGCCTCCTCTTGGGCTTTGTACAATGATTCTCCCCAGCGGAGCTAACATTGTTAGCCTCCATCTCGGGCTTTGTACGAGATAGAAAACACTCTCTTGTTGAGTATGAGAAGACTCTCTTGTTGAGTCGATCCTCCTTTAGCCTCTATCTCGTGCTTCGTACGAGATACAAATCACTCTCTTGGTGAGTATAAAAGACTCTCTTGTTGAGTCAAACCCTTTTAGCCTCCGTCTTGGGCTTCTTACAAGACACATATAAAAACACTCTCTTGTTGAGTCAACCCTTTTAGCCTCTATCTCGGGCTTCGTACGAGACACAAAAGCATCCTCTTGTTGGGTCAATAGGCTCCTCTTAGGCTTTGTATAAAGAAATCCCTGTTTGATTCAATCAACCTTTTAGCATCAAATCATGCTTTGGTCACAGCATACAAACATCAACAACTCCTTTTCCCCCCATCTAATTGATGTAAGCGGCAAGCCTCTGGATTATTTACATCCACGCCATTATCCCTCTTTTAGCATGAGAAATTCCTAAGTGTTAGTTTCTTGGATTGGCTAGAATTTTGGTAAAACAAAGTATGTTCAATGTTGATGTCACATGGGTGATGTCACAACATTGAGTCTTAACACTGGGCTGTGTTAAGTGTTTAAGTTACTTAAGTTGGATGTCTGATGTCACAAGCGGTGTTGTGACATTAGATCTGCAGAATTAATAACATCAGGTTGTGATGTTGTTAGGGTTTGCGTGTTAGCTGGAATTGTGGAGAGCGGGTAGTCTCATTGGATGCGAATATCTTGGGATAGATATTCTCTGATGCATAGGAGATCTGGTGCAGATTTGTAGGAGATTTAAAAGGTTGAAGATTTGAAAAGATTTTAGGAGAAAATTTGTTTTGAAGATTCAGTTTTAAATAACAAATCAAGTCAGATATTGTAGCGGGTCCAAGCCCAATTCAGGTTGCTATATAAAGCGCACAAGACCAAAGGAAAAAGTACAGAAATACACAGAGAAGATCAAGAGCATAGGCTGAGTGTCTTGAGTATTTTGTACGAGTTTTGTATACACCATTCTAGGTTGAATTGGTGAGTTGTTTTCTGTCCTCTCTAAAGCTGTGAAGCAAAGAGAGTTGTGTAACTTGACCAAAGCTGTGAAGCAGGATCAAGGTTTCTCAAAGAGGTTGTTCTTTGAGAGGTTTTAGGGATTGAGTAGTGTTCTCATATCTAAGTGGTTTCTTAGGTAGAAAGTCACTAGTAGGAATTAAGATTAGGAGATTGTCAACTGGGTTGTTGAGTCTGTAATTTAATTCTACAAGTAGTGAATTTCATCCCTGGCTTGGTAGCCCCCAGATTAGGTTGTTTGAACTGAACTGGGTTAACAATTTTGTGTGTTCTTCTATTGTTTATTTTGTCCATTATGCAGAGTGTGTTGTTGTAACATCGTGTGTGACATCACACATATCTGGTACCAGAATTTCAATTGGTATCAGAGCAGGCATCCTGTATGTCTCTGGGTGAGATCTAGGGAAGTTACTTTCTGGTGTAAAGATGGACAAAGAAGTTGGAGGATTTGTCAACAGACCCCCTATTTTGGATGGATCCAATTATGAGTATTGGAAGCCAAGGATGATTACTTTCTTGAAATCCTTGGACAGCAGGGCATGGGAGGCCATAGTTAAAGAGTGGAAAACACCTGTTGTATGTGAAAAGGATGATGCTGGAAAAGATAAAGAAGGCACCTCAAAGCTGAAGCCTGAAGAAGAATGGACCAAGGAAGAAGATGAGCTTGCCCTTGGTAACTCTAAAGCCCTGAATGCTATCTTCAATGGAGTTGACAAGAACATATTTAGGTTGATCAACTCATGTGAAGCTGCTAAGGTTGCATGGGATATTTTGAAGGCTACTCATGAAGGAACATCTAGAGTTAAGATGTCAAGACTTCAACTTTTGACATCAAAGTTTGAAAGTCTGAAGATGAAGGAAGATGAGACTATCCATGACTTCCATATGAGTGTTCTTGAGCTGGCAAATGCATCTAGTGCTCTTGGTGAAAAGATGTCAGAAGAAAAGCTTGTAAGGAAGATCCTTAGGTCCCTTCCTAAGAAGTACAAGATGAAGGTAACTGCCATTGAAGAATCACATGACATCTGCCAAATGAGGGTGGATGAGCTCATTGGATCTCTTCAAACTTTTGAGCTTGGTTTGAATGAGGAAGAACCAGAAAAGAAGCCCAAAAGTATAACTTTGGTCTCCACTCCTGCAGAAGTTAAAGATGATGATTCTCAGGAAGATCTATCTCAAGCCATTACTATGTTGGGAAGGCAGTTCAACAAAGTGTTCAAGAGGATGAACAATAACTACAAGCCTAATGTCAAGAACATCTCTTCTGACATCAGCAAGTCAAAAGAGAAAGATGAAGAAAAGACTGCTCAAGAGAAAGGTATTCAGTGCTTTGAATGTGAAGGTTATGGACATGTCAAGAAATAATGTCCCACATTCTTGAAGAAGCAGAAGAAGGGCATGACAGTTTCCTGGTCTGAATCTGATAGTGAAAGTGAAGGTGAGTCAGTAAAGCATGTTAGAGCCTTAACAGGAACTGTTGTTTCTGATGATGATAGTGATGGAGAAATAACCTATGAGGAGTTAGCATCTACTTATCAAGAGCTGTGTTTAAAAAGTACTGAGATTTTTCAAGAAAACAAGTGTCACAAGCAACAGATTGCTCAGCTTGAGAATGTAAAAGTTGATCTGGAAAATGAAGTTGTACTAGTTAAATCTCAACTTGATCAGATGGCAAAATCTGTTAGGATGATGAACAGTGGTACAACCACTCTTGATAAGATTCTTCAGTCAGAGAAAGTTGCTGGAGATAAATCAGGTATAGGATATGTGGTTGAGGAAAAGAGTTCTACATAAGCAAGCACTTTTGGAACAAAGAAGGAGGTGTCCCAACCAATGTCTCAGCATCAAACAAAGAGACATGATTCTACACCTAAGAAGGTTACTCATCCACAGCCTCAGAATGTTGAGAAGAAGAATGCTCATCATCAGAAGAAGGTGCAGTCTCAGGGAGCTAGTCAGTATATGCCACCTCAATATGACAAGAGCATGAAGGCTGCTAGGTTCAATCAGAACATGTTTCATCAACATCAGGGGAACATGTATGAATATGGATATGGATACAACAATGTTGTGCCTCATTACTGTGGAAGAAGGAAGCCTTATCATCATAGGAGACAGTTCAAAAGACAGTATCCTTACCATAGAAGACAGTCAAACTATGGTAGTAGAAGACAACAGCCTTACCATAGAAGAAGAAATCAACACTATGGATGGCAGCACCAGCAACATCATCATCATGGTGGCAGAAGGTTTAACCACTTTAGAGATGACAAAGTTAGGTGCTTCTACTGTGGAAGGTTTGGACATATGCAGTACTCGTGTTTTAAACTGCATGGTTATCCACAATATGCTCCTCAAACCAAACTAAAGGAGGTCATACCCAAAGTTGCTAAACAATGGGTTCCTAAGGAGAAAGTGAAATGTTTTTTAGCCCACACCTCAGATAGACAGGTTGATAAGGATACATGGTACTTTGACAGTGGATGTTCAAAGCATATGACTGGATTCAAAACTCTGTTAGTTGAAGTCAGTCATTGTCCCTCACATGAGGTTATTTTTGGCAATGGTGAAAAAGGTGTAGTTGCAGGAGTTGGAAAAGTGAAGAATCATGATGGTCTTACTCTTGATAATGTAGTTATTGTCCAAGGGTTGAATGCTAATTTGATTAGCATAAGTCAACTTTGTGATGAAGGTTATAAAGTAAGCTACACCAAAGATGAGTGTGTGGTGACTAATGGGTAGAATGAGGTAGTTATGAAAGGAGCCAGATCCAGAGATAATTACTATCAATGGGTACCTCAAGTTGTCAGCTCATCTGGTGATGTTAAGAATGATGTTGTAACATCAGACTGTAACATTAAGTGTGAAAATCTGAGCTTGATGAAAGGTCAATTAGGGTTAATGACTTATGGAGTTAAGTCCAAAGACAATTGCTATCTATGGATTTCTCTAGACTCAAGTTCTTCCTCAGATGAAGAAGTCAATAATGCTGATGGAAGAATCAAAAGATGTGACCTTAAGAAGTGAGGGAGCTAAATACTTGCGAGGCCAAGAAAGATGACAACCTGACTAATGACTCCTATAATTTAGAAGAAAAATTTCACAGGTTGACAATCCTTGGGTTGAAAGATGCTGATGTTGAAGTTAAGGTTGAAACATCTCTTTGCCTTAAAATAAAGAAGGATGTTGAAGAGGTTGATGTGTATGATCTGTCTAAAAATGACCTGATTGATAAGATGGTTCCTGGGGTTGCTAAACGACTGAAATCAAGGAAGAGGAAAGCTATTGAGTCACCTCCAAAGATGAGAACTGATAAGCAGAAGATCTATGTGGATGGTACTACAAAATCTAGGAGTAAAGTGTTCATCTCTTCCAGAAATGGGAAGATCAGAGATAAGTCTGATGATAATGTCCAGGATATCTCTCAAATGAAGGAAGTCGTTGATGTTAGAACTTCTGAGAAAATTCAAAAGGCCATACTAGATAACATTCCTGTGCTTTTCATAAAATGGTGGAAGTATGTTCTGGAAAAAGAATTTGGTATAGATACTCTGGATATGGTTGAGTTTGCTAGGATATGGTTCAGAGAGGGTGTGGGAACTTATGGTATTCAGGTGTGTATGAATAAGTTGCTCTGACTGTGTTTTATTGGGAGCTTCTTGAAGGACTTCGTTGTGCAATGAGTCCTTTGAATGGTGATGAGAAGCTGATGTCCCAAAATATGTTATAACATCATGTTTGCTGGTGGTTATATCTGGAAGATGACTAAGATTGGACATGTGGAGTTGGATGCTCTAGAATTTTTGGTCAGAAGAGGTGGAGATTATGGTCATGTGTTTAGTAGTTTGTTCTGGTAAAGCATGACTATTGTCTTTGAAGACTTCACTAGTTTCAACAACTACTAGTGGATGTAAGGATAGAGGAATTGTGATCTCTTGAAGAGACTGGATCTCAGTAAAGCTTATAAGTAAGCTGAGAATTTGTGGAGCATATGTAATACCCTGGTGTCAAGAGTGTCAAGAGTATCCTTGGTGAAGGATGTCTTTGTTCTGGATCTGAAGCTTAGTGCTTACATTATATCTAAGGAGCATCTACATAGTCATACGAGAGAATGATGAAGTAGAAGGTTTGCCTTGGATGGTGAAGATGAATTGTATGATAGCCTTTGGAGAAAGGGACAGTGGTACCAAAATGCATGTACTCAGAAAATGTGCTCAAATGTTAATCTCCATCTAGAGCATTTGTTAATCATGACAGGGGGAGTACTTGTCTATGGATTTTGCAGCAAATGTGCATATATTATGAAGCTTGCATGCTGATCAAGCTTGTGGAGGTTGGTTGCCTCTTATGAGGATATAATGTCAGATAGCATGTTATGACATTAGGTTGTTGATTGGTGTTTTGGTGTGGCCTTGAATGGTTCTAGTCATATGAAGCAAATTGTTTGAATCTTGTGCGCACATGCTTCTGAGGAGATGTCTGAAGACAATATTGAATCATGGCCTTGAATAGATTATACACTTGTCTTGGTGTGTGTTATTCTAAGTGTGAGGAGTTGACTTAGAGTTCAGTGGAAGGCATTGTGTGTGTGTTTCAGATCTTGTGGATGATTGTGTGAAGCCTTCATAACTGGATGGATGAAGAATATATCTGGATTTTCAAAATGTGGATATTGCTGACAGAAGAAGTATGGTTTTGTACAGGGTGTCATAGGACTTACTTGTTGAGGTTTGTCCAATTGTGGCTAAAAAGGGGGAGAAATAGTCAAGAGTCAGTCAAGATGCAAGAGGTGTTGCAATGACAAGGAGTGCTGCTAGTTGTGATGCAGAAGTGCAGATATTGAGGGGGAGAGGTGTTGAACAGCTTGTATGCTGGCTCTTGCCTTGAGGGGGAAATTTATTCCATGCTGCTGGTTAGTGTTGAAGTTTGTGTACAGCAGAGTATTGGAGTGTTTGTACAGCATGCTGAAAGCATTGTGAAGTGTAGCTGTTTGTGAAGACTGTGTTGCTGCTGCAAAGGTTGGAAAAATCATATTTTTATCCGCTGCTAAAGTCTCTGAAGGTGCAGAGATTGTTTTAGCCAAAATTAGCCAAAGGGGGAGATTGTTAGTTTCTTGGATTGGCTAGAATTTTGGTAAAACAAAGTATGTTCAATATTGATGTCACATGGGTGATGTCACAACATTGAGTCTTAACACTGGGTTGTGTTAAGTGTTTAAGTTGCTTAAGTTGGATGTCTGATGTCACAAGCGATGTTGTGACATTAGATCTACAGAATTAATAACATTAGGTTGTGATGTTGTTAGGGTTTGCGTGTTAGCTGGAATTGTGGAGAGCAGGTAGTCTCATTGGATGCGAATATCTTGGGATAGATATTCTCTGATGCATAGGAGATCTGGTGCAGATTTGTAGGAGATTTAAAAGGTTGAAGATTTGAAAATATTTTAGGAGAAAATCTGTTTTGAAGATTCAGTTTTAAATAACAAATCAAATCAGATATTGTAGCAGGTCCAAGCCCAATTCAGGTTGCTATATAAAGCGCACAAGACCAAAGGAAAAAGTACAGAAATACACAGAGAAGATCAAGAGCATAGGCTGAGTGTCTTGAGTATTTTGTACGAGTTTTGTATACACCATTCTAGGTTGAATTGGTGAGTTGTTTTCTGTCCTCTCTAAAGCTGTGAAGCAAAGAGAGTTGTGTAACTTGATCAAAGCTGTGAAGCAGGATCAAGGTTTCTCAAAGAGGTTGTTCTTTGAGAGGTTTTAGGGATTGAGTAGTATTCTCATATCTAAGTGGTTTCTTAGGTAGAAAGTCACTAGTAGGAATTAAGATTAGGAGATTGTCAACTGGGTTGTTGAGTCTATAATTTAATTCTACAAGTAGTGAATTTCATCCCTGGCTTGGTAGCCCCCAGATTAGGTTGTTTGAATTGAACTGGGTTAACAATTTGGTGTGTTCTTCTGTTGTTTATTTTGTCCATTATGCATAGTGTGTTGTTGTAACATCGTGTGTGACATCACACATATCTGGTACCAGAATTTCACTAAGGAAAGATGGCATTGCTCTACACTGAGTTAAAGTCTTATCCTTCAGGTTAAAAATCCCCTATAAAGGAAATTATGGCATTGTTGGATTCGCATATCCCATTTAAAGTAATTCTCCTTTATAATCAGTCACGCAACAATTGTGACAAACAGACTCCTTTAGAGATGACAAATTCTCTCTAAAGTCAACACCCTTCAGCTTCACATCTTAGACTTTGAAAAAGATATAAACCACCTTTAACTTCATGTCTTGGGCTTTGAACAAGACACCAAAACACCATTTCCTCCCATAGAATATAAGGAACTATGATTGCTCTGATTTCCCTATCCCGGGAATACGTAGGCATAAGATTGAAAAAGAATCTTAGCGAGCACGCTAATCAAAAAACCCCAAAGTCCCCTACCTCCAGCCAATCTAGAACAGTATCCCAACAAATTCCCCATGAACAATCCCGGTATTTCGTTCTAAACAAAATAAGCAGAGAGAGGCCCTCGAACTAAAGCCGCATCTGTAAACCAACAGTTTTGACTGTTTAACCTCAGTTTGCAAGCAGGGTTAATTGGAGACATCTATTTCCCTTCCTTCATCAGCTTCAATAGGATAAAAAATGAATTGAACTGTAGTACCAAAGAGATAGTGATTTGAAACCACAAAAACCGCGCTACATAAAAATGGCGACCACAGTGGGAGCGACTTGGTAAGATCTTGTCGTCCCCATTTTCCACAGAAAAAATGGCGCCCATCGTGGGGCCAAACAAAGGAATCTTGTCTCTCTTACCTCTCTGGTTGAAACCTTCTCTTGGGACGAGTCCTTGGGTTCACAAGGTATCACTGAATGACAGTTCCATCGAGGAATGTCGTTATTGCTAGGATCGGCCCTCACTAGGATCTTAGGTCAAAAAACCTTTAAGTTGGGAAGGTACCACAGAATGGCGCCTCCGCCGGGGAGCCATTTTCTGTTAGGATCATAGGATTCATAGCTCTTAAAAAGTCTAGGACATTAGGACAAATATATATAATGCTTTTCCTAATTGATATTTGTGTTTATTTTTCTGCTAATGGGAATGCGTGTGATGCCGCATGTGGAAAGATTGAGTATACGCCTAGGAAAAACCTCTTTCAGGAGTGCGGAAGCTATCGGAAATAGTTGTCACGCGATACTACCCTCTTCTGAGATTCTTCGAAATACATCACCTAGCACAGTTCCTGACCCGCTGATGTTATCTCGACAAGAATCAATGATTTTGAGAGACAGGTACAAAAGTCACTAGTATAAACCTTTGGGATGGGTAGAGCCTTGACTTCATGACACCGACCCTTTGACCCCATGTTTTTTCTATGTTTTTTCTATGTTTTTGTATGTTGCATTCATGCATTCATTTTTTTAAAAACATTAAGCAAAAAAAAATTCTCTTCTAGTCTCTCTTTTTCAAATTAAACTAAGACAATGATTGCAAATGTCAGAGAGAAAAGGATTGCGCTCATGGATTTCGATAGAAGAAAAACTTACAAGTATACCTTCAAGGTTCCAAAACTAGGGGATTTGAGAGGATTAGCAAGGATGATCACTAACCCTGACGCTTTCAGAGTCAAGTACAGAGGTCTGCTACCTCTGTTAAGGGTCCATGTAATTGAGGGATTCCTGGAGGCACTCGTTCAGTTTTACGATCGGTCTATCACTGTTTCACATTCCCGGATTACCAGCTCGCACCAACGCTGGAGGAGTATTCTCATCTGACCGGTATACCCATTACTGATCAAGCTCCCTTTTCTGGACTGGAAGAAATTCCAAAGGATCAAATCATTGCAAGAGCAATCTATTTGGATGAGTCAGAAGTCAGGACTCACCTGACCACCAAGGGAGGAATCCCAGGTTTACCAGCCAAGTTTCTGGTAAAGAAGGTTCTGTACTTTGCTAGTATAGGGAACATGACTGCTTTCGAAAGCATCTTTGTTTTGCTCACCTACAGGTTATTTATGTTTCCCAACATTGATAAATTCGTCGATATCAACGCCCTTAAGATTTTCCTAATTGGAAACCCTATACCGACCTTACTCGCAGATGCGTATCGTTCTGTACACTTAAGGAATTTATACAGCGGAGGAATGATCACGTGCTGTGTACCCCTGCTATATAAATGGTTTATCTCCCATTTGCCTAAGTCTTCCACTTTTTGGGATCATAAGAGTGCCTTACGTTGGTCGCAGAAAATCATATCTCTTACCAACTCTGACATCGATTGGTACAATCAAATCTATGACGGGATCAGGATCATTGACCGTTGTGGAAACTTCCCCAACGTACCCCTCATAGGAACTAAGGGAGGAATCAATTATCATCCAATTTTAGTTCGTCGTCAATTTGGATATCCGATGAGACATGTCCCGCGTAATGCTCATCTGGAAGGTCTTTTCTTCAAGGAAGGAGAAAATGACAGGGCACTAAAGATGGAAATAATGCACGCTTGGAAACATGTTCATAAGAAAGTACGGGAGTCTCTAGGAAAACCGGACTGTGTCTCGGTGGAGCCTTATCTCCACTGGGTACAAACTAGAGCTCTCAAGCTAAAGATGCCTTATCCTCGTCACGGAGTTCTTCCGCCAAGGGAATTTGTCATGTACTTCATGACTGAAACGGAAAAACTTCAGGTTACTCTCATCAAAGTTCAACAGGAGAGGAGGTCTTGGAAGAACAAATACCGCATTCTCAATGTGGAGTGTACCAAAATACAACAGCTGCTGAAGGATAAGGATGCTCTAATTGAGATTTTGGAGCAACATGCTGTAGAAAATCAGGATGACCAAAGGAATTTGCTCGCTCCTTTCACTTGGCAAAGGAATGACAACCCGACAACGGCCCAAGAGCCCCGGTCCAAGAAAAGGAAAGTACCAGAATCAGCACCCAAGTTCTCCTCAGAGAGGGCTCGGGACCCATTAGCTTAGGTTTTTGTTTCCGCACCTTTTAATTTACTGTATTTCCATTTCCGCAATCTTTTGAATTCAATATAACGGGGGGTGTCCCCGCTGTTTGATATTTTCAATCTAATTGTCGAAGTTTATTTTGATTAAACAAAAAAAACAATTAATATAATCATTTCATTCATCATTCTCACGTCACATATTCTTCTTACCTACGATCATGTTTGTGTCTCGGTTCTAAAGTCAAACTGTCTCATTCGTACAATACTCTGGCCAATCGTCAGAAAAAGATGGATGATCTCGAGGAAGAGAACGGAGAGTTGAAAGAAGAGATCGACGCTCTGAGAGAGGATATGAGAAAGCTTCGTAACGACATGCAAGCCATGGCAGAAGCTCAGCTATAAAGAACTGTGATCTCAGAGATCACCTCAATGCCCATAGTGGAGAAGTATGATCCTAGGTATCAAATGCCGAAAGATCGTCCCTGGGGCATGCCTGTTAACTAAATCCCGGAGGGATATGTTCCGCCGATCACTGAAGATCAGGGAATCATAGCAGAAGCCGCTGGGCCTGAAGGTTACAAACTTTGGGAAAGCGAGGATGCCAGAGGCATAATGAGGACTCCTGAAGGTTACAAACTTCGAGAAATGCCAAGATTCACTGCCGTAGTAATGGTACCACCCCTTGTGGTGCACACTGTCCCGGAAGGACAGATTCCACAGATACCTTCTGGTAGAAAGGAAAGTATGTTCGATAGAATGGCTGAATTCCAGGAGCAGTTCCTGGAAATGCAGAAGGAACTGCAAGCTATTCGCGGTCAGGATTTATTTGGAAAAGACGCTGCAGACCTTTGTTTGGTCCCCAATGTGAAAGTCCCGCACAAATTCCAGGTGCCCGACTTTGAAAAATACAAGGGAAATTCTTGCCCTCAGAGTCATCTGGTGATGTACACTCGATGAATGTCAGCTCAGACAGAGAACCAGGATCTACTGATTCACTACTTTCAAGATAGTTTAACCGGTGCCGCAAAAGGACAAGGAAACCTTTAAGGAATACGCTCAGAGATGGCGTGAGATTGCCGCTCAAATTTGTCCACCTCTGGAGGAAAAAGAGATGACAAAGATCTTCTTAAAGACCTTAAGCTCATTTTACTACAACAGAATGGTCGCCAGTGCGCCCAACGACTTCACCGAGATGGTGGGCATGGGAGTTCGTCTTGAGGAGGCCGTCCGGGAAAGACTTTTAGTAAAAGACGTTGGATCATCAAGTAGTACAAAACGATACGGTAGTGCTCTCCCTAAGAAAAAAGAGAAAGATATCGGGAATATCTTTCTCGAAAAGCAAAGGCGACGGTACCAACCAGTAGCAGTTGTAACTCCTGCTATCAACCCTGCGCCTGTTCTTACGTATCAACCTCAGGTTGCGCAGAGCCAACCGAATCAACAGCAATTTCAGCAAAGGACACAACAACCTCTTCAGCAGGCTCGTCCTCAATACAACAACAACCGTACAACGGGCCACCAGGATTTGATCCTATACCCGTATCGTACGTAGAACTATTTCCATTACTCTTAGCCAAGGGGCATGTCCAGACTAAGTCTCCTCTTACAGTACCGAAAAATCCGCCTTTTTGGTTTAAGGTGGATCAGACTTGCCCTTACCATCAAGGAGGACCAGGGCATAACATAGAAAACTGTCTCAGTTTCAAATCCGACGTGCAGAAGCTTGTTAGGAGCGGGGTCTTATCTTTCAAAGAGACGAATCCGAATGTTCTCACGAACGCGCTGCCTCAACACGAGAAGGCTACAGTCAATTTGATAGAGGGAGAGTCTAACAACAACTATCAAATTCACGATGTACTCTTATTGAAGGCCAACTTGGTCAAGATGCATTGTAGACAGAGTGGATATGGCCATGTGCCACCTCATAATTATCACCAGTGTGATATCTGCTCTAAAAGCAATCAAGGATGTTCTGTGGTGCAATCAGTTCTACAGGAACAGATGGATCTCGGATGGATCCAAGAGAGCACCGAGTTCGTGGAGTTAACATGGTTTATACGAATTCCAACATCATTCAAAACCACGATATCCGTGCGATGAATGTCAACTTGGTGGAAATACACTCAAGACAAAGCCAGTATCATAATCTGCCGCGTCACGATTATAATTCCTGCCTAACTTGCTCGGTAAACAAACAGGGATGCTCTTTGTACAAGAGGCCCTCCAGCATCAGATGGATCTTGGATGGATTCAAGACTACCATGATAGGAATCATTATCAAATCAACATGATTCAAATATTCGATATTCGCTTGATGAATACCAGCCTGGTGGAGTTACATGCTAAACAGGTCCAGCTCGGGTTCCTGGTATCACATGATTATCAGGGCTGTAAAGCGAGTTGCGAAGACGATCAGGGCTGTGCGCTTGTCCAGGAAACACTTCAGCACTTGTTGAACCACTGGTGGCTTCCAATCTATATGGATGAAGACACCCAGTAAATCAGTATCACTAATGGGAATCCTACTAGTTATAAAAGTCAAGATGTTCGGTCGATGGAAACGGACCTTGTCAGGTTACACTGTATTCAAAGCGGACGTGGCCAGGTGCCACTACACAACTATGAGTGGTGTGGAGTTTGCTCAGTGGATAATCAAGGATGCTACCTCGTGCAAGCAGCCCTTCAAAGTCAGTTAGACCGCAAAAAGATTCAACCATGGTCAAGTTCTGGATCAGTCAACTATTTTGCTAATCAAATCGAGGACGTCGTCGTAATCTCTGATCATCAGGGGACTAGGGATGTTTGTACCATTATCCCTCTACTTGACGAATCGAGAGTTCCCAACCGGGAACGGATCCAAATTACTTACGATGGTCAGAAAAATCAGAAGGCTCCCATAGTCATATATCTACTGGGACCGCTACCATATGAATCAACTAAGGCTATCCCTTACAAGTACGGTGCAACAACAATTGAGAATGGAAAGGAAATTCCGTTACCCTTCGTCGTGAATATTGCAGACATCAGTCGAGTAACACAGAGTGGTAGAATCTTCAACAGAGGAGTTGGAGAACCCAGCAAAGAAAAGAAACCTCAAACAGAAGTTCCCAATCCACCAGTCGGTCAATCCAGTAATCCCGACCTTTCAAAAAACGATGATGAGATACTAAAGCTCATCCAAAGGAGTGAATATAACATTGTTGATCAGCTGTTACAAACTCCTTCAAAGATCTTGGTATTATCACTTTTACTCAGTTCTGAAGCCCACAGGGAGGCTCTACAGAAAGTCTTGGAGCAAGCCTTTGTGGAACAGGATGTAACAATTAGACAGTTCGATAGCATTGTCTCTAACATCACTTCCTGCAATAGCTTGGGATTTAGTGATGAGGAATTGCCTGAAGAAGGTCGCCATCATAACATGGCGCTCAACATTACAGTTAACTGCCAAGACGATGCTTTAGCCAGCGTACTGGTGGATACAGGGTCAGCCCTGAATGTTATGCCGAAGTCCACTTTGATGCAATTATCATTCAAAGGACCTCCTATGAAAACCAGCGAGGTCGTCGTCAAAGAATTTGACGAATCCAGAAAAACGGTTATCGGCGAAGTCGACCTTCCCATAACTATTGGTCCTCACACTTTCCAAGTCACTTTCCAGGTCATGGACATCCGGGCAACATACAGTTGTTTATTAGGAAGACCTTGGATACATCAGGCTGGGGCGGTCACTTCGACCCTCCACCAAAAGCTAAAGTTCATCCAGAACGGCCAATTCGTCACAGTCTGTGGAGAACAAGCCTTGCTAGTGAGCAACTTGTCATTATCTACTTGTGTAGAACCCGAGGAGGTTGTTGGGACTCAGTTCCAAGCACTGTCGGTGAGCAATGAGAATCAATCAGAGAAAGGAACCTCGATTTCCTCATACAGGGATGATCTCGAAGTGATCGAAAATAACAATGCAAAAGGATGGGGACAGCTTGTCATTCCTACTGATAACAAAACAAGGAAGGGTCTTGGTTTTTCTACAACCTGCACCGAGACAGCTACTAACAATTAAAGTCTACATCCCATCCAGAACTTCTTCCACAGTGGAGGCTTCTTTCAACCAGTGACTCAAGACGTGCGTACCATCAATAAAGATGATTCCTCCGATACGGAGGAAGAATGGAAGTCCTATCTCAACGAGGACGGTTATACGTCTTAGGGCGAAACACAGACTCCCTTTTGCTATCCCGCACAGAGTCTGAGATTTATACCAGAAGGATGTCGTGCTCCACCAAACTCATTAGAGGAAGACACTCTGATGAAAGACAACTTTGACCATGACTATTATGGCCCAATGGATGGTCTGCCTATTTGGCAACCGTACCCAGGAGACCTGGGACAAGAAAGTCAGCCGAACAATGAAAATCAGCTGAGTATCATTGAAAAGAATACCTGCGTCCCCACCATGTCATGGGATCAACACCCAGTTTATCCTGAAAATACCCAGCACGACGATGAATTCGCGACGTTTGTCGGACTAGAATTCATCAACTATGCTTTTCCCGAGGTCAACGTCATCGAGAGGGATGACTCCTCCAGTTCCAAAGAAGTGTGGGACACCTTGGGACAACCGAGTGGAAAATACGACTTCAAGGTCAAGTACACTGCTCCTGAAAGCTCTCGTATCAGGCTCGAAGACATCCAGCCAACTGGATGGGGAGATACAGCTGAGAGTACAAATACTATGCAAAATACAACTAAGGAATCCTCCTACGACAACTCTGCCTGGGAGACAGATTCCAATGACCGTGCTCCACCAGAAATCAGCGTCATTTCTGAAGACAAATCAAGGAAGGTACCAGACTTTGTGATTCACCGAGGAGTTCGCCGCCAATGGGTTGTTGTTGATGTTCGAAAGATTGTTCATAAGTCTAAGTAATTGCCACCTTTACTTTAACCTTTCACCCTTCCCAGGTGAAACGAATGTTTTGATAGGGCTCACTTTCTGTAAATTTCCCTCTTTGCTTCGCCCAAAGCGACAGAGTTTTGTTTTATAGGGCTGTAGTTTCAAGAATCGACTTGTTCATTAATAAAATAACGTCGTTCTGTAATTTCTGCATTAATTATTGTTTTCTCTTTTCACTTTTCAGAAAATGGTAATCCTAAAAAACAACTCAATAATAAAAACAAGCAGTAAAAGAAATACACTGCACACACTTTTGCATTCTCTCTATCTCTTATAAACACAAATCATCACGTCATGCAGATTGCTTGTTTTAAACCCCGTTGAAACATACGATCCAATGTCTTCTCCCAACTTTGAATTCCCGGTATTGAGGTTGAAGAAGAAGATGACAAAGAAATTCCAGAAGAGATCTCCCGACTACTCAGACAAGAGGAAAGGTCCATTGAGCCTCACAAAGAGTTGCTGGAAACAGTTAACTTGGGCTCAGAAGAAGAGAGAAAAGAAGTCAAGATTGAGGCACTGCTCAGTCCAATTGTCAAAGAAAGTTTGACGAAACTTCTCAAAGAGTTTCCCGATATGTTTGCTTGGTCCTATCAGGATATGCCAGGGTTCGATACCAGCATCGTTGAACATCATCTACCATTGAGACGGACTCATCCAGACATGGCCATCAAAATCAAAGAGGAGGTACAGAAACAGATTGACGCGGGTTTCCTCGCTACGTCAGAATATCCTCAATGGTTAGCCAACATCGTACCAGTTCCGAAGAAGGACGGAAAGGTCAGAATGTGTGTGGATTACAGAGATCTGAATAAGGCAAGTCCAAAGGACGACTTTCCCTTACCACACATTGACATGCTGGTAGACAATACAACAAAATTCAAAGTTTTCTCCTTCATGGATGAATTCTCGGGCTATAATCAGATAAAAATGGCGCCGAAAGACATGGAGAAAACTTCATTCATTACTCCATGGGGTACTTTTTGTTCCAAGGTAATGCCATTCGGATTGAAGAATGTCGGGGCAACCTATCAAAGGGCCATGACTACTCTGTTTCATGACATGATACACAAGGAAATTGAGGTATATGTCGATGACATGATTGCTAAATCAAAAACAGAAGATGAGCATGTGACCCACCTGTCAAAACTATTCGAGCGGTAGAGAAAGTACAAACTCTACTTGAATCCCAATAAGTGCACCTTCGGTGTCCGTTCAGGGAAACTCTTAGGGTTCATCGTCAGCCAGAAAGGAATTGAGGTTGATCCTGACAAGGTCAAGGCCATTCAAGAAATACCTTCTCCAAAGACTGAAAAACAAGTCAGAGGATTCCTAGGACGTTTGAACTACATCTCCGAATTCATATTCCTCATGACCGCGACATGTGCGCCGATTTTCAAATTACTCAAAAAGAATCAAGATTGCGTTTGGACAGAAGATTGCCAAACCGCCTTCGACAGTATCAAGGAATACCTGTTGAACCCACCGATATTATCACCTCCAGTGGAAGGAAGACCACTAATCATATATTTAACAGTCTTGGAAGACTCAATGGGTTGTGTACTTGGCCTACAAGACAAAACAAAAAGTAAAGAGGCTGTCATCTACTATTTGAGCAAGAAATTCACCGACTGCGAGACTCGGTACACTATGCTTGAGAAAACTTGCTGCGCTTTGACTTGGGCAGCCAAACGTCTTCGCCAGTACATGATTCGTCACACTACTTGGCTGGTCTTCGAAATGGATCCAATCAAGTATGTATTTGAAAAACCTACTCTCACGGGGAGGATTTCCCGTTGGCAGATGTTGCTATCAGAATATGACATAGAGTACCATGCTCAGAAAGCCATTAAAGGAAGTGTTTTAGCCGATCATTTGGCTCATCAACTGATTGATGATTAGGAATCAGTCGGATTTGACTTCCCAGATGAAGATGTCATGTATCTAAAAATGAAAGATTGCGATGAACCATTACCCAGTGAAGGGCCAGAGCCAGGCTCCCAATGGGGACTAATCTTTGACGGAGCTGTCAATCATTATGGAAACGGAATTGGGGCAATCATCATAACACCTCAGGGTACCCATATTCCTTTCACCGCCAGACTCACATTCAAGTGCACAAACAACGAGGCCGAATACGAAGCTTGTATCATGGGTCTCGAAGAAGCGATTGATTTGAGGATCAAGAACTTGGATGTATATGGCGACTCCGCTTTGGTTATCAATCAAATCAAAGGAGATTGGAACACATACCAATCAGGATTGATTCCGTACAAAGATTACGCAAGAAGGTTGTTACCCTTCTTCAACAGAGTCGAGTTTCATCATATCCCTCGTGAAGAGAATCACATGGTTGATGCCTTGGTATCACGATATCAAATGCTTCCTTCAGAAACAAGAGTACCCACCTGGGGCACTAAGGAAAGACAGAAAAACTCTTAGACAGCTGGCTGGAAGCTTCTTCCTGAGTGGTGATACACTCTATAAGAGAAACTTTGACATGGTCTTGCTCCGATGCGTAGACAGACCAGAAGCAGACATGCTGATAAAAGAAATTCACGAAGGGTCCTTTGGCACTCATGCCAACGGACATACAATGGCGAGAAAAATTCTAAGAGCAGGGTACTATTGGTTGACAATGGAATCTGATTGCTACAAGTACATGAGGAGATGTCACAAGTATACTCAAACAAAATCCATGTACCACCTACACATCTCAAAGTTCTTTCTTCCCCATAGCCTTTTTCCATATGGGGAATCGACATGATCGGCATAATTGAGCCCAAAGCTTCAAACGGACATCGGTTTATCCTGGTAGCCATTGATTACTTCACCAAGTGGGTCGAAGCAGCGTCATATACTAATGTAACCCGACAAGTGGTAGTCCGATTTATCAAAAACAATATCATCTTCCGTTATGGTGTTCTAAGCCAGGTCATTATGGATAATGGATCTAACTTGAACAACAAGATGATGAAAGAGTTGTGCACAGAGTTCAAGATCGAACACCATAACTCATCTCCCTACCGACCCAAGATGAACGGCGCGGTAAAAACGACTAACAAGAACATCAAGAAGATTGTTCAAAAGATGGTCGTAACCTAAAAAGATTGGCACGAGATGCTACCCTTTGCTCTTCACGGTTATCGCACATCTGTCTGCACTTCAACAGGGGAAACCCCATTCTCTCTAGTATATGGCATGGAAGCAGTGCTCCCCATCAAAGTAGAGATCCCATCAATCTGGGTATTGATGGAAGCTAAGCTAACAGAAGTTGCATGGTGTTAAAGTCGACACGACGAACTGAACCTGGTTGAAGAAAAGCGAATCACGGCACTATGCCATGATCAGTTGTATCAGCAAAGGATGAAGAAGGCGTTCGACAAAAAGGTTCGACCTCGCGTCTTCAGGAAAGAAGACCTTGTGCTCAAAAAGATACAATCATTTCTCACTGATTCCCGGGGCAAATGGACTCCGAATTATGACGGCCCCTATGTGGTCAAGAAAGCTTTCTCAGGCGGTGCCTTGAGACTCGCAACCATGGATGGAGAAGAATTTGCCTACCCCACAAATGTTGACGTAGTCAAGAAATACTTTGCCTAAAAAATTATAAAAAAAACGCCTCGGTGGATTGAAAACCCAAAAGGGCGGTCCAGGCAAAAATTAGAGACATAATCCAAAATCATCCCGATGGGTTGGAAATCTCAAAGTACAATCCAGGAAAAATTTAGGTATTAATGGCAAGTAACTACGTCCAACAGGGGCAAATCCCTCAGCAACAGTCATGTCATCCATCAGAAAATCTCGATCAAGGTCATCTTCGACAGAAGCTCAGGATGTCCCGAATTCAAAGTTGGTAGAAGGATAGTGGTCGTTATGTTTCAATGTAGCCCTTTTCCCTTAAATTACCATTTTCTAACTTTGTAAATACTCTATGGAATCACGAGTTTGGCTGATTTCCACCCTATCAATAAAATTTGAGCCCTTGTGCTTTTGTTTGCAACTCTTATTTGTTTTAGCTTTACAGAACGACATTTTAACATGAATAACGATTCTTGAAACAAAACAAAAATGAATTTACTTGTCAAACTTTTTCTGCTTTTAAAATAAAAATGGCAATTTCTTTTGAGTGTTGAACATCGAAAGGATATCGATCGCTTCGCCAAAAGTAATCGAGCTTCAAAGTGCAGAATCAAAGTACTCCTTCTAAGCCAGTGCGTCTGAATGAAGGACCAGCTGTATCAAATGCGACTTTCCCATCTGATACCCCCGGCAGAGTTCTTATCTCCTAAGCCCGACCAACGTAGCTCCCCACGCGGACTACTTCTCCTAAGCAAGGCAGAATTGCTATCATGAACCAGTGATACTTTTCATCCCCCACTGTGGCCGAGTATCCAGTCGTGTTCATCTACTAATCTGTATGTCGCGTCAGTTTTGTCAGCATATACATACATACACCATGCATTATTGATTCACATGCATAATCATATTGCATCACTATAACTCTCGTCGGTCTTATCCCCTAGTGATAACAGTCCTCTCAATCGAGTTGTCAGTTCTTTCCTCGTCAGGAAATGTTGCGTCTGCACTACCTATCTCCTCCAGTTTATTTCTGGGATGAAGTCGGCCCTTGACCACTTTGATAACTTGAACCTCTGAAAAAACAGAGAACCCTCAGCCAGCATCATTCTTCACCATTGAAGATGATGTCTTCGCTTTCCCAGATTAAGGAAAATCCCTAGAGAAATCCTCTCAACTAAAGACTTTCGGCAACACATTGGTCCTTCTCTCCAGAATGTCAATGTCAACAAAGTCATTGGCACCTCAAAATTGGATCACGTCATATGGCATTTCTCCAAGAAGATCTCCGAGAAAAGTATGATGCAATATCCCCAAGCAAGAAACAGCCTCTCAAAGAGGCTCGTTTTCCCTAGTAGAGTCAAAAAATGGCGTCTCCAAACAGAGAAGTTTGTACACCTCTACAATTCAGACAGATGGGTTCCCCAGCAAGTCTGACATCAAAAGTTTTTCCCATCAAATGGCATCTCCCCAGGAAAATTCGGCGAGAAGTTTGAGGAAAACCGCTACACATAGCGTCCCTCGTCAATAAAGTTTATTGACGAAAGAAACTTAGACCAGTTCCTTGGTAGGAAACCAGGATCGAGGGGAAGTTTATTTCAGAAACTTAGACCAGTTCCTTGATAGGAAACCAGGATCGAGGGGAAGTTTAATTCGGAAACTGAGACCAGTTCCTTGGTAGGAAACCAGGATCGAGGGGAAGTTTATTTCAGAAACTGAGACCAGTTCCTTGGTAGGAAACCAGGATTGAGGGGAAGTTTACCTTTTCTAAGCATCATTGCTTAGCAAAATAGGAAGGATGCACAAACTGTCATTCATAACCACCATCAAAATTTCGGGTATTCCGATATTTAATCCTCTTGCACCCCGAATGCCCGAATACCTTCGCCATTCACACCTTCGGGTCCAAGAAGATTAAATAGGGGCATCTGTCATACCCAAAATTTTGACCACTAAGATTTCCCATCATTGTGCAAATTATCATCACAATATGGATGAACCATCATGCCTCATTAGTCTCCCTAAAGATGGGTGAGCATTCACTACTATCAAAATTAGGGTTTCAAGCCCTCTCAGAGTTCTTAGACAAAGGATCAATCAAGGAATGACATGATCTTCAACTTGTCTAGCCTCTCAAATATCCACAATGGATCAAGAGGACTCCCACTTCAAGAATCAAGCACAAGGTTGCAGCATTCTGAGTGGATCAAGCCTCATGATCGACAGTGTCACCAAATTAGGGTTTTGGTCGACCAGGGCCTCTAGATGGAGATTTTCCTCTGGGCATGAGACAATGCTTCAAAGTATAACCTATGATGCTCCAAGGGACATCATGAACCCAATAATCAAGTCAGTTTGGCTTTAGGGGATGCATTCATAAAAAAATCAGGAATTAGGGTTTCTTGACCTAATTCACCCCTAAGTTGACTTTTGGGACAAAACATGAGCCAAGACCTCAAGAGGGGATTTGAGGGTCTCAAATACATCACATTAATCCATTTGCAACAATGGATTGATCTAAGAAGCTTGAGAAACAAGTTTCAATTTCATCTGAACCACAATTAGGGTTTCTCGGGAAAAGTCAACTGTGCCTTTGACTTTTGACCAGGACATGCTCCCAAACCCTAGGACATGATTCAATACACCCTATAACACCTATGAAATCAATCCATCAAGTTTGATTTAGGTCAAGGACTTGATTTCATAGAGGATCGCACAGTTTAGAATTCATCTGACAAAAAGTCAACTGTGCACAAAAGTCAACTTTGACTTTTTGAGATTTTTCACAAATATGGTTCTTTGACCCTAAAATGATGTTAATGTGTGATTTGGATCATCATTCATCAAGAAAAATCAAGAAAAGTGGGATAACTTGTAAAAGGGGTAACCATAAAAAACTTAGAAAATTTTCTAAGTTATGGAACAAAGTGGCTAGGGTACCAACTTGGGAGGACCATAACTCCTAAACAATAAGGCCATTTTTTCCCATCCAAAGCTGGATTTGTAGCCCTCATGGCCCTCTACAAAAGCTTCAACTACACGTCATTCCAATTAATTATGGATTTTGAGTTATGGAATGATCAAAGTGGCTGAAAACATGAAATGCCACTTTTTCCAACACTTAGTGAAATTTTCACTAAGTCAGAATCTGCCTTCACTTTTTTCCAAATGTAGGGGCATTTTTCACTTGGATCTAAAAAGTATCAAAACCAATTATGATCAAACAGTTATTGTATCATATGAGGGCTTTCCAAAATGGCCAAGAACTCCATCAAATTCTACTTGAGCCATGAGATATGACAATGGCAATATGCCTTGCTGAAAGCTGCCAAGGCTAGGCAGAATTTTGTACTTTTGCTCGATTTGGCAAAATCAGATAATTCCAAGCCTTGTCATCACTTTGGACACATCTGAGGATCAAATCTAAAGGGAACAAACACTGATCCAAGCCTCCAAAGTCTTTGGAACAAGAAGTAGCATGCCAAACCTAGAAATCCCTAAAAGAGGGACAAGACTCCAATTTTGGATTGGAGCATTTAATGGATTCACCAAGGTGGCATGGACTGACACATTTGCACTTGAATTTAGTCAAGAATGATCCAACAACTAGGGAACCACAGCTATGTGCTCTAACCTCTAGTCAATGGCTAGAGGAGACTTGGATTCCTATTGATCAACATTGGCCAAACCTCTGCTGCAGTTGCCATTCATTATTGATCCTAAAACAAACTTGCTCTACTATAAATAGAGCTCATTTGTGCTCAGCTTGAGTACACCAAAGCCATCAAATAGATGTTTTCCTCAAAATCTCTTTCTCTAGGCAAAAATACCTTCTTTAGCAAGGTAACTCTGAGTTTTTGAGTTAGAGAGCAATTCCACCACAGCTTATGATCCAAACACATCCAATATGTCATATCTAAGCTGTCCAAACTCACACAAGTGACCTGTAATCCTTAAATCTCAAAGTCATCTCTCAAAACCTCAAAATAGGCCTTTTTGTGCATTTTTCAAGCCATGTCTTGAATCAGTCACTTTCCAAACTAGATAAAACCTCAAACACACTCCAAATATCATCCTTGAACTGTCCCAAATGGTTCCCCCCATCTGGAACACCATTTAAGGGAGTTGCTATTTTGGCCACTTTTGCCCCTTTTGCAAGAAAGAGCTCAAACTCATCCCTGAGGTTTCCAGCTGATTCCAACCATCCTAAAAGCTTCTAAAAGATCATTTGAGAGTGTCCAAAGCATCAAACCATTTCTGGAACAAGAAACTTGGCAGATTGCACAAAAAACTCCAAAAGCTCAAAAAGAGGTAAGCATGATGACTTGAACTTTCCAAAATATGCATTGCTTTGAGGTCCACTGATCATGCACATCTTGTACATGTTATATGTGTTGTGTTTGCACCAAATTTCCATGCAATTCTTACCTGTATCATGAGATAGCACAGAAAATGCAATTGGAGGCCTATTTCAAAACCACTATCGGGTTTTAAAATGGGGACATGATCTTGAAAAGCTACCACCACCATTGGATTTCTTGTGAAATTCTAGGCAGGATATACCTAAATTTTGTCTCAATCCATGGAGAAATGAGAAAGTTATGGCCTTCACGTTTCTGAGCCAAAACTTGCCTTGCCTTGCCTTGGCCAGGCCTAGAAAACAAGGCAAGCCTTGTGTATTTGTTGGTTTGTTTCAATCAACGGATGTATCACCACCCCAGTGGTAAGGCGCGCGCCCTATAACCTTGAGGTCGGGGGTTCAAACCTCACCCAGACCATTTTGTGTTTTCTCACATTTTTGCTATTTTTTCCAATATTTTCATGTTTTATTAATTAATTGGAAGATTAATAACTCCTTCAATTTTAATTATTTTTTATTGTTTCTTTTTGCAAAAAATCACAAAAATATTGAAATATTTTATTCCACAAAAAAATCATATTTATATTATTTATTTAATATAATTAGTATTTTTGTGAATAAATTCCTTTTTAATTGTTTTTTTAACATTTAAAAGTGAATATTTACTTTGAAAATCAAAACCAAATGAGTTTTAATTCATCTTGTGATTAATCCCTCATTTTTCAAACCTTAAACAAAAATCACAAATGGTTTATTCTAACTTATTTGGCATTTTTATCATTTTTATTTGATTTTCTTTAAATATTTACTTTTAAAGAAAAGCAAAATTAGGGTTTCTTTGATTTTCAACCTCACAAAACATTTTCAAACTTTGGGCCTCTATTAGAGTGTAAGACCCAACCCTCTTTGAAAACCAAAACCATTTTTGGGCCTCAGTCATTGTATAAGACCCGCTGCGTTTTCAAAAAATCCCGGCGCGATCGTCCGTTCAAAACAAACCATTTGGGCTTCTCCTGGAGCTATAAGACCCATCTTTGTTCACTTTCAATCATTTTTGGGCCTCTTGAGAGAGTGTAAGACCCATCCCCTTGTACAGAAAACCTTTCTTGGGCCTCAGTCACTTGTATAAGTCCCTGTATAAAACGACAGTGCGATCACTGATAAAACCCTGGGCCTCTCCTTGAGCTATAAGCCCTAATTTTCCTTTCAAAAAGCACTTTCTCCTTTGATTTTGTAACATACTGTTATTTTCAATCTCTTTGTTGAACAACTAACAATACAGCATGGAAGCTCTACAACCGAGTAAGTGTTTACCCGCGTTCATTTACCGGTTTCATATGTATATAACTGTATTGTGGGGTTGTTTCACTCTAAGTCTTCTTTCATAAACTCATATCGACTGTGTAATACTAGTATAGATATTTAGAGTTTCCCCGGCAACTACGTCTAGAACTAGACAAAACCTCGTCTCCTTACATCCGATGTTCTCCCGGATATTTCAACATAACCTAAACCATGAGAATTTTCTTTTACAACAATTTTAGATAACTAGATCTTAGAAATCTGTCCCTTGAACAGTTCATATACATAAGGCCAATGTTCCAAGTGAAACCCCTTCTGGAACTGTTCATCAGCCTCCTCTTGGGCTTAGTGCAAGGACCCACAGGCTTCCTAAAAGCATCTTCGCCTCCTCTTGGGCGTTGTACAAGGACCCGTCGGCTTCTTAGAAGTTTTCACAGCCTCCTCTTAGGCTTCGTATAATTATTCTTCCTCCGGGAAGATAGCCTCCTCTTGGGCTTCGTACAAATTGTCCCGTCGGCTTCTTAAAAGTTTTTCTCGCCTCCTCTTGGGCTTCGTACAAATTGTCCCGATGACCTCTTAAAGGAATAGGAACAGAAATTAGTCATCTTAATAGAACAGCCTTTCAAAGAGTCTAGATCTTTCTACCGCGAATGTACAGTCTCTTGATATCTCTTAAGCATAGTACGAAAGATAAAACTCTAGACTTGGACAGTCTAATCTCCTTGAGTCTCGAAGACATTCTCAAGTTCCTGTCAAGAATAGGAAAAAATACCCATAGACTTGGGCAGTCTCAATACTCTTCGGATTCTCCATTTCCTTAAAGAACAAGGAATAATCCCGGTCATCAGATCAAATCCATGAGTACAACATTACCCATATAAGAACTGATTTTCTCTTTTAACCAACATATTGGACCTGTCACTCAACTGAAATAGTAACCCTAGCCTCCTCTTGGGCTTTGTAAAATGATTCTCCCCAGCAGAGCTAACATTGTTAGCCTCCATCTCAGGCTTTGTACGAGATACAAAACACTATCTTGTTGAGTATAAGAAGACTCTCTTGTTGAGTCGATCCTCCTTTAGCCTCTATCTCGGGCTTCGTACGAGATACAAATCACTCTCTTGGTGAGTATAAAAGATTCTCTTGTCGAGTCAAACCCTTTTAGCCTCCGTCTTGGGCTTCGTACAAGACACATTTAAAAACACTCTCTTGTTGAGTCAACCCTTTTAGCCTCTATCTCGGGCTTCGTACGAGACACAAAAGCATCCTCTTATTTGGTCAATAGCCTCCTCTTAGGCTTTGTATAAAGAAATCCTCGTTCAATTTGATTCAATCAACCTTTTAGCATCAAATCATGCTTGGTCACAGCATGCAAACATCAACAACTCCTTTTCCCCCATCTAATTACTGTAAGCGGCAAGCCTCTAGATTATTTACATCCACGCCACTGTCCCTCTTTTAGCATGAGAAATTCCTAAGGAAAGATGGCATTGCTCTACACTAAGTTAAAGTCTTATCCTTCAGGTTAAAAATCCCCTATAAAGGAAATTATGGCATTGCGGGATTCGCATATCCCAGTTAAAGTAATTCTCCTTTATAATCAGTCACACAACAATTGTGACAAACAGACCCCTTTAGAGATGACAAATTCTCTCTAAAGTCAACACCCTTCAGCTTCACATCTTGGCCTTTGAACAAGATATAAACCACCTTTAGCTTCATGCCTTGGGCTTTGAACAAGACACCAAAACACCATTTCCTCCCATAGAATAGGAGGAACTATGATCGCTCTGATTTCCTTATCCCGGGAATACGTAGGCATAAGATTGAAAAAGAATCTTAGCGAGCACACTAATCGAAAAACCCCAAAGTCCCCTACCTTCAACCAATCTAGCATAGTATCCCAACAAATTCCCCATAAACAATCCCGGTATTTCATTCTGAACAAAATAAGTAGAGAGAGACCCACGAACTAAATCCGCATCTGTAAACCAACAGTTTTGACTGTTTAACCTCAGTTTACAAGCAGGGTTAATTGAAGACATCTATTTCCCTTCCTTCATCAGCTTCAATAGGATAAAAAATTAATCGAATTGTAGTACCAAAGCGATAGTGATTCGAAACCACAAAAATCGCGCTACAACGTCAGATGGATCTTGGATGGATCCAGGACTACCATGATAGAAATCCCTATCAGATCAACATGATCCAAATCTTCGATATTCGTATGATGAATACTTGCTTGGTGGAGTTACACGCCAAGCAGTTTCAAATCGGTTTTCTCACTTCACATGATTATCTGAGCTGTAAAGTATGTTGTGAGAGTAACCAAGGGTGCGCTCTCGTTCAAAGAACTTTGCAACACTTGTTAAACCACTGGTGGCTTCCAATCTATATGGATGAAGACACGCAACAAATCAGTGTGGTTGACGGGAACCCTACTCGGCATCAAAGTCAGGATGTCTGATCTACGGAAACAGATCTAGTGAGGTTACATTGCATTCAAAGCGGATGTGGCCAAGTGCCACCACACAACTATGAACGATGTAGAGTCTGCTCGGAGAATAACCAAGGATGCTACCTTGTGCGGGAAGCTCTCCAAGGTCAGTTGGATCGTAAGGAGATTCACACGTGTCCGAGCTCTGAGCTAATCTACTGGACGCCGAACTACTTCGCTGATCAAATCAAAGACTTTGTCATAATCTCTGATCATCAACAGAATAAGGATGTTTGTACCATCATCCCTCTACTCGACGAATCAAAGGTTCTTAGTCGAGAACTGATTGAAGTTACTTACGACAGTCAGAAAAATCAGAAGGCTCCTGTAGTTATTTATTTGCCAGGACCATTACCATATGAATCAGCTAAGGCGATCCCTTACAAATACGGTGCAACAGTAATTGAGAATGGAAAGGAACTTCCATTACCCTCCATCGTGAATATTGCAGACATCAGTCGAGTAACACAGAGCGGTCGAATCTTTAACCGAGGGGTTGGAGAACCTAACAAAGAAAAGGAACTTCAGACAGAAGCTCCTGATCCACCAGTCAGTCAGTCCAGTAATCCCGCCCTTTCGAAAAACAATGATGAGATGCTGAAGCTCATCCAAAAGAGTGAATACAACATTGTTGATCAACTGCTACAAAATCCTTCAAAGATCTCTGTGCTATCACTTTTACTCAGTTCTGAAGCCCACATAGAGGCTCTACAGAAAGTCTTAGAGCAGGCCTTTGTGGAACAGGATGTGTCAATACGACAGTTCGATAGCATCATCTCTAACATCACTTCCTGCAACAACTTAGGATTCAGTGATGAGGATTTACCAAAGGAGGGCAAAAGTCACAACATGGCGCTCAATATCACAATCAACTGCCAGGACGATGCTTTATCCAGTGTACTGGTAGACACAGGATCGACCATCAACGTTATGCCGAAGTCCTCTTTAATGCGACTATCATTCAAAGGGTCCCCGATGAGGGGCAGTGAGGTTATCATCAAAGCCTTTGACGGATCTCGGAAAGCAGTTATCGGCGAAGTCGACCTTCCCATAACTATTGGTCCTCAAACTTTCCTAATTACTTTCCAGGTCATGGATGTCCGGGCAGTGTACAACTATTTATTAGGAAGACCTTGGATACACCAGGCCCGGGCAGTCACTTCAACGCTGGACCAGAAACTGAAGTTCATCAAGAACGATCAACTTGTCATGGTCTGTGGAGAACAAGCCTTAATTGTGAGTAACTTGTCATTATCTACTTGTATAGAACCCGAGGAGGTTGTTGGAACGCAGTTCCAGGCACTTTCGATGAGCAATGACAATCAGTCAGAAAAAGGAACATATATTTCCTCATACAAATATGCTCTCGAAGTGATCAAAAATAACAATACAAAAGGATGGGGACAGCTTGTCATTCCTACCGATAATAAAACAAAGAAGGGTCTTGGTTTTTCTGCAACCTGCACCCAGACAGCTACTAGCGATGAAAGTCTTCATCCCATTCAGAACTTCTTCCATAGTGGAGATTTCCTTCACCCAGTGCCTCAAGCAGTCCATACCATCAACGAGGGAGATTCATCCGATACAAATGAAGAGTGGAAATCCTATCTTAACAAGGACGGTTATATGTCTCAGGAAGAGGTGCCTACGCCATTTTGCTATCCCGCACAAAGTCCGAGATTTATACCAAGGTCAGACGTCGAAATGATATACGGAGATTGTGATCCGGAAGGATGCCGTGCTCCGCCAAATTCATTAGAGGAAGACACTCTGATGAAAGACAACTTTGACCACAACTATTATGGCCTAATGAATGGCCTGCCTATCTGGCAGCTGTACCCCGGAGACTTGGGGCAAGAAAATCAGCCGAATAATGAAAATCAGCTGAGCATCATTGAACAGAATACCTGCATCCCCACCATGTCATGGGAACAACACTCAGGTCATTCAGAAAATATCCAGCACGACGATGAATTTGCAAAGTTTGCAGGACTTGAATTCATCAACTATGCTTTTCCTGAGGTCAATGTCATCTAAAGAGATTACTCCTCCAGTTCCAAAGAAGTGTGGGACACCTTGGGACAACCGAGTGGAAAATACGACTTCATGGTCAAATACACCGCTCCTGAAAGCTTTCGCATCAGGCTCGAAGACATTCGGCCAACTGGGTGGCGAGATCCACCTGAGAGCACAAATACTCTGCAAAATACAACTGAGGAATCCTCCTACGACAACTCTGCCTGGGAGATAGATTCCAATGATCCTGCTCCGCCAGAAATTAGCGTCATTTCTGAAGACAAATCAAGGAAGATACCAGACTTTGTGATTCACCGAGGAGTTCGCCGCCAATGGGTTGCTGTCGATGTGTCGAAGATCGTTCATAAGTCAAAGTAATTGTCGTCTTTATCTTAACCTTTCACCCTGCACAGGTGAAACGGATGTTTTGATAGGGCTCACTTTCTGTAATTATCCCTCTTCACTTCGCCCAAAGAGACAGAGTTTTGTTTTATAGGGCTGTAGTTTCAAGAATCGACAAAATCATAAGTAAAATAACGTCGTTCTGTAATTTTCGCATTAATTGTTGTTTTCTCTTTTCGCTTTTTTCAGAAAATGGTAATCCTAAAAAACAAACTCAATAATAAAAACAAGCAGTTTTCAGAAAATACGCTGCATACACTCTTGCATTCCCTCTATCTCTTCTAAAACAAATCATCACGTCATGCAGATTGCTTGTTTTCAACCCCATTGAAACATACGATCCAATGCCTTCTCCCAACTTTGAATTTCTGGTATTTGAAGCTGAAGAAGAGGATGACGAAGAAATTCCAGAGGAGATCTCATGACTACTCAGACAAGAGGAAATATCCATTAGACCTCACAAAGAGCCGTTGGAAACGGTCAACTTGGGTTCAGAGGAAGAGAGAAAAGAAGTCAAGATTGGGGCGCTGCTCAGTTCAATTGTCAAAGAAACTTTGACAAAGCTTCTCAAAGAGTTTCCCGATGTATTCGCTTGGTCCTACCAGGACATACTAGGATTGGATACCAGCATCATGGAACATCATCTACCTTTAAGATCAGAATGTCCGCCAGTAAAACAGAGGTTGAGACGGACTCATCCGGACATGGCCATCAAAATCAAAGAGGAGGTACATAAACAAATTGACGCGGGTTTCCTCGCCACATCAGAATATCCTCAATGGTTAGCCAACATTGTACCCGTTCTGAAGAAGGACGGAAAGGTCAGAATGTGTGTAGACTACAGGGATCTAAACAAGGCTAGTCCAAAGGACGACTTTCCTTTACCACACATTGACATGCTGGTGGACAGTACAGAGAAGTTCAAAGTTTTCTCCTTCATGGATGGATTCTCGGGCTATAATCAGATAAAAATGGCGCCGAAAGACATAGAGAAAACTTCATTTATCACCCCATGGGGCACCTTTTGTTACAAGGTAATGTCGTTTGGTCTGAAGAACGCCGGGGCAACCTATCAAAGGGCCATGACTACTCTTTTTCATGACATGATACACAAGGAAATCGAGGTATATGTCAATGATATGATTGCCAAATCTAAGACAGAAGAGGAGCATGTGACCCACCTGTCAAAGTTATTCGAGCGGTTGAGAAAGTACAAACTCCGCTTGAATCCCAACAAGTGCACCTTCGATGTCCATTCAGGGAAACTTTTAGGGTTCATCGTCAGCCAGAAAGGAATTGAGGTTGACCCTGACAAGGTCAAGGCCATTCAAGAAATGCCTTCCCCAAAAATTGAAAAACAAGTCAGAGGATTCCTGGGACATTTGAACTACATTTCCATATTCATATTCCTCATGACTGCGACATGCGCGCCAATTTTCAAATTACTAAAAAAGAATCAGGATTGCGTTTGGACAGAAGACTATCAAACCGCCTTCGACGATATTAAGGAATACCTGTTGAACCCACCGATTCTATCACCTCCAGTGGAAGGAAGACCATTGATCATCTACCTCACAGTCTTGAAAGACTCGATGGGATGTGTACTTGGCCAACAAGACGAAACCAAAAGGAAAGAGTCTGCCATTTGCTATTTGAGCAAGAAGTTCACCGACTACGAGACTCGGTACACTATGCTTGAGAAAACTTGTTGTGCTTTGGCTTGGGCAGCCAAACATCTTCGCCAGTATATGATTCGTCACACTACTTGGTTAGTCTCCGAAATGGATCCAATCAAGTATGTATTTGAAAAACCTGCTTTCACGGGAAGGATCTCCCATTGGCAGATGTTGTTATCAGAATACGACATCGAATACCACACTCAGAAATCCGTTAAGGGAAGTATTTTAGCCGATCATTTGGCTCATCAACCGATTGACGATCAGGAATCAGTCGGGTTTGACTTCCCAGACGAAGATGTCATGTACTTAAAAATGAAAGATTGCGATGAACCGCTACCCAGTGAATGGCCAGAACCAGGTTCCCAATGGGGACTAATTTTTGACGGAGCTGTCAATCATTACTGAAATGGAATTGGGGCAATCATCATAACCCCTCAGGGTACCCACATTCCTTTCACCGCCAGACTTACATTCAAGTGTATAAACAACGAGGCCGAATACGAAGCTTGTATCATGGGTCTCAAAGAAGCGATCGACTTAAGGATCAAAAACTTGGATGTATATGGCGACTCAGCTCTGGTCATCAATCAGATCAAAGGAGATTGGAACACATACCAATTCGGATTGATTCTTTACAAAGATTACACAAGAAGGTTGCTACCCTTCTTCAACAGAATCGAGTTTCATCATATCCCTCGTGAAGAGAATCACATGGCTGGTGCATTAGCCACTCTCTCTTCCATGATTAGTGTAGGTCAATGGAACGACCTACCTAAGATCGACATAATGCGCCTTGAAAGGCCCGCTTACATCTTCACGATTGAAGTAATCATAGACGACAAACCTTGGTATCACGATATCAAATGCTTCCTTCAGAAATAAGAGTACCCACGTGAGGCACTAAGGAAGGACAGAAAAACCCTCAGGAGGCTAGCAGGCAGCTTCTTCCTGAGCGGTGATACACTCTATAAGAGAAATTTTGACATGATCTTGCTCCGATGCGTAGACAGACCAGAAGCAGACATGCTGATAAAAGAAATTCATGAAGAATCCTTTGGCACTCATGCCAACGGACACACAATGGCGAGAAAAATTCTGAGAGCAGGATACTACTGGTTGACAATGGAATCCGACTGCTACAAGTACATGAGGAAGTGTCATAAGTGTCAGATATACTCCGACAAAATCCATGTACCGCCGACGTATCTCAAAGTTCTTTCTTCCCCATGGCCTTTTTCCATATGGGGAATCGACATGATTGGCATGATTGAGTCCAAGGCTTCAAACAGACATCGGTTCATCCTGGTAGCCATTGATTACTTCACCAAGTGGGTCGAAGTAGCGTCATATGTAACACCCCCTTTCTATACCCCCAAATAATCACAATTAATCATTTAGGCACATATTAAAAATTTCGTCAGAGTATAATTATAAACATGGTATAAAAGAGGTATGTCACATTATACATGAGATTAAAACATACAACACCTGCTCAAACATTGATATGCAACAGTGGGGTAACTTTGTAACAGAGGAACTTTGTCCTTACACCCACATCTCAATATTTAGAATAAAAGCGGAAAATCTAAACATTGAATAACATCAAACATATATATGTATATATACATGCGCCATCGAGTATCATCCATCAACATAATTCATGTTTACATAAACATTCATCAGCAAGATACATATACAAATGTATCACAAAAGAATCATATACATCCTAGCTACCCGGTGCTACATATCAGAGCCAACCGACCAAAATAATGAAGACACGCTTCACAAAAAGACCTCCAGCATACCTACTCTGCAATGCCTCATAGAGCATCATAAAACAGCAGAAGGGTGAGAAATATTATCATAATAACAATACATATAATTATATATATCTTAACATAAAAATACACGTATTCCACATTCTCACCACCATTCATCAAAACTCACCCATATACATCACAATGTATATATATATATTCAACCAAGCATATTCATCATACATACTTTCGCAATTCTCAATCATTCCACTTAAACATACACATTCATGTTTATTCATCAATGCACAAATACAAAGATGATAAATGCAAATCATAGAGACCGACTCACGACCCTATGCAAATGCAATGCAGTACCGACTCAATCATCATTAGTTCACTCAGGAACTCTGCTGAAACCATCGCTCGTTACCAATGTAACTCCCCGTCGGGCCTACGATGTTCACCCATTGCTCACACCCCACATGGGCACACAATGTTTATGGATCGCTCACACCCCACACGGGCACACGACCCGATTGCTCACATCTCACCTAGGCACACAATCCGATTGCTCACACCTCACCTAGGCACACAATCGTTTGTAATCATCGCTCACACCTCACATAGGCACACGACGTTACAACGGATTCTCATTAGAATCGCTCAACACAAGAATGTACTTCATTATGCTTCACATGCAAAATGACTCAAGACATTCTTGAAATGCATACATATTCACAATATATTCATGCATTCATCTCATACAATCACATACAATCTATATACATTCACATCAATGCACTATTGTATGATTCACATTCAAACACACAGTCAAAACGGTAAAAGTCGCTAAGTAGCACTATTCCCGACTTTTCGACATAATAAAATCGGCCAACAGTTTCCACACCATCATAGTCACAAAGTACAGCTCAATAGCTTTCCAACGATACCAGGAATGTAAGAATCGGATAATCGGAACAAAAGTTACGGACAAAAACGAAAACGACATTTTGAAAAATCCCATTTTTACATTCCTCCTGTCCATACGCGTATCACCCATGTCCATACGCGTACGGGCAGAACCCATTTCCTTCACAATTTCACGTTTTCAGAACCCATACGCGTACGCCCAACACCCATACGCGTATCACCAGAGGCCCGGGAAAAGCCACCCTCCATACGCGTATTGGCCCAAAAACAGGCCAATGATACGCGTATGGGCATGCCCCTTACGCGTATGGCCAGGGGAAAACCCAGAAAAATTATGCAAAACCAAGTTCTGCGTTTTCTCCCCCTAAATCCTCCAATTTCATCATCTACACACAGAAAAATACCAATTTGATATCCAACAACATGTATCATTCATGTATCAACAACAAGGATCCAAAAATATCATTTTCAACCCGATTTGATCGATTTCTACCATTTTCTACACAAATGGGTTTATACCAAAACTCATGAAAATCAACAAAAACAACAATACAATCATACATAATCATACACATTGCTAAGATAACAAGATTTCACACCCTTACCCGGATTCCAAGCTTACTAGATGATTGTTCTTGATGATTTCCTAGTTTTCCCCAAGTTTTCTTCACTTTTCTTCTCTTCCTCTTCTTTCTCTCCTCCTTCTTTCTATTTTCTTTTTCTTATTTCTTTTTCCTTTCTATTTCTATTTCTTATCTCTTTTTCTTTCTATTTCCCACTCCAATTCAATTAATTCATTTTCTCACTCAATTCTACACTTAATCATTTTTCTAACAATTTTTACTAAATTTCTAACTTACCAATAATTGAGAAATGTCTAAAATACCCTCCATTCTAATTTCCCCGAAAACTCTCAAGACGGTCAAATATCATAACACGTCAACATTGCATATTAACATACCAATTTCACAAATAAAATAGTTTATCACTCAATTTAAATAAAAGACTCAACAAAATGGGAATAATTGGAATCGGGGTGTTACAACTCTCCCCCACTTTAGAAATTTTCTTCCTCGAAAATATTACCTGATTCAAACAACTCCGGATACGACTCTCGCATCCTACTCTCTAGTTCCCAAGTCATATCGCCTTCCGCAGCGCCTCCCCACGCTACTTTCACAAGTGTAATATCCTTGCCTCTTAGCTTCTTAACTTCACGGTCCAAAATCATAATCGGTAAAGTTTCAACCGTAAGGTTATCTCTCACTTCAACCTCGTCCATAGGAATAACATGTGACGGATCCGGAACATACTTCCGAAGTTGCGAAACATGGAATACATCATGCAAATTTGAAAGATTCGGAGGCAACGCCACACGGTAAGCCACAACACCAACTCGTGCGGAAATCTGATACAGACCAATAAAACGAGAAGTCAACTTCTTCGATTTCAAAGCACGACCCACACCCGTAACCGGCGTAACTCTTAAAAACACATGGTCGCCTTCTTGAAACTCAAGATCTTTTCTTCTCTTGTCATGATAGCTCTTTTGTCTACTTTGAGAAGCTTTCATCTTCTCCCGAATAAACTTCACTTTCTCCGTCGTTTGTTGTACCATCTCCGGTCCAACTATCGTCCTCTCGCCGGTTTCATGCCAACACAAAGGTGTTCGACATCTCCGACCATACAAAGCCTCAAATGGTGCCATACTTATACTCGAATGAAAACTGTTATTGTAAGTGAACTCAATCAACGCCAAATAACTATCCCAAGCACCACCTTGCTCGAGCACACAAGCACGCAATAAATCCTCCAACGATTGAATTGTCCTTTCGGTTTGACCATCCGTTTGTGGATGATAAGCCGAACTCAATCTTAGCTTAGAACCCAAGGCCTTTTGTAAACTCTCCCAAAACCTCGATGTGAATCTAGGATCTCTATCCGATACAATACTCTTAGGAACTCCATGTAACTTTACAACCACAAGAATATAAATCTCAGCTAACTTCTCCAAAGGATAACTAATATCAATTGGAATGAAGTGAGCAGATTTAGTAAGCCTATCAACAATTACCCAAATAGCATTATGACCTCTTTGCGTATTCGGCAATCCCGTAACAAAATCCATCGATATATTATCCCACTTCCACTCCGGAATGTCCAATGGTTGCATCAATCCACTAGGTTTTTGATGTTCCACCTTAGACTTTTGACAAGTTAAGCATGCATACACAAATTGAGCAACATCCCTCTTTAATCCGGACCACCAAAAGATTTTCTTCAAATCTTGATACATTTTGTTCGCTCCCGGATGAATACTTAAGTTACTTCGGTGTCCTTCATCCAATATCATCTTTTTCAACTCCACATCATCGGGAATACAAATACGACCACGGAATCTCAAAACTCCAAAATTATCAACCTTGAAATCCTCATTTTCATTCAACATCAAATCAACGAATTTCAAATCCAACTTTTGCTTTTCACATACCATTTCAAGAAAATCATTCGTAACATGTAACATACCAAGTCTCACAGTTCTCGGCGTCATTTCACAAACCAAACTCAAGTCTCTAAAATTCTCCAAAAGTTACCATTCTCTCATCATTAATGCGGACATATGTAACGACTTCCGACTCAAGGCATCAGCCACCACGTTTGCCTTACCCGGATGGTAATTCAAACCAAAATCATAATCCTTCAAAAGTTCTAGCCACCTCCTTTGTCTCATGTTCAATTCTTTTTGATCAAATAAATATTTCAAGCTCTTGTGATCACTAAAAACTTCAAATCTTGCACCATAAAGATAGTGCCTCCAAATTTTCAAAACAAACACCACGGCCGCTAACTCCAAGTCATGTGTAGGATAATTCTTTTCATGCACTCTCAATTGTCTTGAAGCATAAGCCACAACTTTTCCATCTTGCATCAAAACACCACCTAAACCAACCAAAGAAGCATCACAATACACAACAAAGGGTTCCGTCGGATTCGGCAAAATCAAGATCGGAGCCGTTGTCAACCTTCGTTTTAGCTCATTGAAACTCTCTTCACAATGAATATCCCAAATGAAAGCCTTTCCTTTACAAGTCAATTGCGTTAACGGAAGTGCCAACTTCGAAAATCCTTCAATGAACCTCCGATAATAACCCGCCAAGCCTAAAAAACTTCGAATCTCCGTAACCGATCTAGGAGCCTCCCATTGCATTACCGCATCAATCTTGGATGGATCAACACTAATACCA
Source organism: Lathyrus tuberosus (assembly GCA_022829125.1). Taxonomy (NCBI): domain Eukaryota; kingdom Viridiplantae; phylum Streptophyta; class Magnoliopsida; order Fabales; family Fabaceae; genus Lathyrus; species Lathyrus tuberosus. The sequence continues at coordinate 23,009,526 of JALAZF010000007.1, read as the reverse complement.
CCACCGGAAATAACATGCCCAAGAAAACTTACTTCCGACAACCAAAACTCACATTTCGACAACTTAGCATACAATTGTTTCTCTTTCAAAATTTGTAACACAATCCTCAAATGCTCTTCATGCTCTTCTCGAGACTTAGAATAAATCAAAATATCGTCGATGAACACAACCACAAAACGATCCAACTGTTCATGAAAAATACGATTCATGTATTCCATAAACACACCCGGCGCATTAGAAACCCCGAATGGCATCACGGAATATTCGTAATGGCCATACCGTGTCCTAAAGGCCGTCTTTTGAATATCCTCTTCTTTCACACGAATCTGGTGATATCCCGATCTCAAATCAATCATGCTAAAAACACGAGCACCAACCAATTGGTCCAACAAATCATCGATCCTTGGAAGCGGATACTTGTTCTTAATTGTCACCTTGTTCAGTTGTCGATAATCAATGCATAACCGCATACTTCCATCCTTCTTCTTTACCAACAATACCGGAGCACCCCACGGAGAAACACTTGGCCTTACAAATCTCTTATCTAACAAGTCATTAAATTGTTTCTTCAATTCTACCAACTCCGATCCCGACATACGATACGGTGCCATCGAAACTGGTCTAGTACCCGGAACTAGATCAATAGAAAACTCAACTTCCCTTTCCGGCGGTACATTCGTAATATCCTCAGGAAACACTTCAGGAAAATCACACACAACAGGAAACACATCAAGTGACACTTGACTATCCACAGACAATGATGCAAACAACCCGAACAATTGAGCTTCGTCTGCTAAAAGTTTCTTCAACTCTTTAATGGATAGGAAACTCGAGTCTTCGTCATCTTCCAAAGAAGGAAACCTCACTAACTTGTGATAACAATCTATATGAACTCTATTAAATTGCAACCAATTCATACCCAAGACCACATCCAATCCTTCCAACGACAAACACATTAAGTCCATCTCAAAGTCTTTACCATAAATGGTTAAAGGACAACTCAAACAAACCAGAGAAGTAGTTACTGACCCCATTGCTGGAGTATCAATAACCATCTTACCATCCATCAGTGACAACACAAGATTCAAACGCTTCGCGCACTCAGACGAAATAAACGAATAAGTCGTTCCCGTATCAATAACAGCAACTAACGGTGTACTATTAATAAAGCATGTACCTTTAATCAAACGGTCTGCACTAGTGGTCTGAGCCCCCGCCAATGCAAACACCTTTCCGCCCGCTTGAGCTTGTTTCGGCTTAGTACACTTAGTACTAATGTGACCAACTTCTCCACAATTATAGCACTTCACCATATTCCTTCTATAATCTATAGCAACATGCCCAAGACCTCCACAGTTAGAACATTTCACCACTGGCTTCCCACACTCAAATGATTTATGACCCATTTCACCACATTTGTAACACCTAATAGAACCGGAACCTCCTCCTCCAGATCTCCTATCAAAGTTTCCCCTATGCTTGCCCTTATCAACGGGTGTCACATAAGGTCCACTTCTAGCTTGTTGCTTTCCCTTCCTCTCATTCAAACTTTTGTAATGTGTAGAACGAGCCTTGCTATCTTCCTCGAAGATTCTACAACATTCTGTCAAATCCAAAAACCTTCTTATCCTTTGATACCCCACAGCTTGTTTAATCTCAGGACGCAAACCATTCTCATATTTAATACACTTTGAGAATTCAGCAGTAATCGCAACATAGTGAGGATGGAATTGAACCAACTCCACAAATTTAGCTGTATAGTCCACCACAGACATACTACCTTGTTTCAGTTCAAGAAACTCCATCTCTTTCTTCCCTTTCACACTTTTAGGGTAATACTTCCTTAAGAACTCAGTGCGAAATAAATCCCAAGTTACCTCTTCATCATCCACCTCAAGAATTTGACGCATACCGACCCACCAATCGTCGGCTTCTTCCTTTAGCATGTGAGACCCAAGCCTCACCTTGTTCTACTCCGCACAGTCCATGACTTTGAAGATCCTTTCAATTTCTTTCAACCAAAGTTGAGCACCATCGGGATCAAATCTTCCTTTGAAGACCGGTGGTTGATTCTTCCTAAACTCGTCATTAGCATTCACGTTCGGTGCACCTTGCACCGCCCTAGCCATTGCTTCCAAAGCAGCAGCCATCACATTGTCATTTCTACCAGCCATATTCTGATCATTCCCAAAAATGACAACAAAGTTAAACAACAGTTCAACCAACACAACAACAAGACAGACACAACTGACTCAACTCTGGCTCTGATACCACTTAATGTAACACCCCCTTTCTATACCCCCAAATAATCACAATTAATCATTTAGGCACATATTAAAAATTTCGTCAGAGTATAATTATAAACATGGTATAAAAGAGGTATGTCACATTATACATGAGATTAAAACATACAACACCTGCTCAAACATTGATATGCAACAATGGGGTAACTTTGTAACAGAGGAACTTTGTCCTTACACCCACATCTCAATATTTAGAATAAAAGCGGAAAATCTAAACATTGAATAACATCAAACTGTTCGCTGTTGATCTTGGCGAACAACCTCTGGTTTACCAGAATGGTGAAATCTGGGTTACTTGCAGGATTAACCAAACAAATCCTAGGACGTCGGGCGAAAACTTAGATCAACGTGATAAATTTTAAATTAAGGGTGATATCTTGGTTCTTGGTTTTATGTGTTTAAGTCTTTTGGAATAAAGGATTTCAACTAACTCTAGATGAAAGTCTGAGATAAAAGATAATGACTTTGAAAAGAACTTTTAAAATAAAATGACGAAGAAAGAACTTTAAAATAAAATGACGAAGAAAACATAAAGATGCTGGTAAATGTAAAGGAATTGGTAAAAAAACTTTGATTGATAAAGAAATTAAAAGATGGTGTTTACACGTACATTTTTCCAAATAACTCTTTTCTCTCACACGGGTACTTTGAGTAATTGCAGGAAGTTTTGTACAAGTTTTTCACACACTGAATTCTAATAACAACTATCCTATTTATAGATAAACAAAATAACTGCTATTAACGACTAAATCCTAAAATTTCGACATCTGGCCTTCTGCATGTCTTCCTTTCGCCAGATACTTCCACGCGTCTTCTGCCAAACGTTATAATTCTCTTAAATTTGAATCTTCAAGTTATGTCGAACAAACGCGTCCTTTCAGACTTGTCGAATTGTCAAAAAATGATAAATGTCCCTCCAACCTGTCTGACGAAGACTTCCTCATATTTCTGTCGGAGTGTCGAAATTCTTATCTTGTCGAAGTGTCTTCTGGATACCTTCATTTTCTTCCTCCTTTTCCTGTAGTTATCATCTCTAGTCAAGGAACATCATTTTGCCTTCCAAGACATGGTGTCGAAAATATATGTCTACAAATTGCCCCCCAGCAAAGATGTTTCGACTTATTTCTAGAGAAACCATCATTTGCTGTCGAAGCTATTTCGACGCCATGTTACCTGCATTAATGATGCTGGTTTTCAAGACGTGACCTTTGTTCAGTCCCAAGAAAATTCATCATTGCATTTCTCTGAAAACGTTCCATCAAATCCCACATTCAGACATGATGTCCATACCCCTAAAACCTAGCTAGCCATGCTTTTTTCAACTTCCACTTTTTATCATCACCGTTAAGATGATGCCACGTGCCTTCCATGATCACCACTAAACCTAAAGGACTTTTGATAATCTCTTATAAATACCTGAACCATTATTTCTCTTTCTTTTTTACGCGTTTGAACTCTTCTTCTTCACAACTGCTTCAAATCTTCATCTTCTTTCTAAAACTTTCTGATTCAACAATGGCTTTTCAAAAATTATCAAGCAGCAAACCTTCCAAAAGTGAGCAACCTTCCATCATCCCTCATGCGCATAGGTTGGATGAACCAACACTGATTGGGGATCAACAATACATTCCTGAGCCTCCAAATGCGAGGGAAAAAGACTGCATTTTTAAATCCCAGGTACTCATCCCTGTTATTATTTCTGGTAATCACTATGCTATGTTAGGACCACTCCCTAACCCAGACATTAAACCTGAGCGTTTACAAGAGTTCTTTCCTACTTATTCTCACACAAAACCCATAGGTGCTGGGGTGAAACCAGTAGAACAAACTGAACCTCAAGGTTCAAGCGAAAAAGATGAGGAAGCAATAAATTTAACTTATCTGAATTATACTAGGATTTTTAGAACTTGCCCTTGGTCGAAAGATCTTTCAGACTACTTGTCTTGGTTGAACAGAGTTGAAAACGTTAAAGAAAATTTTTGGAAAGAAATAGGAATTTTTGACTTGATACAATTATCAAGAGCAGGACCCAATGTTTGCCCTAACATGCTGCTAGCCTCCCTTTACTTTTGGGATAGTACGTATAACACCTTCCACCTCCCCTGCGGGATGGTTACCCCTACGCTGTTCGACATAGCCGCCATAGTTGGCCTTAGTCCAGTTGGCATTGACTTCGACCCCACTCACCTGAACGAGGACTCCATAGATTTCGACACTAGTTTCGCCCCATACTCCCTTTTTATGTCTCACTACCATGGCGAAAATGACCAAGAAGTTTCTGACAAAGAGCACATAGCTTTTCTAACCTTGTGGCTGACCAAATTCGTCTTTTGCTCCCGCTCACTTCAAGTGGCTAAGAGGTTCATCACTATGGCGAACCAACTCCACGCTGGGATCAAATTATGCTTGAGTGAGGTAATCTTGGCGAACCTGTATGAGTCCTTGAGTGAAAGCGTGCGTTCTTTGAAGACATTGAAGGACAAAGGGAAGCTTAATTTGGCAGGCCCTTTTTGGCTATTGCAACTATGGCTGAATGCCACTTTCGAAGCCTTTATTCCTGTGAAGCATGACATAAATGAAGGGGAATTCAAAAACAGGAGCGTCGAATGGCCTAGATTGGTGCAATTGACACCAACTGATGAAGCAATTAGCCTTCGGCGGGCCTTTACTAGCTACGTAATGATGTTTGCTGAGAGACATCATTTTACTTCGACTATGGCTCCATTTGCTGACAGAACAATTGGACCTGAATGGTTTTCACGACAATTCCCCTTGCAAACCAAAAAAGATGAAAATATCTTCCTAAATGTCTGGGAATCCTTTTTGACCCCTAGACTCCTGTTCTCCCACCGCAGTACTACGAAACCCCAGATTGCCTTAATAGTTTATCAACCTAACTTGGTCGCCAGGCAATTTGGCCTAATTCAAATCATGCCTCGACCTCTTTTCCCTAAAAAAGGGGCCATCATTTTCTACAACTCCTTCCACGACGAAGCCACCAGCAGGGAATTGTTGAAAAAGCTGACTGACGAATCTTTGGATATTCGACCGGTGGTTTTTCAACCATCGTTCCTTTGCACTCCTGAGTTCGACGCATGGTGGAGGGAATACTATGCTACCAAATTTTTCGACGTAAAAGCTTTCACCACTCATCTGACGAATGCTTTTGCTCTTGTGCAGGAACGGACTAAAAAAGGTACACAAAGACATATCCGAGAAATACAAAAATTTCAAAAATACTTTGAAACCGTTTACAGACCTGATGACCTTAGTCGAACCATACGCGAAGCAGCGGTTACTTTAAAAGAAAAATTCACGGAGAAGTTGGAGAAGTTGGCACTGCCTCCAAACATTCGACCAGAAGTGCGTTACAACTTGGCTTTCAGCTATTACCCTCCTAAATTTCCACCTTTACCATCTGCTGAATTTGGTGTGGCTTTAAGTCCTCCATTCCCAGATTGGTTCACATGTGGGAATCATATGAAAATTCTTCGTGAAAGTTATAAAAAACCTGCTAAACGCGTGGTTGCGACTAAGTATCATCTGGATAACTACCCAGGGCACCTTCATATTGGAATAGAACACGTTCGCGTGGAAGATCCCATTCTTGAAGGTGTTAACAACAACACGAATTTTATCATTTTATTATCACGTATTTCTCATTGCCTAACTTTCCCCTTTTTCTATATTTTTTTTCTTTAGCTGTGAAAGTGCCTGCCAAGAAAGCTTCCGTCGAAACTCCACAAAGTACCGCCCAGACACCTTCGACTAAGGTATAAATCTCTTCCTCTTTTGATCTATTCTTTTATCTCTTTAAAACACTCACTATTTTGATTTATATGATCAGGTAAGTCAAAAAACCTCTACATTCCAAAAAAGAAAGAAAAAACCAGAGATAATCCCTGTCGAAGAGTCCAGTGATGAGTCTCCATCTCCAAATCCCCCTCCTCCAAAGAAGAAAAGACTGCAAAAAATCGCTTCACAAAAATCCATTGTCAAATCTTCTAAAAGGGAATCTTCTAGCAGTCCTGCTACAAAACATCAGCCGAAGGATACGGGGAGTGGAAAGTCTAGCTCCAAAACTGAGACTTCTAAGGTAAATTTCAATCTCGACCCTTCTCATTTATTTTATTTCATTTCTAACTTTGAAATTTTTTCTTTTGATAGAAGCCAAAGGTCGTCGACAAACAGCCTGAGACAATCCAGGAGGAGGTCGTTCGAGAGGAGGACACTCCCAACAAAGAACTTGAGAGACAAACGGTCGAAGCATTCGACACTACTGTGGGAGCTGATTCTGATAACAACTCTCCCTCTCATCCTGGATTACACGCTGAGCAACAAAAAGATGATGATGCTGAAGCAGACACTGCTGTCAAAGGAGATCCTGAAGAGAAGACTGCTGACGAAGAAGATCTGCCGAAGCAACAGGAAGCTAGGCGAACTTCAGAGCATAGCAACCAGCCTACTCCTGACCAAACTCAAAGGAGTTCCCAAACAATTGGTTCGACTAGTCTTTCTCATGAAGAACTTGAAAGTCTCAAAGTGCAGAAACCCCTGGATTACCTGAAAGCCATACTTAGCACCAGATTTAATTTTAAAGACTCTTCCTACAGCAGTTCGACTACTTCTGGAGCCACTTCTGAAGTGCAGTCTCTACCCAATATCATGACTCAGATCAAGGCAAATATCCTTGATGTTGACTTGTTCCAAGTTCTAGAGGAAAATGCCATTGCTCCAATGGAGTTGAAGAAACTGTTGAAGCAAGTTAACGTCTTGGATGTTTCTGTCGAAGTCTGCAATTTTGTGATAGAGCTGACAACTGTGATTGACTTATCCAGCGCAGATCTTCACCGTCGAAGGGACTTATGTCAACAAATCAAGAAAAAAATGGACCAACAAGCTGCTGAATGGAACTCTGTTTCTGTTTCGACAAATAAGGTTTCGAAACTACAAGAGCTTTCTGAAGCCTCTGTCAAGAAGATTGCTACTTGCCATAACCACATTCAAACATGGAAGAAACAAATAGCAGTTCTCCAAGAGAAAATTTCCAAAGAGGAGGAACTCATAGCTTCTATTCAGCAGCCTAGGCAAAGCGAGATTGATGAAGAGTTGAAGGTTGGCATTCAACACGCAGAGACCGCTCAAAAGATCAACCAAGAGATTGAAGTTGCCCATATTCACAGGAACCTCTGTGATCGTCGACTTCAATTTCAGAAAGACAAATTTACCGCTTTGAAGGCACAGTTTGTAAACCTTCCACTTTAGTCGAATTTTCCTGTCAATTTCTAGCCCTTTGAGGCTTTATTTGTAATGATTTAACGCCATCTGTTTGGCAGCACACTATTTACTTTCAATTTCAATTTTATTCGACTGCTATCTTTATTTCCTGCAATATTGGTTTATACTTTTTCAAATATTTGCCATTTATTTTTAATATCCTTTCGTCTTTCCCTATTTCTTCGACCTCGTATGCGCCATTAGAAAATATTTTCAAAACTTTGAAAGGTCCTTCCCATTTGGGAGACCATTTTCCCATAACTCTGTCTTTTCGATCCATAGGAAGAATTACCTTCCACACATAATCACCAATTGAAAAAGTCTTAAATTTTACTTTTCTATTGTAGAACTTTTCGACTCTCTCTTTTTGTCTCTTTATGAGATCTAAGGCACGTAGCCTTTCTTCGTCTAAATCAACCAATTCATCCATCATCATACTCCAGTATGTCTCTGATGGGATCTGATGATGCCTTTGAACCCTAACTGATTGCAAATACAACTCGGCTGGCAAAACTGCATCATGCCCATAAGTTAATTTAAATGGAGTCGAATTGGTTGCTTCTTTAGGAGATGTTCGACAAGCCCATAAAATTTGATCTAAGGTATTGTGCCAATTTTTTGGCTTTCCACCTACATGTTTCTTGATCAAATTTATCACTACCTTGTTAGCTGCTTCGACTTGTCCATTAGCCTGAGCATAATAAGGTGTCGAAGTAAGGAGCTTAAAACCTGTATCTTGTGCAAACTTCTGCATTTTTCGACCGGTAAACACAGATCCTTGATCTGTTGTTATTGTTTCCGGTATCCCAAATCTGTAGATTATATGCTTTTGGATAAAATCCATAACCGCTTCTTGGTCTACATTCACCAATGGTATGGCTTCAATCCACTTAGTAAAATAATCTACTCCAACTAAAATGTACCTTTGCCCTTTTGAAGAAGCTGGTCGAATTTCACCGATTAAATCTAACGCCCAACCTCTGAACGGCCAAGGCTTTACAATCGAATGTAACTCACTTGCAGGAATATGTGGTATGCCTGCATGTACTTGGCACTCTTGACACCCTTTTGCAAATTCGACACAATCCTTTAGCATTGCTGGCCAATACATTCCTTGTCGAAACAATAACCACTTCATTTTGTGGCCTGCTTGGTGTGCGCCACACGCTCCACTATGCACATTTGACAATGCTATGTATGCTTCATTTTCGCCTAAGCATTTCAACAAGACTCCTTCCGCAGTCTTCTTGAACAATTCATTGCCAAAAAGTACATAACTCAAAGCTCTATATTTTACCTTTCGTTCGACTTTTTGACTTGGATCTTGCAAATATTCTTTGATGGGTTTTCTCCAGTCTTCGACTCCTGCATCATCTACGTTGCAAATCTCATAATTCTCTTCGTCACCATATCCCAATTTTATTGTCTCTAAATCTGATGGGGACAAACCTACAGATATGACTCTTCCTCTGACCTCAATGGCTTTTTCTAACTTCTCCTCCGACACTTTGTATCCTGATGCCAGTTGAGCCAGATCATTCGCCTCTTGATTCTCCATCCTGGGAATGTGCCTAAAAACCACATTGTCGAACCTCTTGAGAAGTCTACTTGCTAACACGAAGTACATTATTAGATTCTCTTTCACACATTTGTACTCCTTAGTCAACTGCTTTATTACCAACTCAGAGTCACCCATTATTTCGACTCTTGTTGCCCCCAATTCCAACAAGATTTCAAGTCCAGCAATCAAAGCTTCATATTCGACTTCATTGTTCGAACACATCCCTTCGACTTTGTACTTGAACTTTGTTGGAATTTTGTCAGGAGAAATAATCACCATCCCAATACCAAGTCCATTCTTATGCCTGGAACCGTCGAAATATAGTTTCCAAGGTGCTTGTTCGACGTACTCTATAGTTTCGACTATAGAGTGGTCAGCTATAAAATCAGCCACCACCTGTCCTTTCATAGCCTTTAAAGGCAAATATTTTAAGGAGTATTCTGTTAGAGCCAAAGCCCACTTTCCAATTCGACTATGTAAAATAGACTTGGACAACATATGTTTTATTACGTCGAAATGAGAAGATACATATACATCAACAGGCTTTATATAATGCTTCAATTTCATACAAGAGAAATATACACATAAACATAGTTTTTCTATAGCACTATATCTAGTTTCAGCATCATTTAAGACTCTGCTGAGATAATAGATGGCCCTTTCGACGCCATTCTCATCCTCTTGACACAACATACTTCCTAATGTCTTGTCTGATGCAGAGATATACAGTCTCATGCTTCTTTTCCTACAAGGGGACATCAAGATTGGAGGACTAGCCAAGTACTCTTTGATTTTGTCGAAAGCCACTTGTTGCTCTTGCCCCCAGGTGAATTCTTCTTTCTTTAGTCGAAGTAGAGGAGAAAAGGGTTGTGTTTTTCCACTGAGGTTGGAGATGAATCTTCTTAGAAAATTGATCTTCCCTAGTAGAGATTGCAATCCCTTTTTCGTTGATGGCGCTTTCGCTTCCATTATAGCTTTGGCTTTGTTTTCATTTATTTCGATCCCTTTCTTGTGGACCACAAAACCTAAAAAATCACCCGCCTGCACACCAAAAGCACATTTAAGGGGATTCATCTTTAGACCAAACTTTCTCATCCTCTCAAAGGATTGTCGAAGATGGTCTATATGATCTTTTCCTGAAACAGACTTGATTACAATATCATCAATGTAAATCTGCATAAACGTCTCAATAAAATCATGGAAAATTGAATTCATAGCCCTTTGGTAAGTGGCCCCAGCATTCTTTAACCCAAAAGGCATCACTACCCATTCATAAGTTCCAATTGCTCCAGGACAACGAAAAGCTGTCTTAGAAACATCTTCTTCAGCAATAAAAATTTGGTTATAGCCAGAGTATCCATCCAACATGCTTAGATACTCGTGACCTGCTGCAGAATCTATAAGCATTTCTACGACTGGCATAGGATATTCGTCCTTTGGGGTAGCAGAATTTAAATCTCTAAAATCAATGCATACCCTAAGTTTGCCATTTTTCTTAATAACCGGAACTATATTTGCAATCCAATCAACATACCTGGTAGTGCGGATGAAGTTGCATTTTAGAAGTCTTTCGACCTCTTCTTTTATTTTCGACAGAACTTCTGGTGCAAAGCGCCTTGGAGTTTGCTTGACTGGCTTCTTCCCTTCTATGATTGGCAGCTTCAATTCGACCAAACTTCTGTCCAAACCCGGCATTTCGTCATAATCCCATGCAAAGCAATCTTTGAACTCCTTCAACAACTGGATTATTTCGACTCTGAACTGAGGATCCATCCTTGCACTTATGTAGGTTGGTCTTTTTTCTGCCCCCAGCCCCAAGTTGATTTCTTCTAAAGGATCCTGCGCCACCATCTTCAAGTTGTTCGACACTGGATCTTTTTCGAACCCCAAAGGTTCATCGTCATAAATGGCGTCAAGTTTCTGGTTTTGCCATTCGTCTATTTGGTTGTTGATATTATTTTCCTCAACGTCTTTTTGGAGACACTGTTCATTTGAATCTTCATGATTGGCTTCGACAGCCATGTATTTTACTTCGGCCTCCAGAGCCGCTTTGAATTTGTTTTCGGTTATGTAAGCCGTAATTTTGTCGAGCACTGCTTGTTCACTCGTCATCATTGTCGAACTCATCCCCCCATCCTGTCGGTGCTACGTTGGTAGTCCCCCACATGTAGTTGGAGTCACCAATGACTTCCTTATCCCACTGAAAACCATGTGTAGGATGGAGATACATGGAACAGTACGCGTTGTCCGTTGCCTTCAAGTCGAATTTCGCCGGACTGCAAGGGGGTATGTGGGCTAAGTTTTTGTCGAAACTTCGATCGCTTATATTGTTAACTTCGGACATGAAGTAACTTTGGTCTGCTTCTATGTTCTCGACGATTCCATCTGGCCTCCAAATAACTATTCTCTGGTGCATCGACGAGGGAACAGCACCTATACCATGGATCCATTCCCTTCCCAACAGCAAGTTGTAGTTTGCCCTAGAAGCAATAACTATAAACATTGTTGGCCTTGTTATAGTACCAACTGTCAGATCCACTTGAATAACTCCCATGGTTGTTCCTACCTTTCCTTCGTAATTTGACAGAACCATGTTGTGGGGCTTCGCATCCGAGTCATCTTTGCCAATCTTTTTCAGCATGAAATGGGGCATTAAATTCACAGCGGCACCCCCATCCACTAGGATCTTGTTCACACCGACACCCTCAATCTTTCCTTTGATAAACAAAGGCTTCAAGTGCGCCTTCATGGAATCGTCTGGTCTTTCGAAGAAAGCATTTTGCTCTTCGACACAACCATTATTCATTACGTAGTAACACACGGGCATGTGCACCATCGTTTCCTCTTCCATCCCATCCTCTTCGTCTTCGACTTCCATGATCCTATCATAGTCTCTGGGAAGGACCGAGACCACATTACAGCCAACGTCGAAGGATGCCTCCGAATCTGACTTGAAATCATCTGTCATCTCGTCATCCTCCATCTTCTTCTCTTTGGGCACACTTTGCGCTGCCACGCTGTTTGGTTTAATTTGCTGGAGAGGCTCCTTCTTGTTCGCCATTTGAGCGTTGCTGCTACATTCTGCTTCATCCTTGTTTCCAGCCACTTTTCTCATCATACCTTTTTCAGCAGTTTCCTTCTCAAACCTCTTTTGCCTTTGGAACCTCCTCCACTGGGATCTCGACATGGGGTTCTTCCCTTTATAATTCTCTGAAGGATATGGCCTAGGTTTATATTTCTCCAACTCCTTCTTGTTTTCCATTGAAGTGCCTCTCTGCACATCGAAATTCTTCCACTTCTTCTGGCCTTGGGCATCTCTGATGGGTTGAACCCATTTGTCATCTATCACTTTGTTTGATGGCTTGTAAGTGCCATAGCGTCTGTCTCCGCGCCTCCATTGGTGGTGCTCACTCCTTCTTGGATCGTATCTTGTCGCTCCCTCATTCGCCTTCCTTCTTGCTTGATCTATTGCCTCCAAGTGGGTGGCAGCCTTTCTGTCGAAAATGGAACTGCAACGAGGGCATAGCATCACGTCACTCTTCCTTCTCTGGCACCTTTTGATGAATTCGACCAAACTCTCATCTTCTTTGGGGTACGCCAGCTTTTGGCACTCCTCTCGACGTTGATCTTCATCTACTGCTGCCTGAGTTTTCTGCGAAACTTCTACCATATTGATTCCCACGTTTTGCTTGTCAGCAATGGTTAGTCTGTTCATCTTTTCAATGAGCTTTTCCTCTTCGACTCTGTCCTTCTTTTTCGTCAAGTCGAACTTCCCTTCTGGGCAGCAACACCAGGATATGTTCCTAGGAGCATGCTTGCAGCAACACTTGTTTGACTTTTCTTTAGGATCCTCTTTTATTCTTCGTAGGATCCCATAAGTCCCAGATTTCCCACGGCCATGTAAAGCTTTTTCTTTCATTTCTGTGACTTCCTTGTCGAAAGGTCCCATGATGTTGATGCAGTAATTTGCAACATCGGCCTCCTTTATGTTGTCAAGATCAAGGCCTTCAGTAGCCTTGTTTTCAGCAACGAAGTCCTCAGTAACTTCTTCCTTGGCGATAGGGGAATCACCATCGTCATCAAAATCGCTTCCCCAACCAGTTGGTCGGATTTCACTGATGTCGGTGTGATAAGTTGCAGGAATAGTGTACTTCACCAGGTAGTCGAATTTTCCGCTTGGCTGTCCCAAGCGATCCCAGATTTCTCCCGGTCGAACCACTACGTCTTCAGCAACACTGTCATCGTTCTTCTCGTTGGACCCCTCTGTAGTTTTCTGATTTTCAAAGCTTTCAGTAGCTTCGACCTTACCTTCATCGCCGAAGTCCTCAGTGACTTCAACTGTGTTTTTGTTGTCAAGATCTTCAGTGACTTTGACTTCATTATCGTTGTCGAACGCTTCAGTACCCTCGACTTCGTTCTGTCCTGCAAGATCTTCAGTGATCTCGACCACGTTGATACTGGTGTCGAAACCTTCCATAGCCTCCACCATCTCGAAACTGCCATCAGAAGCAACTTCAATCTCCACCATATTCACAGTGGATGGTTCAGCATAGTGTGCTTCGACAACCTGCATGGGATTCGAATCAATCCCCATTTGTTGTTTTGGCTTCTCGCCAAACTTCAGCCTTCCATCACGGATAGCATTTTGAACTAGATCCCTGAAAAGAAAACATTGAGATGTTTTATGACCCAAAAAGTTATGGTACTTACAAAAACCCCTCTTTTTCTGCTGTTCGACAGGCGGTTCTTTGGCGCCTGGCGGCTTTATTAACTGACCATCTTTGACCAATAAATCAAAAATTTCGTCACACTTGGTGACGTCGAACGTATAAGTTCGTTTGGGAAATTTATCATTCTTTTCAGGTTCGACTGGGTTTTTTCCATTCGACGGAGCTAGCACTTTACAGGCGTATGGAGGGCCTGACTTTAGTTCTGCCAGATCAATTTCTTGCTCGTCGAACAAAATTAGTTCATTTTCGTCACCATCATCATCCTGGCATACTCCTACATAGGCCACTCTTTCCTTTTTATTTTTATTTGATCTGAATTTCTCAGCTTTTAGCCTCTCAATCTGTCTTACCCTATCTGCTAATTGTGCCATATCTCTTAAATATTGAGTGTCTAATTTTTTCCTTATAGAATAATCTAGACCCCCTGCAGCCATTTCGACTAACTCCCGTTCTGGCACTTGTGTGAAACATCTTGCCTTAAGCAACCTGAACCTGTTTAGGTAATCATCTATAGGTTCTGAAAATTTCCTCTTAACACTGGCTAATTCCTTCAAACTTATCTTAGTCTGACCCATATAGAATTGTTCATGGAACAATCTTTCTAATTGGGTCCATGTGAATATAGAGTTCGCGGGCAAGGATGTAAACCAGGTGAATGCATTTTTTGTCAAGGAACTTGGAAAGTACTTCATTTTCAAATTTTCGTTATTGACTATTTCTCCCGCTTCTATTAGATAACGCGCTACGTGCTCTATAGTAGATTCACTAGTATCTCCTGAAAACTTAGTAAACTTAGGAACTTTCCATCTTGGGAGTAGTTCCTCTTGCAGAATGTGTTCTGACAATGGGGAAGTATAAGTAGGCCTTTGCAAACCTATATTTACACCGTTTTGGGCCATTATCCTTTCGACCATGGCTGTTATGTTATTTTCGACAGGAAAGTTATTATATCGTATTCGCTGTTGCAACACATCATCAGCATCTTGGCCTCTCTGGACTATTACCCTCCTAGGTTCTTGTTGAACGGGGATTTCGACACGAGGCTGCTCGACCACTGCCTCTTGGTTTCTAGGGTTTGCCTGAGGATTCTCTAAAGGCCTTTGATTTATCGTGGGTTCCTCTTCGACATTTACTACTTGGTTTTGAATCACTTGTTCTCTTTGTCGTGTTTGAGGAACACCAAAAAAGTCAGCAATGCGCGTCATTTGCGCAGCCAACAATTGGTTGGTTTGGGTAGTGTTTTGTATTAAAGGGTTAAACACTGCCCCCATTTGTTGAGTCAACATTTGGACCATATCATGATTACTTTCGTCCATTTGTTGTCGAATTACTTGCGCAGAATTATTGGTAATTGCTGGCATTTGGAAATTTGGTAGGGATTGGTTCAATCTACTCATATTTCCACCGTATCCTGATCCTTGCAATGGCGAAGACATGTGGACCATGGCGTCAGAATACAAGGGTGGTGAACTTTGCAAATTTGCCATCACTGACGTTGGCATTCCATATGGTTGTTCTCTTCCGAACATAGGTATGGAAAAATTTGTCTGGAATGGCCTAAAATTTTGTCCTCCCGGAGGAGGCGTCCCCAAAGGCCTTGAATGTCCCATTGTGGAGGAACTAGGCATACTTTGGGAGAGCGAAACCGCTGGTGTAAATCCTGTTGACGAAGGCATAATCTCCTCCAGAACAGGGTTTGAATCCACATTTCCCCCTGCCGAAGGTATAGGGTTGGAAACTGGAATATTTTCATTTGAATTTGAATTGGGGTTAGGATTATTTGACTGATTCGCCATTTTCCTTACTCTAGTTCTTTTGGGTCTCTCTACGTCAGATACGGCTAATTTACCGCTTCTTAGTATCATACAACGAAGAAAAAGCCTTAATTTTTAAAATTTATTTAAGTTTTATATTGCACTGGTCCCACTGGGCGTGCCAATTTGTTCGCTGTTGATCTTGGCGAACAACCTCTGGTTTACCAGAATGGTGAAATCTGGGTTACTTGCAGGATTAACCAAACAAATCCTAGGACGTCGGGCGAAAACTTAGATCAACGTGATAAATTTTAAATTAAGGGTGATATCTTGGTTCTTGGTTTTATGTGTTTAAGTCTTTTGGAATAAAGGATTTCAACTAACTCTAGATGAAAGTCTGAGATAAAAGATAATGACTTTGAAAAGAACTTTTAAAATAAAATGACGAAGAAAGAACTTTAAAATAAAATGACGAAGAAAACATAAAGATGCTGGTAAATGTAAAGGAATTGGTAAAAAAACTTTGATTGATAAAGAAATTAAAAGATGGTGTTTACACGTACATTTTTCCAAATAACTCTTTTCTCTCACACGGGTACTTTGAGTAATTGCAGGAAGTTTTGTACAAGTTTTTCACACACTGAATTCTAATAACAACTATCCTATTTATAGATAAACAAAATAACTGCTATTAACGACTAAATCCTAAAATTTCGACATCTGGCCTTCTGCATGTCTTCCTTTCGCCAGATACTTCCACGCGTCTTCTGCCAAACGTTATAATTCTCTTAAATTTGAATCTTCAAGTTATGTCGAACAAACGCGTCCTTTCAGACTTGTCGAATTGTCAAAAAATGATAAATGTCCCTCCAACCTGTCTGACGAAGACTTCCTCATATTTCTGTCGGAGTGTCGAAATTCTTATCTTGTCGAAGTGTCTTCTGGATACCTTCATTTTCTTCCTCCTTTTCCTGTAGTTATCATCTCTAGTCAAGGAACATCATTTTGCCTTCCAAGACATGGTGTCGAAAATATATGTCTACACAAACATATATATGTATATATACATGCGCCATCGAGTATCATCCATCAACATAATTCATGTTTACATAAACATTCATCAGCAAGATACATATACAAATGTATCACAAAAGAATCATATACATCCTAGCTACCCGGTGCTACATATCAGAGCCAACCGACCAAAAGAATGAAGTCACGCTTCACAAAAAGACCTCCAGCATACCTACTCTGCAATGCCTCATAGAGCATCATAAAACAGCAGAAGGGTGAGAAATATTATCATAATAACAATACATATAATTATATATATCTTAACATAAAAATACACATATTCCACATTCTCACCACCATTCATCAAAACTCACCCATATACATCACAATGTATATATATATATTCAACCAAGCATATTCATCATACATATTTTCGCAATTCTCAATCATTCCACTTAAACATACACATTTATGTTTATTCATCAATGCACAAATACAAAGATGATAAATGCAAATCATAGAGACCGACTCACGACCCTATGCAAATGCAATGCGGTACCGACTCAATCATCATTAGTTCACTCAGGAACTCTGCTGGAACCATCGCTCGTTACCAATGTAACTCCCCGTCGGGCCTACGATGTTCACCCATTGCTCACACCCCACATGGGCACACAATGTTTATGGATCGCTCACACCCCACACGGGCACACGACCCGATTGCTCACACCTCACCTAGGCACACAATCCGATTGCTCACACCTCACCTAGGCACACAATCGTTTGTAATCATCGCTCACACCTCACATAGGCACACGACGTTACAACGGATTCTCATTAGAATCGCTCAACACAAGAATGTACTTCATTATGCTTCACATGCAAAATGACTCAAGACATTCTTGAAATGTATACATATTCACAATATATTCATGCATTCATCTCATATAATCACATACAATCTATATACATTCACATCAATGCACTATTGTATGATTCACATTCAAACACACAGTCAAAACGGTAAAAGTCGCTAAGTAGCACTATTCCCGACTTTCCGACATAATAAAATCGGCCAACAGTTTCCACACCATCATAATCACAAAGTACAGCTCAATAGCTTTCCAACGATACCAGGAATGTAAGAATCGGATAATCAGAACAAAAGTTACGGACGAAAACGAAAACGACATTTTGAAAAATCCCATTTTTACATTCCTCCTGTCCATACGCGTATCACCTATGTCCATACGTGTACGGGAAGAACCCATTTCCTTCACAATTTCACGTTTTCAGAACCCATACGCGTATGCCCAACACCCATACGCGTATCACCAGAGGGCCGGGAAAAGCCACCCTCCATACGCGTATTGGCCCAAAAACAGGCCAATGATACGCGTAACGCCTGGCTCATACGCGTATGGACATGCCCCTTACGCGTATGGCCAGGGGAAAACCCAGAAAAATTCTGCAGAACCAAGTTCTGCGTTTTCTCCCCCTAAATCCTCCAATTTCATCATCTACACACAGAAAAATACCAATTTGATATCCAACAACATGTATCATTCATGTATCAACAACAAGGATCCAAAAATATCATTTTCAACCCGATTTGATCGATTTCTACCATTTTCTACACAAATGGGTTTATACCAAAACTCATGAAAATCAACAAAAACAACAATACAATCATACATAATCATACACATTGCTAAGATAACAAGATTTCACACCCTTACCCGGATTCCAAGCTTACTAGATGATTGTTCTTGATGATTTCCTAGTTTTCCCCAAGTTTTCTTCACTTTTCTTCTCTTCCTCTTCTTTCTCTCCTCCTTCTTTCTATTTTCTTTTTCTTATTTCTTTTTCCTTTCTATTTCTATTTCTTATCTCTTTTTCTTTCTATTTTCCACTCCAATTCAATTAATTCATTTTCTCACTCAATTCTACACTTAATCATTTTTCTAACAATTTTTACTAAATTTCTAACTTACCAATAATTGAGAAATGTCTAAAATACCCTCCATTCTAATTTCCCCGAAAACTCTCAAGACGGTCAAATATCATAACACGTCAACATAACATATTAACATACCAATTTCACAAATAAAATAGTTTATCACTCAATTTAAATAAAAGACTCAACAAAATGGGAATAATTGGAATCGGGGCGTTACATCATACGCCAATGTAACCCGACAAGTGGTGGTCCGATTTATCAAAAATAATCTCATATGCCGTTATGGTGTTCCAAGCCAGATCATTACTGATAATGGATCTAACTTGAACAATAAGATGATGAAGGAGTTGTGTGTTGAGTTCAAGATCGAACACCATAACTCATCTCCCTACCGACCCAAGATGAACGGAGCGGTAGAAGCGGCTAACAAGAACATTAAGAAGATCGTTCAAAAGATGGTTATAACCTACCAAGACTAGCACGAAATGCTGCCTTTTGCTCTTCACGATTATCGCACATCTGTCCGCACTTCAACAGGGGCAACCCCTTTCTCTCTAGTGTATGGCATGGAAGCAGTGCTCCCCATAGAAGTAGAGATCTTATCAATCCGGGTATTGATGGAAGCTAAGCTTACAGAAGCTAAATGGTGTCAAAGCAGACACGACGAATTAAACCTGGTCGAAGAAAAGAGAATCACGACTCTATGCCACGGTCAGTTGTATCAATAAAGAATGAAGAAGGCGTTTAACAAAAAGGTTCGACCTCGCGTCTTCAAGAAAGAAGACCTTGTGCTCAAAAAGATACAATCATTTCTCACTGACTCTCGGGGAAAATGGACTCCGAATTATGACGGCCCCTATGTGGTCAAGAAAGCTTTCTCAGGCGGTGCCTTGAGACTTGCAACTATGGATGGAGAGGAATTTTCCTACCCCACAAATGTTGATGTAGTCAAGAAATACTTCGCCTAAACTAAAAAAAAAACGTCTCGGTGGATTGAAAACCCGAAAGGGCGGTCCAGGCAAAAATTAGAGACACAATCAAAAATCATCCCGATGGATTGGAAATCTCAAAGTACAATCCAGGAAAAAATTAGGGATTAATGGCAAGTAACTACGTCTGATCAGTTCAGCTCCGCAGCAATTACACCATCCGAGAAAAACTCCAGTCCAGGTCATCTTCGACGGAAGCTCAGGATGCCCAGAATTCAAATTTGGTAGAAGGATAACGGTCGTTATGTTTTAATGTAGCCCTTTTCCCTTAAATTACCATTTTCTAAACTTTGTAAATGCTCTATGGAATCACGCGTTTGGCTGATTTCCATCCTATTAATAAAATTTGAGCCCTTGTGCTTTTGTTTGCAATTCTTATTTGTTTTAACTTTACAGAACGACGTTTTAACATGATTAACGATTCTTAAAATAAAACAAAAATGAATTTTACTTGTCAAATTTTTTCAGCTTTTTAAGATGGCAATTTCTTTTGACTGTTGAACATCGAAAGAACATCGGTCACTTCTCCAGAAGTAATTGAACTTCAAAGTGCAGAATCAAAGTACTCCTTCTAAACCAGTGCACCTGAGTGAAGGATCAATTGTGTCAGAGACCATGTCTCATCTGACACCCCCGACAGAGCTCTTATCTCCTAAGCCCGACCAACGGTTGTTCCCCGCGGGGACTATTTCTCCTAAGTAAGGCATAATTGCTATTGTGAACCAGTGATACTTTTCATCCTCCACTGTGGTCGAGTATCCAGTCGTGTTCATCTACTAGTCTGTATGTCGCGTCAGTTTTGTCAGCATAAACATACATACATCATGCATTATTGATTTACATTCATATTCATATTGCATCACTATCACTCTAGTCGGTCTTCTCCCCTAGTGATAAAAGTCCTCTTGTCAATCGAGTTATCAGTTCTTTCCTCATCAGGAAATGTGGCGTCTGAACAATCTCTCTCCTCCAGTTTATTTCTGGATTGAAGGGGACACATTGACCACTTTGATAACTTGAACCTCTGAAAGACAAGAAGACCTTCGACAAACATCACTCTTCGCCATTGAAGATGATATTCTCGCTTTCCCAGATGAAGGAAAATCCCCAGAGAAAGCCTCTTAATCAAAGATTCGGCAATACAGCAGTTGTTTTCCAAAAAATCCGCTGACGAAAAAGTCTTCAGCACCTCAAAATTGGATCACATCATATGGCATTTCTCCGAGAAGATCCCGAGAAAAGTATGATGTAATATCCCCAAGCGACAGCAGTTTCTCAAGAGACCTGCTTTCCCCAGTAGAATTAACAAATGGTGTCTCCAACAGAGAAGTTTGTGCACCTCTACAACTCAGACGACTGGGTTCCCCAGCAACTCTGACATCAGATCTTATTCTATCAAATGGCATCTCCCCAGGAAAATTCGGCGAGAAGTTTGAGGAAAACCACTACGAACAGCGTCCCTTGTCAAGAAAGTTTATTTACAAAAGAAACTGAGACCAGTTCCTCGGTAGGAAACCAAGATCGAGGGGAAGTTTATATCAGAAACTAAGACCAGTTCCTTGGTAGGAAACCAGGATCGAGGGGAAGTTTATACCAGAAATTAAGACCAATTCCTTGGTAGGAAACCAGGATCGAAGGGAAGTTTATTTCAGAAACTTAGACCAGTTCCTTGGCTGAAGACCAGGATCAAGGGGAAGTTTACCTTTTCTAAGCATCATTGCTTAGCAAAAGAAGAAGGATGCGTGAACTGCCATTCTTAACCACCATCAAAATTTCGGGTATTCCGATATTTAATCCTCTTCCACCCCGAATGCCCGAATACCTTCGCCATTCACACCTTCGGGTCCAAGAAGATTAAATAGGGGCATCTGTCATACCCCAAATTTTGACCACTAAGATTCCCCTTCATTGTGCAAATTATCATCACAGTGTGGGTGTATCATTATGCCTCATTAGTCTCCCCAAAGATGGGCGAGCATCCACTACAATCAAAATTAGGGTTTTAAGCCCTCTCAGAGTTCTTAGAAAAAGGATCAATCAAGGAATGACATGATCTTCAACTTTTCTAGCCTTTCAAACACCTACAATGGATCAAGAGGACTCCCACATCAAGAATCAAGCACAAGGTTGCAGCAGTCTGAGTGGATCAAGCCTCAAGATCGTCAGTGTCACCAAATTAGGGTTTTGGTCGACCAGGGCCTCCAGATGGAAATTTTCCTCTGGGCATGAGCCAATGCTTCAAATCATAACCTAAGATGCCCCAAGAGACATCATAGACCCAATCATCAAGTCAATTTAACCTCAGGGGATGCATTCATCAAAAATCAGGAATTAGGGTTTCTTGACCTAATCCACCCCTAAGTTGACTTTTGGGACAAAACATGAGCCAAGACCTCAAGAGAGGATTTGAGGGTCTCAAATACATCACATTGATCCATTTGCAAAAATGGATTGACCCAAGAAGCTTGATCAACAAGTTTCAAGCTCATCAGAACCACAATTAGGGTTTCGCGAGAAAAAGTCAACTGTATCTTTGACTTTTGACCAGGACATGCTCCCAAACCTTGGGACATGATTCAATACATCCTATAACACCTATGAAATCAATCCATCAAGTTTAATTTAGGTCAAGGACTTGATTTCATAGAGGATCGCACAGTCTGGAGTTCATCTAACAAAAAGTCAACTGTGCATAAAAAGTCAACTTTGACTTTTTGAGATTTTTCACAATTATGGTTCTTTAACCCTAAAATGATGTTAATGTGTGTTTGGAATCATCATTCATCAAGAAAAATCAAGAAAAGTGGGATAACTTGTAAAAGGGGTAACCATAAAAAACTTAGAAATTTTCTAAGTTATGGAACAAAGTGGCTAGGGTACCAACTTTGGAGGATCATAACTCCTAAACCACAAGGCCATTTTTCCCCATCCAAAGCTGGATTTGTAGCTCTCATGGCCCTATACAAAAGCTTCACACACAACTCATTACAATTCCTCGTGGATTTTAAGTTATGGAATGATCAAAATCACAAAAAGTGAAAATGTCACTTTTTTCCAACACAGTGAAATTTCCACTAAGTCAGAATCTGTCTTACTTTTTTCAAAATGTAGGGGCATTTTTCACTTGGATCCAAAAAGTATCAAAACCAATTATGATCAAACAGTTGTTGTATCATATGAGGGCTTTCCAAAATGGCCAAGAACTCCATCAAATTCCACTTGAGCCATGAGATATGACAATGGCAATATGCCTTGTTGAAAACTGTCAAAGCAAGGCAGATTTGTGCATTTTGCTCGATTTGCCAAATTTGTGCAAATGACAAACACACTTATCCATCTGAACACCTCAAGGGGAGACCAAGGAGGGACAAACACTGATCCATAAGCCTCCCAAGTCTTTGGAACCAAAAGTAGCATGCCAAACCTAGAAATGCCTAAAAGAGGGACAAGACTCCAATTTTGGTTTGGAGCATTTAATGGATGCACCAAGGTGGCATGGACTGAGCCATTTCCAACTGAATTCAGTCAAGACTTATCCAAGACCAAGGGAACCAGCAGCCTGTGCCCTAACCTCTAGTCAATGGCTAGAGGAGACTTGGATTCTCATTGATCAACATTGGCCAAACCTATGTAGCAGTTGCCAATCACTATTGCTTGCAAAACAAACTTGCTCTACTATAAATAGAGCTCATTTGTGCTCAGTTTGAGTACACCAAAGCCATCAAATAGATGTTTTCCTCAAAATCACCTTCTCACTTCCAAATTTGCCTTCCAAAGCAAGTCACCATCGGGTTTTGAGCTTGAGAGAAATTCCAACCAAACCAATCACACACACACCTCATAAACATCATATAGAAGTGATCCAAACTCTCACAAGTGACCTGTAACACCAAAATCACAAAGTCCCCTCTCAAAACCTCAAAAATAGGACTTTTGTGCAGTTTTTAAGCCATGTCTTGATTCAGTCACTTTCCAAACCAGATAAAACCTCAAACACACTCCAAATATCATCCTTGAACTGTCCCAAATGGTTCCCCACATCTGGAACACCATTTGAGAGAGTTGCTATTTTGACCACTTTTGCCCCTTTTGCAAGAAAGAGCTCAAACTTGTTCCTGAGGTTTCCAGCTGATTCCAACCATCCTAAAAGCTTCTAAGAGATCATTTGAGGGTGTCCAAAACATCAAATCATTTCTGGAACAAAGCACTTGGCAGATTGCACAAAAGCTCCAAAAAGAGGTAAGCATTTCAACTTGAACTCTTTGAAATATGCATTGCTTTGAGGTCCATTGATCATGCATCTCTTATACATGTTATATGTGTTGTGTTTACACCAATTTATCATGTAATTCACACTTGTACCAAGAGATAGCACGGAAAATGCAAATCATGGCCTATTTCAAAACCACTATCGGGTTTTTCAATAGGAGCATGATCTGAAAAAAACACCACCACCATTGGATTCCTTGTGAAACTCTAGGCAGGATAGACCTAAATTTTGTCCCAATCCATGGAGAAATGAGAAAGTTATGGTCTTCACGTTTCTAACCAAAATCTTGCCTTGCTTTGCCTTGGGCCAGGCCAAAAACAAGGCAAGCCTTGTATATTTGTGGTTGTGTTTCAATCAACGGATGTATCACTACCCAAGTGGTAAGGCGCGTGCCCTATACACAAGAGGTCTGGGGTTCGAATCCCCCTCGCCCCAGACCCTCTTTTTGCTATTTTTTCCACTTTTCTACTATTTTTCATATTATTTTTTAATAGTTTGGAAAATTAATAACTCTCTCAATTTTAATTATTTTTTATTGGTTCTTTTTGCAAAAAATCACAAAAATGTTGAAATATTTTATTCCACAAAAAAAATCAAGTTTATATTATTTATTTAATATAATTAGTATTTTTGTGAATAAATTCCTTTTTAATTGTTTTTAAACATTTTAAAAGTGAATATTTACCTTGAAAATCAAAACCAAATGAGTTTTAATTCATCTTGTAATTAAAACCACATTTTCAAACCTTAAACAAAAATCACAAGTGGTTTATTCAAACTCATTTGGTATTTTTATCATTTTTATTGATTTTCTTTAAATATTTACTTTTAAAGGAAAATAAAATTAGGGTTTCTTTGATTTCAAACCTCATCAATCATTTTCAAAACTCTTTGGGCCTCTTGGTAGAGTGTAAGACCCAATCCTTTCTAAATACAAACCTTTTTGGGCCTCAGTGTATTGTATAAGTCCCGACACCATCAAAAGGTTCGACGCGATCGTCGCCTTTTTAACGAAAACCCTTGGGCCTCTCCTTGAGCTGTAAGCCCCACCACTTGTACAAAAATAAACCTTTTGGCCTCTAATAGAGTGTAAGACCCATCCCTTGTAGCCAAAGCTTTTTTTTTTGCCTCAATGCATTATATAAGACCCAGTACGGTAAAAAAACCTCGGCGCGATCGCCAGTTCAAAAATCAAATCATTTGGGCCTACCCTCATGTTATAAGCCCAATTCCTTTTCTTTAAACACCTTTGGGCCTCTTGAGGGAGTGTAAGACCCATCCCTTTGTACAGAAAACCTTTTTGGGCCTCAGTCACTTGTATAAGTCCCTGTACAATAACAACAGTGCAATCAATGATAAAACCTTGGGCCTCTCCTTAAGCTGTAAGCCCCAACAATCTTTTCAAAGCACTTTCTCCTTTGATTTAGAATATAATATTGTTATCAAAGCTTTCTTTGTTGAACAACTAACAAAACAACATGGAAGCTCTACAACCGAGTAAGTGTTTACCCGCTTTCTTTATCCGCTTTCGTATATATATAACTGTATTGTGGGGCTGCTCACTGTAAGTCTTCTTTCACAAACTTTTATATACTTGTCAAATATCAACTGTGTAATACTAGTATAGTTATTTAGAGTTTTCACGGACAACTACGTCTAGCACTAGGTAAAGCCCTGTTGGTTACTCTTAAATACAGTCAAAACTAGATCCCCATAGGATTACCAGACACAGTCTTCCCTCCTCTTGGGGTTAAACAATATAGAGACGTGAAAGGCAGCATTCTCAGTGAACCCTTTCTCAGACTGTCACCCTTAGAAATTGTCAAAGAAACTCTAAATCCCCAGAGATGATCTTTTCTCTGTGAATGGCATCTCTTGAGTTTCTTCCAAATTCTCGGACTTTCCTGGCTTGATCTATTCTCGGTGAATGGCATGTCTTGAACTTCTCGGGGTTTGGGGACCCACAGGCTTCCTAAAAGCATCCTCGCCTCCTCTTGGGTGTTGTACAAGGACCCTTCGGCTTCTTAAAAGCTCTCATGCCTTCTCTTGGGCTTAGTACAAGGACCCAGAGACCTCTACAGGTATAGGAACAGAACCTAGTCATTAATTTGCTAGAGCTGTATTTCTGAGTCAAGTGTCAGACCAGTTAATGGGTTGACCTTCATCCCTTAACATACCAGCCTTCTCTTGGGCATTATACAAAGATCATTCACTATCTGAGAATCAATTTCTCACAACACTAGTAGACTTGGACAGTCTCAATACCCTTTGGATTTCCTATTTCCTTAAAGAACAGGAAATAACCCTGATCCTCTTATCAGTGCCAAAGCACAACCTTACCTTTAATCTTTATAAGAACTGATTTTCTCTTTTATCCAACATATTGGACCTATCACCAAACTGAAATAGTCACCAAAACAACCTTTTTCCTCCCATAGAATAGGAGGAACTACGATCGCTCTGATTTCCCTGTTTCATCAAACGGGAATACGTAGGCATAAGATTGAAAAAATCTTAGCGAGCATACTAATCAAAAACCTAAAATCCAGTATTCCCACCAAATCAACCCAAAAGCAGCAAATCTAAACACATCATCAAAAACCTCACAAATAATCCAGACACCGTGTTCTCAGGAAAAATAACCAAAGATTGGGCCCCACATCCACATAGCATTTGTAACCTAACAGACCGCTGTTCAAACTCAGTATGCAAGTAGGATTAATTTGAGACATCTATTTCCCTTCCTTAATTAGCTCAATAGGATAAAAAAATGAATCGAACTGTAGTGCCCAAGCGATAGTGACTCAGGACCACAAAAATCGCGCTACAGCCATGAAAAAACGTCCCATTTTCCTATAGCTTAGGGGACGTTTTAAGAAAGTGTGCCCAAAAAGTGATAAAAAACTTCCCCTTAAATAATAGGCAACGGTCGTACAGAGGACGTTTGGAAAACGTCCCCTATTCTTTTAGGCAACGTTTTTCTCAATTCTGGAAACACTTTCCAGTTGTCAAAGAGGAAAAATGTTGTAGTGCTCATTTGAAACGAAAGCATTTAATGCATATGTTCCCAACGTCAGCAGTGATGTCCAATCAAGATTCTTCACTTACCTTGTCTAACATTTGATCCAATAGTGTACACGGAAAAACCCTTATATTGCGGAGCAAAGGCAAGGCTTGATGAGCAACTGATATGGGTCGTCCACAAGACTCGAGGTGAAAGGCCCAGAAGCGAGAACGAAGGAAGCATACACGAGAAACAAGTGTTCTCTCATTCTCATCCAAAGTAGATAATTTTATCCTCAGATGCATCATCCATTGTCCAAGTCAATCAGACGTATATCTGCTTAGTGCAACATCCCTCGTAGGTAGTTTTAACCACTATCAGTATATAAAGAGAAAAGTGTGTCATTCTCATATATTCTAATCAATTTCTACTCTCACATCACTTTGATTATTTCATTAAGTTAAGCGTTAAAGTATAAATCTTACATTGCGATCAAAACAATTATTTTTTAGCGGTGTGGCTTCTTGCTCTCTACTAGGGCAAAAGACACCAAGTGATCCAAACAAGGACGAAGAAGACTTGAAAGAAAGGAATACAAAAAAGGTGAAATACATTGAGATACAAGCCAAGAAGGGGGGAAAGGAGAATGCTGAACACAAAAAAAGACAATGGGGGGACTCCAAGGCTACCATACAAAGCCATGGTGGTCGGGAGAAGTGAAGATGATGATGTTATGGTGGAAAGTGAAGATGCTAATATGACTATCCTTGATCTTGAACATGAAGGTGGAGGAACATTTGGAAGGCAAATATGAGTGTCCAAAATTCATCTTTTTAAGTCATGTGGAGAGAAGAATTCATAGGCCTTGGAAAAGGGGGGTGATAGTTAAATTGCTGGGAAGGAGAATTGGATACAAAGCCTTGGAGATAAGATTGAAGCAAATGTGCGTGAGGAAAGGGGTAATAAATATAATAGACATGAGCAATGACTATTATTTGGTTATTTTCTCCCATGATGAAGATCACACAGCGGCTCTTGCAAACGGTTAGTGGTTTATCTATGACCATTTCCTCACAGTTAAGGAGTAGAGCCCAGATTTCCATCCAGGAAGCGATACCATTGAAAGTGCGGCGGTTTGGGCAAGGATCTCTGGTCTTCCTATTGAATATTATGACACGAAGATCTTGTCGTTCATAGGAAACAGAATAGGAAAAATGGTGAAGGTGAATAAGAATACGTTAACACACGAGCGGGAGGAAGTATGCGAGATTGTGTGTGGAAGTAAATCTAGCTAAGCCTTTGCTAGCCATGTTTTCAATCAAAGATAGAAAATACAAAATTGAATATGAAGCCTTTGTTGTCAGACTCTACTTTCCCTTGGAACCTTGACCACAGTCAAGAGTTCCTCACCCTATTGAGGGGAACTACGAATGCTCTGATTCCATTCCCGTCAGGATACGTAGGCACGAGATGCGATGTCTTGGTGAGCATACTTAGTGTATATACCCTAAGTCTTTACCTTAGCACATTTTCCTTAGCAAGCAAATAATAACTTAACACAAATACTAACAAGAGGTTCCTGTAGAGTACTACAGATATCTAGGATGCTAACACCTTCCCTAGGTATAACCAACCCCCGAACCTTAGATCTCTTATTAGGGTTTTCTTCGATCTTTACCCTTTCCTTTAGATAAATCAAAGCTCGGTGGTGAATTTTATGTTTTGTGATTCAAGTTATTAATAGCTTGGTATCTGATTCTCACTGCAACAGAAAGCATACACTATTTATTAATTTGTACAGTATGAGAGATTGAGAGGTGTTAGAACATGGATGCACTGTTACCTTTTGAA
Source organism: Lathyrus tuberosus (assembly GCA_022829125.1). Classification (NCBI taxonomy): domain Eukaryota; kingdom Viridiplantae; phylum Streptophyta; class Magnoliopsida; order Fabales; family Fabaceae; genus Lathyrus; species Lathyrus tuberosus. The sequence goes on along the minus strand of JALAZF010000007.1, from coordinate 22,980,813 downwards.
TATTGGTTTCATTGCCATAACTATTCAAAATAGTAGTTTATTTTTAAATCATTGTTTTTGTAATTTCTTTGATGATCAACATTGTTAATGCGCACAAAGACCAACATGACACAAATACTAGAATATCATTTGCAAATTCATATGTTCCATGTATTACAGTGCCACTTCCAACTCTCACTCTAAGTATTCATGTCAAAGTTAATAATTCCTCTACAAGTCATGATTCTTTTAAAACTTGATAATAGAAAGACACTTGTATTCATCTATTGTTTAATATGCACTTGATAGGTTGTCTTGTGATATGTTTGGAGTAAGAGTTTATTTTAAAATTATTTTGGTTGAAATAGTTATATTTATTTTTCCAAAAAAAAAAAATGCTTGATACAAGATTTAGTGCAATCTTTTAAATTTATTAGTGATTTCCTCTTGAAATAGAATATCTATAGTATTCTAATTCATTGTTATCTATTTTTTTTTGTCAGTGGATATTACATTTGTTACGAGGGGATCATTATTCAGAAAGATAACAATTTATGATATGATCATTCAATAGCTTCATGATCAACATGTTAGAATTATTAATGAGGTAAAGAATTATTTTTGTATACACTTATAAGTGATCAAAGTTTATAGATTTTTAATCTACAACTTAAAAGATATTAATGGAGTTAAAAGTGTTAGGTTAATTGAAAGACAATAGGAAGTTTGTTGGTTTGAGATTTAATGAAGTATGTTAGTTGTGATGCAGGCCTTAATTATGATGCATGCTTTAGGTAACTATTTCCTCTTCCATAATGGTGCTCGAGCTATGTGTAATCTATGTTTTATGCTTCAAAGTATCAATGGAGATGATTAAGAGGAATTTCAAGAGGATGACACAAGTGATGAGAATAACATACATGATGAACTTCAACAGAACGACATAGGAGACGAAGAAGATGATGGAGATGACGATGAGTTTGACAAACTTAAATGAGTTGGATGATGTGGTTTTATGCTTTTACTTAACAATTAAACTTAAAGAAATAATGTATTTTTTCATTTTTCTAGTCTTGTACTTCTAAGTATTAAACTTATAGTATTAAGTAATGTTAGACAATTATGTATTTGAGTTAATGTTTGAAGATTTTATTAATATAAATTTTGTGGTATATCCAATTTATTTTTGGTGGAATTCATGTTTTAATTGTTTATTTTATGAAAAATATGGTAAAAATATTAAGTGTAACTTATAGATACCTTTATGAAGTGTTCACCTTTAGGGTACAATTGGTTATTGGTGCTAGATATGACAACATTTGAAAACCATACCCATAGAATATTCTCATTCTACCACTTTTAGGGAACGTTTTTTAATCGTTGCAATATTTAACAACACCTTAAAAACGTCGCCTTAGATGCCATGAAAAAACGTCCCATTTTCCTATAGTTTAGGGGACGTTTTAAGAAAGTGTGCCCAAAAAGTGATAAAAACGTCCCCTTAAATAATAGGCAACGGTCGCACTGAGGACGTTTAGAAAACGTCCCCTATTCTTTTAGGCAACGTTTTTCTCAATTCTGGAAACACTTTCCAGTTGTCAAAGAGGAAAAATGTTGTAGTTCTCATTTGAAACGAAAGCATTTAATGCATATGTTCCCAACGTCAGCAGTGATGTCCAATCAAGATTCTTCACTTACCTTGTCTAACATTTGATCCAATAGTGTATACGAAAAAACCCTTATATTGCGGAGCAAAGGCAAGGCCTAATGAGCAACTGATATGGGTCGTCCACAAGACTCAAGGTGAAAGGCCCAGAAGCGAGAACGAAGAAAGCATACACGAGAAACAAATGTTCTCTCATTCTCATCCAAAGTAGATAATTTTATCCTCAGATGCATCATCCATTGTCCAAGTCAATCAGACGTATATCTGCTTAGTGCAACATCCCTTGTAGGTAGTTTTAACCACTATCAGTATATAAAGAGAAAAATGTGTCATTCTCATATATTCTAATCAATTTCTACTCTCACGTCACTTTGATTATTTCATTAAGTTAAGCGTTAAAGTGTAAATCTTACATTGCGATCAAAATAATTATTTTTTAGCGGTATGGCTTCTTGCTCTCTGCTAGGGCAAAAAACACCAAGTGATCCAAATAAGGACGAAGAAGACTTGAAAGAAAGGAATACAAAGAAGGTGAAAGACATTGAGATACAAGCCAAGAAGGGGGGGAAAGGAGAATGCTGAACAGAAAAAAATGACAATGGGGGGACTCCAAGGCTATCATACAAAGCCATGGTGGTCGGGAGAAGTGAAGATGATGATGTTATGGTGGAAAGTGGAGATGCTAATATGAATATCCTTGATCTTGAAAACATGAAGGTGGAGGAACATTTGGAAGGCAATTATGTGTGTCCAAAATTCATCTTTTCAAGTCATGTGGAGAGAAGAATTCATAGGCCTTGGAAAAGGGGGTGATAGTTAAATTGTTGGGAAGGAGAATTGGATACAAAGCCTTGGAGACAAGATTGAAGCAAATGTGCGTGAGGAAAGGGGTGATTAATATAATAGACATGAGCAATGACTATTATTTGGTTATTTTCTTCCTGTATATGGGTATTTTTCGACGCCATTAAATGATTTGAGATTTTTAGTATTTTCGACAGACTATTGTTATTCGCAGCTGGAAGTATAAATTGAAGAAGATATTTGAAATATAAGACTTCGACATTTCGACACAGCTGAAAGGGTGTGTTGTTTCGACATGAAGTTTGAAATTTGAATGTAAAAGGGCGTTACCTTTGGCAGATTACACGTGGAGCAAATCTGATGGAGAAAAGACATGCAAGAAGTCATGTGTCGTATTTTTAGGAAGTAACTGTTATTAGAAGTTATTTTATTTGTATATAAATAGGATAGTTGTGATAGGAATTGAGGTGTTCCAAACTTTGTACAAATTACCACAATTACTCAAAGTAACCGTGTGAGAGAAACGAGTGTTCTGAAAAATGTATGTATGGAAAACACCAGTTTACATTTATGCACTTTAATAAAATTTCAAGTTTTTTTCTTCATTTCTTTACATTCAAGTCATTTCCTTTACTTTGACAATTTACTTTATTTCTCGTTTAAATCTATCTTCAATTATCTTTTCGCCATATTATACCTTTGTTCTTTTAGTCGAAAACCATTAGAAGAAACCTTAGCAAATACAAAACGAATACCTTCATATTCAAATCAAAGACACTTTCAAAAGCACTTTGTCCTAGGATTTGTGTGGTTGGTCCTGTTAGTAAACTAATTTTCATAAATTAGGAAACCAGAGATTGTTCGTCAAATTTACCAGCGAACAAATTGGGACGCCCAGTGGGACCTAGTGCATTTGTTTAGTTTGTCTTTTGTTCTTATAGAAAATTCTTAGAAGAAAAAGTTCTTATTTCGTTGTATGATTCTAAGGAGTGGCAAGTTAGTCGTGAACAACGAAGAAAGACCAAAAAGAACAAGAATAAGAAGAATGGTGAATCAAAACGCGCCTAATAATCAAAATGTTAACAACCCAACGCCTATTCCTTCGACAGGAGAACATACGACATCAGTTTCTGTATCAGAGGCGATACCATCATCAACGGGGTCGACCCCAGCATTTTCGGCATCCCAAAACGCGCCTAGTGTCTCTACAGTTGGACCCCAAATGCCTCATATAACCCCTCCTCCTTTAGGGGGTGTTCATAGGCCATTTGCGACGAATTTTTCAATGCCTCCACATAATAGAGAACAGCCTTATGGAATGCCAACAACTGTGATGGCAAGTTTGCACAATGCGTCATCATTATACTCTGATCCTTTGGTTAATGTTACTTCGCCCCTACAAGGATCAGGGTCTGGTGCGAACCATATAGGCAGAATGGGTCAGCCTGTGTCAACGGGATACCAAACTTATATGCCTGCAATCACTAACAATTCTGTACAAGTAATTAGGCAACAAATGGACGAAAGCAACCATGATATGGTGCAGATGCTAACGCAACAAATGGGGGCTGTGTTTAATCCTTTAATACAAAACACCACCCAAACGAACCAGTTATTAGCAGCACAAATGACGCGCATTGCTGACTTCTTTGGTGTTCCTCAAACCCAACCAAGGGAACAAATAGTTCAGAATCCCAGAGTAGTTGTTGAAGAGGAAACCACAATAAACCAGAGGCCAACGAATGTTCCTCAAGTAAACCCTAGAAAACAAGAAGTAGTGGTCGAACAGCCTCATGTCGAAATTCCTGTCCAACAAGAGCCTAGAAGGGTATTAGTCCATAGAGACCAAAATGCTGATGATGTTGTGCAACAATTGCGTTATAGCAACATGCCAGCAGAAAACAATTTAGCAGCCATGGTCGAAAGGATTATGGCCAGAAATGGTGTGAATGTGGGGCTGCAAAGGCCCAGTTATACATCCCCATTGTCTGAGTATATTTTGCAACAAGAATTACCCCCAAGATGGAAAGTCCCCAAGTTTACCAAATTATCAGGGGATACTAGCGGATCCACTGTCGAACATGTGGCCCGTTACTTGATCGAAGCAGGAGAAATTGCACGCAATGAAAATTTAAAAATGAAATATTTTCCAAGTTCTTTTACAAAAAATGCTTTTAATTGGTTTACGTCTTTGCCTACAAATTCGATCCATACGTGGGTCCAGTTAGAAAGGTTGTTCCATGAACAATTTTACATGGGACAAACGAAAATAAGTTTGAAGGAGTTGGCCAGTGTTAAAAGAAAATTCTCTGAGCCAATTGACGATTATTTAAATAGGTTTAGATTACTTAAGTCGAGATGTTTCACGCAAGTGCCTGAGCATGAATTAGTCGAAATGGCAGCAGGTGGTCTTGACTATTCAATTAGAAAGAAATTAGACACTCAATATCTGAGGGATATAGCACAGTTGGCGGATAGGGTGAGACAGGTCGAACGTTTAAAAGCCAAAAAAGCTAGAGTAACTAAAAATAAGAAAGAAATAGTGGCTTATGTGGGGGTATGTCAAGAAGATGATGATGACGAGAGCGAATCATTTAGTTTCGACGAACAAGAAGTTGACTTAGCAGAATTGAAACAGGGTCCGCCATACTCCTGTAAAGTATTGGCTCCGTCGAATGGAAAAAACCCAGTCGAACCTGAAAAGAATGATAAGTTTCCTAAAAGGACTTATACATTCGACGTCACTAAGTGTGACGAAATATTGGACTTGTTGGTTAAAGATGGCCAAATGATAGTGCCACCTGGCACTAAAGTGCCTCCTATAGAACAATAGAAAAAGAGAGGTTTTTGTAAGTACCATAATTTTTTAGGTCATAAAACATCTCAATGTTTCCTTTTCAGGGATCTGGTGCAAAATGCCATTTGTGACGGAAGATTGAAGTTCGGCGACAAGTCGAAGCCACAAATGAAGATTGATTCAAATCCGATGCAGATGGTCGAAACCCACTACGCTGAACCATCCACAGTGAACATGGTGGAGGTCGAAGAGGGTTCTGACTGCAGCTTTGAAATGATAGAAGCCACTGAAGGTTTTGACACAAATGTGAACATGGTAGAGATCGCTGAGATCCCTACAGATGAAAGTGATGTGGAGGAAATATCCGAAGACTTCGTCAATAAACCAGTGATGATCAAGGTTACTGAATACCTTGGCGAAGGAAGCTTAAAGAATTGCATCAACAAGGAGGCAACTGAAGACCTCAACAACGTGAACAAGGATGAAACCACTGAGGGTTTCAACAATGCAAAGAATGGCGAAACTACTGAAAGTTCCGTCGAGAAAGAGAAGAAGGCCATTGAGGGTCTTAACTTTATAAAGAGTGACGAAGCTACTGAAAGTTTTGTCGAAGACAAGAATGAGGCTACTGAGGGCCTTAATGGAGACAACATGGAGTTTGGCGTTACTTTCGACCAAGCCAATACTGAGGTTGGCGAAGGTATCTCTAAGGTTAACGCAAAAACTACTGATGGTCCTGCGAAGTCAACTGTTTATGGGATTCTACGAAGGATAATAGAGGATCCTAGAGAGAAATATGTTGGTTTCTGTTGTCAACATGACATTAAGAAGCCATCTCCAAAAGGAGATAAAAAAGAGGGCCAGGGAGATTTCGACCTGGAAAAGAAGAAGCATGAAATTGAGGAGGGGCTCACTCTGAAGATGAACAAGTTAAGTATTAGAGATAGGCAAACAGCCAATGTTAATATGGTGGAGGTATCCCAGAAAGCTCCAATGCAGACTGATGAAAAGCGCCATAGAGAGGAATATCAAAAAGTGGTGTATCCTAAAGAGGAAGAGAATCTGATTGAGTTCCTTCAAAGGTGTCAGAAGAAAAAATCTGAGGTTATGCTGTGCCCCCGCTGTAGCGCTGTGTTCGATAAGAAGGCAGCAGATAATCTGGAGGGAATGGAAAAAGCAAAAAGGAAAGGAAACTGGGGGATAGTTCCACCTGCTAGAACGGAGAGGTTCGACCCAAGGCGAAATGATCAAAACCAGCAAAAGTTTGGAGGAAGGCACCCAAATACCTTCAAACCCACCAATAAAGCTCCTAGTGATAAGTGGGTTCAACCAATTAGGGAGGCCCAGGGACAGAGAAAGTGGAAAAATTTTGAAGTTCAGAGGGGTTCTTCAATGGCTGGCAACAAAAAGGGCGAAAGGCCAAAACCAAGGCCTTATCCCTCAGAGAATTATAAAGGCAAGAATCCCATGTCGAAGTCCCAATGGAGGCGATTCCAGAGACAAAAAAGGGAGGAAAAGGAAGCTGCTAAGAAAGGGGTTGCTGAGAAAGTTGCTGTCGAAAAAAGCAAACCAGAGTCAAGTAGCAATGTCCAAGTGGTGAATCGAAAAGAGGAATCTTACAGCAACAATTCCTGTAATGCAATAGAACCAGTACCATCTAAAGAAAAAGTGGGAGAGGATGACGAAATGACTGACGACTTCAGGTCTGAGTCAGACGCGTCTCTCGACATCGTACGCAACGTGGTCTCTGTTCTTCCAAAAGAATATGACCAAGTCATGGAGGTCGAAGAAGAGGAGGATGTTATAGAGAGTGAAGTTATAGGGCACAGGCCAGTATGTTACTATATTATGAACAACGGCTGTGTCGAGGAACAAAATGCCTTTTTCGAAAGGCCAGATAACTCCATGCGTGGCCACCTCAAGCCTCTATTCATAAAGGGGAAAGTGGAGAACGTGGGAGTGAACAAAATCCTAGTTGATGGAGGGGTTGCAGTTAACTTAATGCCCCATTATATGTTGAAGAGGATAGGGAAAGATGAGTCTGATGCAAAACCCCACAACATGGTATTATCAAACTATGAAGGCAAAGTGGGAACCACTTTGGGTGTTATCCAAGTGGATTTAACTGTTGGGACTATAACTAGACCAACGATGTTCATGGTCATAGCCTCAAAGGCTAATTATAATTTACTTCTGGGTAGAGAATGGATCCATGGCGTGGGTGATGTGCCCTCGTCGATGCATCAGCATATAGCTATCTGGCGAGCTGATGGAATTGTCGAAAACATAGAGGCGGATCAAAGCTATTTCATGGCTAAGGTAAACCATGTGGATCGATGCAGCTTCGACAAACACTTAGCCCATATAGCTCCTTGCAGTCCAGTAACTTTTGACCTGAAGGCAACTGATAATGCTTTCTGTTCACTGTATCTCCACCCCACATATGGTTTCCAGTGGGATTTGGAAGTGGTCGATGAGGCAAACTATGTCTTTGGGACTGCACATATAGAGCCAACGGGCTGGGGAAGTGAGTTTGGTGACGATGAGTGAGTCATCAGTGCTCGAAAAGATTACGGCTTATATAGCCGAAAATAAACTCAAGGCGGCTCTTGAAGTCGAAGTAAAATACATGGCTGTCAAAGCCAATAGAAATGATTTCAACAAACAATGTCCTCAGAGGGAAGTTGAAGAGGATCTGTTCAACGCAGAAGTTGGCGAATGGCAACATCAAAAGCTTGACGCCATTTATGATGACGAACCCTTGGGGTTTGAAAAGGATCCAGCGTCAACAGACATGAAGATGGTGGCGCAGGATCCATTGGAAGAAGTTGATTTAGGACTGAGGGCAGAAAAAAGGTCGTCCTACATAAGTGCCAAGATGGATCCTCAGTTAAAAGTCGAAATAGTCCAACTACTGAAAGAATTTAAAGACTGTTTCGCGTGGGACTACGACGAAATGCCTGGGCTGGATAGGAGTTTGGTCGAATTGAAGTTGTCTATAATAGCAGGAAAGAAACCTGTAAAGCAAACTCCCAGACGCTTCGCACCAGAGATTAGGTCGAAAGACTTCTGAAATGTAAATTCATCCATACAACGAGGTATATCGAATGGATTGCAAATATTGTTCCTGTAATAAAAAAAATGGAAAATTAAGGGTATGCATTGACTTCCGAGATTTGAATTCAGCTACCCCTAAGGACGAATATCCTATGCCAGTGGCAGAAATGCTTATAGATTCTGCTGCAGGCCATGAGTATCTGAGTATGTTAGATGGATACTCTGGCTATAATCAAATTTTTATTGCTGAAGAAGATGTCCCTAAGACAGCATTTCGTTGTCCTGGAGCCATAGGCACCTACGAATGAGTGGTAATGCCCTTTGGTTTAAAAAATGCTGGGGCAACCTATCAGCGAGCCATGAATTCAATTTTTCATGATTTTATTGAAACTTTCATGCAAATCTATATAGATGACATTGTAATTAAGTCTGTTTCAGGCGAAAATCATGTAGACCATCTTCGACAGTCCTTTGAAAGGATGAGGAAGTTTGGTTTAAAAATGAACCCTCTCAAATGTGCTTTTGGTGTGCAGGCGGGAGATTTCCTTGGCTTTGTGGTCCACAAGAAGGGGATCGAAATCAATGAAAACAAAGCCAAAGCAATAATGGAGGCGAAAGCGCCATCGACAAAGAAGGAGTTGCAGTCTCTGCTTGGGAAGATCAACTTTCTCAGAAGGTTCATCTCTAACCTTAGTGGAAAAACGTAAGCCTTCTCTCCTCTACTTCGACTGAAGAAGGAAGATTTTGCATGGGGGCAGGATCAACAAGCTGCGTTCGACAAAATCAAGGAATACTTGACCCATCCCCCAATCTTAATGTCTCCTTGTAGAAGTAAAAGTATGAGGTTGTATATAGCGGCATCAGATAGGACATTAGGAAGTATGTTATGTTAAGAGGATGAAAATGGCGTCGAAAGAGCCATCTACTACCTCAGCAGAGTCTTAAATGATGCCGAAACTAGGTATAGTGTAATAGAAAAGCTATGTCTGTGTGTTTACTTTTCATGTATGAAGTTAAAACACTATATAAAGCCAGTTGATGTATATATTTCTTCTCATTTTGACGTAATAAAGCATATGTTATCAAAATCAATTTTACATAGTCGAATTGGGAAATGGGCTTTGGCGTTGACTGAATATTCCTTAATATATTTGCCTTTAAAGGCTGTTAAGGGACAAGTGGTGGCTGACTTTATAGCTGACCACGCCATAAATGAAGATTATGTTGAATATGTCGAAATAGAGCCATGGAAACTATACTTCGACGGTTCCAGTCATAAGAATGGAACTGGTGTTGGGATATTGATTATTTCTCCTAATAGAATTCCAACAAAATTCAAGTACAAAGTCGAAGGATTATGTTCGAACAATGAAGCAGAATATGAAGCTTTGATAACTGGACTTGAAATTTTATTGGAATTGGGGGCAACTAGAGTCGAAATAATGGGAGAATTTGAGTTGGTAATAAAGCAAGTGACCAAGGAGTACAAGTGTGTTAAAGAAAATTTAATTATGTACTTCGTAATAGCTAACAGGCTCTTAAAGAAATTCGACAATGTAACCATCAGACATATTCCTCGAATGGAAAATCAAGTGGCGAATGATTTGGCACAGCTCGCATCTGGTTATAAAGTGTCGAAAGAAAAATTGGAAAAGGGCATTGAAGTAAGAGGAAGAGTTGTATCAACTAAGTTGTCCCCATCAGATTTGGAGATAATAAAGTTAGGGTATGGTGACGAAGAGAGTTTTGAGATATTTAATATAGACGATTCAAGGGTTGAAGATTGGAGAAAGCCTATTAAGGATTATTTACAAGACCCAAATCAGAAAGTCGAAAGAATAGTTAAGTACAGAGCGTTAAGTTATGTGCTTTTTGGAAATGAGTTGTTTAAAAAGACTTCAGAGGGAGTTTTGTTAAAATGTTTGGGCGAAGAGGAAGCTTTTATAACTTTGTCGAATGTGCACAGTGGAGCATGTGGTGCGCATCAAGCAGGCCATAAAATAAAATGGTTGTTATTTCGACAAGGAATGTATTGGCCAACAATGTTGAAGGATTGTGTCGAATTTGCAAAAGGTTGTCAGGAATGTCAAGTACATGCAGGAATACCACACGTTCCTGCAAGTGAGTTACATTCTATTGTGAAGCCTTGGCCATTTAGGGGTTGGGCTTTAGATTTAATTGGAGAAATTCGACCAGCATCTTCGAAAGGCCAAAGGTACATTTTGGTTGGAGTAGATTATTTCACAAAATGGATAGAAGCCATACCTTTGGTAAATGTTGATCAAGAAGCAGTCATAGAATTCATTCGAAAGCATATCATCTATAGATATGGGATACCTGAGACAATAACAACAAATCAAGGATCTGTGTTTACTGGGAAGAATATGCAAACATTTGCAAAGGAAACAGGATTTAAGCTTCTCACTTCGACACCTTATTACGCTCAAGCAAATGGACAAGTCGAAGCAGCAAATAAGGTTGTAATAAGTTTGATTAAAAAGCACGTGGGGACAAAGCCTAAGAATTGGCATAAGACTTTGGATCAAATTTTATGGGCTTGTCGAACGTCCCCTAAAGAAGCAACAAATACCACTCCATTTAGATTGACATATGGACATGATGCAGTTTTACCAGTTGAGGTTTATTTACAGTCGATTCGAATTCAGAGGCATCGTGAAATTCCATCAGATACATATTGGAGTATGATGATGGACGAGTTAGTTGATTTGGACGAAGAAAGATTAAATGCGCTGGATTTATTGAAAAGACAAAAAGAAAGAGTCGAAAAGTTTTACAATAAGAAAGTGAAATATAAGACTTTCCTAATTGGTGATTTAGTTTGGAAAGTAATTCTTCCCATGGATCGAAAAGACAGGTTAATGGGAAAATGGTCCCCTAAGTGGGAAGGACCTTTTCAGATTCTAAGAGTTTTTTCAAATGGTGCGTATGAAATTGAGGAGTTAGAGAAAGATAAAAGAGTATTTAAAATAAATGGGAAGTATTTAAAGAAATATAAGCCTATACTGTAGGAAATTAAAATAACAATGGAATAAGTTTGCATAAACAATAAAGTGGTGAAATTCGCCAAACAAATGGCATATATGTCATTACAAATAAAATTGGCCTTAAAAGGCTAAATTACAACGTCAATTTAGGAAAAGATTTCTTCAGTTGGTCGAACTTGTTCTTCTGGATTTGAAGTCGACACTCACAAAGGGCTTTGTTTGTCGAAAGTCCTTCAAGTTCTTGACTTAGTTTTTGGGCTCTGTCAGCATGATGCAAACCCACTGTCAACTCTTGATCAATTTCGTTTTATTTGGGTTGCTGTAGTGCTTCTTTGCGTTTCTTCTCTCGGGAGATTTTCTTTTGAAGTGCAGCTATCTTTTTCTCCCATTTTTGGATTTTATTGTCGCACGCAGCAGTCTCTTTTTTGTGTTGTTCAGAAAGTTGTTCTAATTCATAGACTTTGTTGGTAGATACAACAACAGCATCCCATTCGGCAAGTTGAGTCTCATATTTATTTGTGATTTTCTGTGAATAATCTCTGAGGCGATTGAAGTCTGCTATTGTCAGGTCAATCATGGTGGTCAGGTCCACCACAATATTGCTTACTTCAGCAGGGGCTTCCAAAACATTAACTTGCTTCAGGATCTTTTTCAAGTCGAAGTGGGCGGCTGGATCATTTTCCAAAGTTTTGAACAAGTCCACATCCATAATTTTTTCCTTAATTTCAGCCATTATAGCATCTATGGACTTGACGCCAGAAACTGTCCCAGAGGTAGTCGAACTGCTGTAAGAAGAGTCATAGAAGGTGTGACGAGCGTTCAGCATGGCCCTTAGATATTCTAATGGTTTTTACACTTTCATGTTCTCAAGTTCTTCACGAGAGAAGTTGGTCGAACCAGTCCCCAACGAACTGGTTTTTGTTTGGTCAAGATGTTGCTGGGTGCTCTGTTCTGGTTCTGGTTTGGCACTTTGCTTCTTCGTCTCGTCATTTTCTTCTTCTTCATTATCTTTTTCTTCTTCGTCTGTTTCTTTTTCGACCTCAATTTCAGTTTCAACACTTTCATCCTTGTTTTCTTCATTTGGTTCTGGATGAGGGGGAGAATTATCGTCGGAAGGGTTATCCATGGACATGGTTTCAAATGCTGCTTCAGTTTGTCGTTCCATGGTATCATCCTTAGGACTTGTTTCTTCCTGAATTTTGTCTGGATGAAGATTTTCATGCTGGGGAATCTTCTGGGTTTGTTCGACCTCTATTGCTGACTCCTTGGTCGAATCCTTTGGGGATGTGTTTGTTGCACTGGTGGGCTTGTAGGTTGGATCGCTGCTAGTTTTTGGGAGCACTTATACCATGGGGTTTCCATGAATGTCGACTTGAGTCTGTAAAATGAATTAAAATTAGATAGAAAAAGAAATATACAGGATAAAAAATCCAGTAGTTGAAAGTTGGAACATACCTTAGGGATAGCAGTGTTGAGGCTGGAGTTTCCACTTTCTGCAAGTTTTGGTTGAGATTCCAAAATTGGGCTGCTGGGAGGAGTTTTATTTGAGGTTCTGGCAGTGGAGGATCTTTGGGAAGGAGTTTTTGTAGTCTTTTTTCTTTTCAAAGGTTGATTGTGTTCTGGGGATTCGTCACCAGATTCTTCGCTCGGGACTTTTGTTTCTTGTGTTTTTCTTTTTGGTGTTGGAGGAGGCTTTCGACTTACCTGGACATAACAATAGAACTTTATTAGTTTTTGGAAAAATGGAGGAAAGGTTAATACAGAAGGAGGAAGTTGTACTTTCGCCACAGGTTTTTTGGTGGTTGTGTTTTGAGGATCTTCTTCCATCCTTGTTGATGCACCTTCGACAACTGCTTTCTTGGCAGGAATTCTCAAAGCTAAGAAAAGGAGAGAAAAGTTAGATATAAATGTAAGAAAAGATACGTGGAAAGTAAATTTAGAATGTCGAAAAAATGTTCCCATTTAACACCTTCAAGAATGGGAGTTTCCACGCGAACGTGTTCTATGCCAATATGAAGGTGACCTTTGAAATTGTCCAATGTGTACTTAGTCGGAACCACTCGCTCAGCACGTTTTTTATAATGTTGTCGAAGCAGTTTCATTGAATCCCCACAAGTGAACCAATCTGGAAATGGAGGGCTTAATGCCACACCAAATTCAGCAGAAGGTAGAGGGGGAAACTTTGGGGGATAAAGATTGAAAGCCAGTTCATAACGTTGTTCTGGTCGAACGTATGAGGGCAATTTTAAACTATCTAGTTTTTCTGTAAATTTTTGTTTTAAAGTGACGGCTGCTTCGCTTATGGTTCGACTAAGTTCATCAGGTCTATAGATAGTTTCAAAGTATTTTTGAAATGCTTGCACTTCTTTGATGTGTCTTGAAATACCTTTTTTAGTCTTGTCCTGCACAAGGGCAAAAGCTTTGGTTAGCTGAATATTAAAGGAAGGTACGTCGAAGAATTTGTTGGTGTAGTAATCTTTCCACCATTCGTCAAACTCTTGGGTACATAGAAAAAATGGTCGAAAGACCACTGGTTGGATTTCAACCGAATCAGAATACTTGGCTGACAATGCTGCACTTTTTTCTTCATTATGGAAGGTGTTGTAAAAAATGAGGGAGCCTTTTCGTGGAAAAAGTGGCTTTGGTTTTAGTTGTATCAATCCAAATTGTCGAGAGACAAGATTTGGTTGGTAAACTACCAAAGTAATCTTTGACTAGCCAGGGTTAAGTTTGGAAGTTAAAAGCCTGGGTGTTAGGAAAGACTCCCAAACATTAAGGAAATCGTCTTCATCTTTTTTCATTTCTACGGGTAACTGTCTGGTGAACCATTCTGGACCAATTGTCCTGTTGGCAAAATGGGCCATGCTGGGACTGAAGTTGTGACGTTTGGCAAACATCATAACGTAACTGGTAAAAGCTTGTTGAAGGCTGATTCCTTCGTCAGTAGGTGTCAGTTGTACCAGCCTGGGCCATTCGACATCTTTGTCTTTCACTTTATCTTCATTTATGAAGTTCTTGATAGGGAGAAAAGCTTCGAAGGTGGCATTGAGCCACAATTGGAGGAGCCAAAATGGCCCAGAAATGAGAAGATTACCTTTGTTCTTCACGGTCTTAAGAAAAGTGACACTTTCGCTCAAAGACTCATAGAGATTCGCTAAAATCATTTCGCTTAAACATAATTTGCTTCCTACATGAAGTTGGTTAGCTATGGTAATATAATGCTTGGCTACCTGAAGAGATCTGGAGCAAAAGACATATCTTGATAACCATAGGGCTAAGAAGGCTATGTGCTCTTGGTCGGAGACTTCTTCAGATTGCTTGTCATGATAGTTAGCAATGTATGCAGTGAAGGTAGCTTTATTGGTGTCGAATCCTATGGAATTGTCACAAAGGATGTTAGGATTGTAATCTGTTCCTAAAGGACAGAGACCAGTAATAGCAGCCACGTCGAAAAGAGTGGGAGTGATCATTCCACAAGGAAGGTGGAAAGTGTTATAGGTGTTATCCCAAAAATAAAGGGAGGCTAAGAGCATGTTAGGGCAGTAACCTGGGCCAGATTTCGACAACTGGATTAAGTCGAAAATTCCTAATTCTTTCCAGAATTGTGCTTTAACCTTTTCAACTTTGGCTAACCAGGCTAGATAATCAGAAGGGTCTTTCGTCAAAGGGCAAGACCTAAATATTCTAGCGTGAATCAAATAAGTTAGGTTAAGATCTTCATCAGCGATCGAATCCTGATTTGTGTTATCAGGGGTTTCTTCTACAGGGTTTGTTTCAGCAGGTTTAGGCTTTGCACCAGCAGCTATGGGTTTGTAATAGTGGTAGGTAGGAAAAAATTCTTTCATTCTTACTGGATCTGCGTTTGGGTTTGGTAATGGACCTAGCATTGCGTGACATGAACCACAAATAAGAATAGGGATGAGTACCTGGGAGAGATAAATGCTTTCTTTCTCTTTCTCATTTGGGGGCTCAGGAACACATTGTTGGTTGCCTACAATTTTTGGTCCAGCTATTCTGTGTGCAGGTGGTAAAGATTTGGAACCTTTGGGGTTCTTGCTTGTAGAAGGAGCTATGGGAGTAGCCATTGTTGAAGAAAGAGTTGCAGAGAAAAATGAAGAAACGGAAGAAATCTTTTGAAG
This sequence comes from Lathyrus tuberosus, assembly GCA_022829125.1. NCBI lineage: Eukaryota > Viridiplantae > Streptophyta > Magnoliopsida > Fabales > Fabaceae > Lathyrus > Lathyrus tuberosus. The sequence continues at coordinate 22,965,366 of JALAZF010000007.1, read as the reverse complement.
AAGAAGGAATTCTAAAAGATTAAAAGAAAAGGGTTTTGATGTATTTATAGGTGATAAAGACTTAAACGTTTAAGTTTTGGAGGATTTTGATCGTGGCCCACATGGCAGTTTTTTATGGAAGAAGTGGGGTGGTGGCAGTTGAATTACCTAGGACGTGCTAGGGTTTAGGCAATGATGTTGTTGGTTGTCAGAAACGTGGGCTGAGTTGATGTTTTGATAAAGTGTAATGGTGATTTTAGGGTCAGAATTGTCAAATCATGGAAACAGTTGACTTGCTGAGTCATTAAGGCGTCGAATAAATGTTGGCAACAAATGCTTTTTCTCTTGGATTGATCGAAAAATCATTTATTGGGGGGCAATTTGTATATGGGTATTTTTCGACGCCATTAAATGATTTGAGATTTTTAGTATTTTCGACAGACTATTGTTATTCGCAGCTGGAAGTATAAATTGAAGAAGATATTTGAAATATAAGACTTCGACATTTCGACACAGCTGGAAGGGTGTGTTGTTTCGACATGAAGTTTGAAATTTGAATGTAAAAGGGCGTTACCTTTGACAGATTACGCGTGGAGCAAATCTGATGGAGAAAAGACATGCAAGAAGCCATGTGTCGTATTTTTAGGAAGTAACTGTTATTAGCAGTTATTTTATTTGTATATAAATAGGATAGTTGTGATAGGAATCGGGGTGTTCCAAACTTTGTACAAATTACCACAATTACTCAAAGTAACCGTGTGAGAGAAACGAGTGTTCTGGAAAACACCAGTTTACATTTATGCACTTTAATAAAATTCCAAGTTTTTTTCTTCATTTCTTTACATTCAAGTCATTTCCTTTACTTAGACAATTTACTTTATTTCTCGTTTAAACCTATCTTCAATTATCTTTTCGCCATATTATATGTTTGTTCTTTTAGTCGAAAACCATTAGAAGAAACCTTAGCAAATACAAAACGAATACCTTCATATTCAAATCAAAGACACTTTCAAAAGCACTTTGTCCTAGGATTTGTGTGGTTGGTCCTATTAGTAAACTAATTTTCATAAATTAGGAAACCAGAGATTGTTCGTCAAATTTACCAGCGAACACTCCCATGATGAAGATCACACAGCGGCTCTTGCAAACGGTTCGTGGTTTATCTATGACCATTACCTCACAGTTAAGAAGTGGAGCCCAGATTTCCATCCAGGAAGCGATACCATTGAAAGTGCGGCGGTTTGGGTAAGGATCTCCGGTCTTCCTATTGAATACTATGACACGAAGATCTTGTCGTTCATAGGAAACAGAATAGGAAAAATGGTGAAGGTGAATAAGAATATGTTAACACACGAGCGGGAGGAAGTATGCGAGATTGTGTGTGGAAGCAAATCTAGCTAAGCCTTTGCTAGCCATGTTTTCAATCAAAGATAGAAAATACAAAATTGAATATGAAGGCTTACACCTCCTTTGCACTATATGTGAGAGGTTTGGGCATTATAAGGAAGGTTGTGTAGAGAGACAATTGAAAGAGGTAGAATATCCTAAGGCTTGCACGAGTAGTAGCAAGGGTGGAGAAGCAGGTATGCAGGGAAAAGAGAATGAGTTAGAGGGGCCTTGGGAGGTTGTCCAGAAAAATATAAGACTTAAGAAGGTGGGTGGTAATGGTGGAAGCGGAGGATATCAGATGACAGCCAGAGGAATGGGTGGCGGAATCAGTATAGGCAAAGGGGCGACCAAATTAAATGCGGGAAGAGACAAAAAGGGGCCACGCTTTATGATTCTTAATGAGGAGAATAATGAAGGAGACATGTCAATAATTGGTAATGATTGCGAAATCATTACAGAAGCAATTATGGATAGTGGCAGACAAGCGAACAAAAGTCAGGCGAATAAAAGGAAAGTTGTAGTACAAGTGGCAGCAGAGAGCAGTAAAGATAAGGGAGACATTAATGACAAATTAAATTATGTCGGCACAATGCAGCAAGAAGTGGGGGACAATCAACCGGAGTTGCCAAAAGTAACCAATATCAGAGAAATACGAGAAAAAGCAAGGAAAAGTAGGAAGAAGAATAAAATGCCATGTGTTCAAAAAGCAACTTTTAAATATCCAGGAGTACAAAATTCAAGAATGGACAAGTTAACTAAGATTGTGGGGGACAAGAATTTTGAAGATTGGATTGTCAGTATGGAGGCAGCTAAGTTATCAGAAGACCAAAAAGACTTTGGCAGTATCAAGAAACTACATGGGGAAGGTGAAGGTAAAAAGGCAAATGCAAATGAGGAAGGAATGATGGTGAATCCAAATGTACGAAGACCTCCAGATGGTTCTCAATTGAATAAAAATGTGGTTTGCCGTAATGGAAACATAGAGAGCAGTTACGAGATGGCAGATGGTCTGGTTTTCTCCTCCATGGGAGTTAGTGGGAAACTGTGAGCGGCGTGATAGAGGATAGGTCTCTTTTTTATCTTTTGATGGTTGTTATGATGATAAAAAAACAAAACATACTACTGTGGAATTGCAGAGGAGCTGCTAGTAAAGGATTTTTCATATATTGTAAGCAATATATGAATGGTTACAAGCCAAGTATCATTGTGATAATGGAAACAAGGTGTAGTCCTGCTAAGCTTCAGAAATCGTTAGCCAAAATGGGTTTTGATGGGTTTTGTGCAAATGAAAGTCAAGGATATGCGGGAGGAATTGTCGCAGCTTGGAGGAAGGATGATTTGAACATTACAATGGTAACTCATGATTTTCAATTTATTCATTGTTGAGTTAAGCCGAAAGTTAGTTCAGATTGGCTCTTCACGACCATCTATTCTAGCCCTAGTATTCAGAGAAGAAGAATCATGTGGAATGACATGCAGGAGCTGAGTATCACCATATTTGATGCTTGGCTAGTGGATGGAGACCTTAACGACATTGCCTCCGCTCACGAAAAGAAGGGTGGTGCCCCTATTTGTCACAACAAATGTAATAAGATTAGAGATAATATGGACAAGTGTGGTTTAATGGATTTGGGTGCAGTAGGTTCTCGTTTTACGTGAAGGGGTCCTATATATAGATGTGGACAACGTATCTACGAAAGGCATGATAGAGTGTTATGTAATGAGAGCTGGAGAATGCGTTTTACTGAAGGGTTTGTCAAAGTCTTGCCTATACTGGACTTCTCAGATCACCATCCCATTATAATTCATCCTCAAGGGAAAGATAGAAGGTTTGGTGCAGCAAGTTTCAGGTTTGAAAGTGATTAGTTATTGGACAACACTTATTATAGTATGATTGATTCTATTTGGGACAAGAATACTCCTCTAGCTAGCAATCTTGAAAACACCATAAAAGGAATCAAAGATTAGAAACTAGTTTCTTTTCAGCAAATGAGAAGGAGGAAAAATAAAATCATGCGTAGGCTGGATGACATCCAGCGTAGCATGCAGAAGAGCATAAGGGCTGGTGGACTAAATTGCATTGAGCAGAACCTTCAAAATGAGATGCATGATCTCCTCTAAAAGGAAGAGCTAATGTGGTTTCAAAGATCGAGGACAACTTGGTTGGTAGATGGCGATCGTAATACGAAGTACTATCACATGAAAACTGTCCAAAGGCGGAGATGAAGCAAAATTGTGATGATTAGGAATAGTAGTGGAGAATGGGTTGAAGAGGAAGGTGAAGTGTGCAAGTTATTCGTTGATCACTACAAAGAATTATTTGCAGCAAACAATTTAGGCCAGCAGTGGTTTGATACCCGCATTTCATACCCAGGAATTGAGCAAGACCATATGCGTAGAATGGAAGGTATGATAAAAGATGAGGAAATAAGACATGCTTTGTTTAAAATGCCTCCTTGGAAAGCCCCTGGGCCGGATGGTTTCCCAACTGGTTTTTATCAAAACTCATGGAGGTTTGTATAAGATTTTGTGTGCAAGTTTGTTATGGAGGTGTGGGAGTGCCCTAGCAAGATTGTTGATATCAATAAGACAGATATATGTCTTATCCTAAAGGTGGAGCAGCCTGACCTTGTTAGCCAGTTCAGACCAATATCATTATGCAATGCTATATATAAACTGGTGAGCAAAATTATTGTGGAGCGTCTAAAGAGTTGCATTCCCTCGATCGTTTCACCTTTTCAATCAGGTTTTGTTCCGGGGAGAAGCATACACGAAAACATCAATATGGCCAAGGAAATTCTGCATAGCATGGACCGAAGTAAAGGGAAGAAAGGGTATTTCGCAATCAAGGTTGATATTTCGAAGGCTTACGATAGGCTCAGTTAGAATTTCATCTGGAAAGTGCTGGACAAGATTAAGTTACCGGAGAAAATAATTAACATAATCATGCATGGTATTATAAGTGTGGATACTAACATCAAATGGAATGGAGCTCAATCGTAATTCTTTAGACCGCGAAGGGGAATCCGTCAAGGGGACCCCATTTCTCCTTACATTTTTGTGTTATGTGTGGATAAACTCTCACATATTATAATGCAAGTTGTTGAAGAGGGAAAGTGGAAGGCTGTTAAGGCTGGTATTCAAGGGCCTATGATTTCTCATCTAATGTTCGCTGATGATCTGTTATTGTTTGGCGAAGTTACCGAGAGGCAAATGAAATGTGTTATGGATAGTTTGGATAAGTTTTGTGAGGCGTCGGGGGAACAAGTGAGGAAGGATAAAACTCGTGTACTTTTCTCTAGTAATGTTCCCAAACATATGAAGGAGAAATTGCTTAATATGTCAGGTTTTAAAGAAACCTCTCACCTTGGAAAATACTTGGGCGTGCCTTTGACGGGAAAAGCTCCCAAACGTTCTGAGTACCAGTACATTTTATACCAGGCCAGTTCCAAATTAAGAGCTTGGAAAGGCAATCTTTTGGCTTTTGCAGGGAGAATAACTCTAGCTAAGAGTGTGATAGAAGTCGTCCCCATTTATCCGATGATGACAACATTATTGCCTAGGTCGTGCATAAAAGAAATCCACAAATTGCAAAGAGGTTTTGTCTGGGGTGACACTGCTGATAGGAAGAAGCATCATGCTGTTAACTGGAAGATTTTATCGTGACCAAAGGTGGAGGGAGGACTTGGATTGAGGAACTTGGAGATAATGAACAAGGAAGTATTGACCAAGAGTAGCTGGAAACTGTTAAATGTTGTGAAGACTTATGGTGCAGTGTAATACGAGGTAAATATTGCAAGGACAAGGATTGGTTAAGTTATATTCCCAAGAGTACATACTCTAGTTTCTGGAAAAGCTTAGTGAAGTTATGGCCAGAGCTTAATAAACATTGTGTGTGGAAGGTGGGAAACGGTTATGTAGCTAACGTGTGGGAGTCTATTTGGTTGGGAAAAAAAGCTGTGCATCACTGATCTAGAGGTAGATATCCCAATGCAGTTGCGGCAAGCCAAGGTAGTTGATCTAGTTAGTGCGGAGGGTGATTGGAAGTGGGAGGTTTTGCGAGATTGGTTACCGGTGCAGGTTTTGAACAGGTTATCGGATATTGCAGTACCTTCTGTTGAAGAGGGTGATGATGTTTGTGTGGGCATTGGAGAAAATGGGAGCGACGTTACGGTTGGAGGAATGTATACCTTACTTGACATGGCTAATAATGTGGGAGATAAAAAGGAGTGACAGAATGTTTGGAAGGTGAATTCCACGGAGAGGGTCAAAACCTTTATTTGGCTTCTTAAGCATAACGGTCTTTTGACAAATAGTAAAAAGAGCAAGATGGGATTAGGCAGTGCTTTATGTCGTTTTTGTGGCGACAAGGAAGAGGATGCGATTCATGTTCTAAGAGATTGTCCTTTGGCCTTGCCTGTGTGGTTTGAAGTGGTGCACAATAATATGAGATCAAGTTTCTTTGTAGGTAATATAGATGAGTGGATAGAGCTTAATATGTCCAAGGATATGGGTTGGAGGATGATGTGGAGTGGAAAACGGTTTGGGCCACGGCGTGTTATAATCTTTGGAGGTGGCATAATAGAGAGAGTCATGATGGTAATTATGTTAGACCGCCTAATATGGTGAACTATACTTTTAGATATGTTAAAGATTATAACCAGACCAAACATAATAGGTTGATTGCGAATCAAGAGGTGCAGAAGGATTGGTTACACATTAGGTGGGAAACTCCCAAGGAGGGAAGAGTAAAGTTAAATACGGACGGGGCGAAAGATTGTCGAGGGGTAGCTGGATGTGGTGGAATAATAAGAGGAAATGAAGGTGAATGGCTTGGTGGTTTCTCTAAACATTTAGGGATCTGTCACGTGTATTTAGCGGAGCTCTGGGGCGTGTTTGAAGGCCTAAGACTAGCTATCAATATGGGGTTTAAGAAGATTGATGTGTGTGTGTGGATTCACATCAAGTGGCTTTAGATATTATTATTTTTATTTTTTTATTTTATTATATTATATTTATATATTTTTTTAATTTTTTAATTTTTTTAAAATATTTTTTTAATATTTTTTTTTCGTTTTTTTTTATTTATTTTTTGTTTTTTTATTTATTTTTATTTTATATTTTTTTTGTTTTTTTTTAATTAAATTTTTTTTTTCGTTTTTTTTATATTTTTTTAAATTTTTTAAATATTTTTGTTTTATTTATTTATTTATTTTTATGGGAGTTTGTATATTTAACCCTTAAAATAACAAGGACTAAAATAGTGAAAAAAATGAATACTTCAGTTTTTCTAAAAAGATAGATGCGCATTGTTATTTCTCTTCTTTTGTACTTCTGTGTAATTAATACTATTATCTATGTATTATAATAGTTTTGTTTCGAAAAATAATTATCTATGTAATTAATACTATTATGCGCATTGTTATTTAAAATAATTTTGTTTCGAAAAAGACTTAAATTATTCAGAAAATTGAATAGTGCAATACTGCACATATATTGGAAATTGGAATTGATATCTTTGACGAAAAACACTTTAGAAAACAAAGCTATTTAATTTGATAAATTGTAAAATATTAAAAAAAAATTATAAAACCGATTATATTATCTCAAATCTTAAAGTTACCATTCATATCATAACAAAAAATTGTGAATTGTGTAAAGCTTGTGCTTTGAACGAACACAAAAAAGAAAAAAGAAGATGGAAGCAAAGAAAGTTCCAGATGTGGTACTAAATTCAGGAAAAAAGTTGTCATCGATAGGATATGGAACAACTCCTCCTCCTCCTCCAATAGCTTTGATTGATGCTATTGACATTGGCCACAGACATTTTGATACTGCTTTTTTGTATAATACTGAATAACTTCTAGGCCAAGTTGTGTCAAAAGCTTTAGAGGAAGGCCTCGTTAAAAATCGTGACGAATTATTCATTACTTCAAAGTTATGGTGTACTGATGCTCACCATGACCTTGTTCTCCCAGCTCTCAAAACCACCCTCAAGCAAGCATAATTCTCTTAACCTTTTTTTTTCCTATTTTAAGACTGTTAACGATATTTGATTTTAGCCTCTGTAATTTTTTAAAAACGAAAAAAAAAAAAATTAGGTCCAAAAACGAAAAATAAAAAAATTTTAAAAAATATAAATAAAAACGAAAAAAAATTAAAAAAATGAAAAAAATATTATAAAAATTATTAAAAAAAAACAAAAAATAAACGAAAAATAAAAAATAAAAAAATAAAAAATAAAAAAATAAAAAAATAAAAAAATAAAAAATAATTAAAAAAATATAAAAAATGCCACGTGGACTGCCATGCAAGCAATAGGAAAGAATCTTTGCTGCAATGTGGCAATCAGGGGCCTCAGTGAGGGAATCTAACTAAGATGAGAGAGTTTTTAAAAAAAAAACTTTGTCAGAGACTAAAATGAGAACTCACTAACATTGCAGGGGGTTTGTATATTTAATCCAAAAAAAAAGTAAAATCTGACCATTAGACTTATAAAAAAATTATTTTAATACTATAATATAAATAATAATATTCTGTTTCGCAAAAAGAAAAAAGAGAATGGTATTCTTAAATAAGAATCAGATTTCCTTAATGCTAATAAACATAATATTTATTTCGATTTTATATAAATAGAAAATATATAATATGAAAATATTCTTTAAGATGTATTTTAATATTAATACATAGAATTAATTATTAACAAAATTTACAAATTTAGTAACTTCCAATCCTTTTCAAAGTATAGACAAATAATAAATTAAATAAAACAGATAATATTAAATACAATATATTAGTTATAAAAAAATAAATATTTAATACCACCACAAAAACAACTATCAATAAAAAAAATTTAGGCTTAATGCATCGTTTGGTCCCTTAACTTAATTTCAGGTTTCGGTTTAGTCCCTTATTGAATAAACGTTCGTTTTAACTTCCTTAAGTGTGCTTCTGTTAGTCACTCTGATACTATCTGTTAATTTTTGTGAATTTCTGTTAGTCAGTGCATGTGTGGCACTCCATATGGCGTTTATTAGATGACATAGAATTATTATATTACATTTTGATTTGAATTTGTAACATTAAAACAAATGCAAGCTGAAACGTTTCATATCTTCATTTTCACTTCACCCATTTCAACTTCACTATGTGTCATCAGAAACCCTAGAAACACATTTGGGCACTAAAAAAGACCTGAAACACATTTCATTTGCACTTCGTTGGTTCATTTTCACTTCTCCCTTTTCATTATCGTAGAAAACGAAACTTCGTCCATCATCAATCGTAAGTACTTCTCATTCAGGTTACTTCATACATCATCCATCAACAAACTTTTTAGGCTCCTAACCATATCGTTATTGCTACTTCTCATTTAGGTAGCTTGCTTAGGTCATCGAAGCTTGTTTATCCAGAATATTGAGTGGAAGAAAAACTCCATTTACCTACAATCATAAGGCACGATTTGTTACTAAAAATGATTTTTTTTTAGGTTTTGTCATCTTCTTTAGTACTATTTCTCATTTAGGTTGTTTGTTTAGGTCATGGATAGTCGTTTTCAGTGCATTGTGCATCGTGTGAATTTGTTGAGTTCACAAAATAAGGTTATGACGGGTTAGAGAAAACTTGGTATGTTGATCCAGATATTTGGAATTACTTTGAATTCTGAATGGGTTAAAAGATTTAGATTATCCTAAATCCCTTACTAGAAAGTGATTTGTTGGGTTTGTTTGTTCTTCGCGTTATTCTGGTGTAGTTTATCTTCTTTTCTTTAGGCTTCGACCCTCCTTTCAATAAAATAAAAAAATGATTATAAAATAGTTTTGTTAAATAGGTTCTTAAAACACATGTTAACTATTTTAAAAGTAAATTTTTTAATAGTAACAATAATTTTTTAATTTTGAAAATATTGAATATTCAATTTTTAATATAGAATTTTTACATTAAATTCCCAACACTTATATTTAGATAATCATACACAAAGTCATTTTCAAAGAGGTGTAAAGTGGTTTACAATACAAAGTTTCAAATTTATTAGAGTTAAACCGTAAATACTTATAATAAATTTATTACAACTAAATCATTACTAAATAGAATCACTAATTATTTTATCAAGATTGAACTATAAATAATATTCCTTCCAGTCTTTTGTATAAGAGACATTTTACTTTTTTAGATTCATTAAATAATTAATATATATAATTTGTATTATATATCACATACATTAATTATTAAATGAATCTACAAAAATAAAGTGTATCTTATAAAAAGGACGAGAGGGAGTATATACTCCTAAAAAAACTTAAGAAAATCCAAAACAAATGTACCACTTTCCAGTAAAAAAAATGAAAGATGAAGAGATCTAATAATCCTCCAATATATATTAAATTTTGCAGGACAACTTAATTGTTTTTAGCATACTATTAAACTTTAATTCAAAAGAATTGTACAATTTAGTGTTCGTTAATGTTTCTAATAATATAAATATATCAAAGATCAATTAAATAATTTAGAGAAAGCGACACCTTCTAGTGTTCCATGACATTATACGACTTTTGTTTGAGACTTATCCTCAAACTTTTCGGCGTATGATAAAGTTTGAAAATATACATAAAAAAACTCATTTATCTTTTTTAAACAATGAAAACCAAATAAAGAAAAATACATTTAAAATATTTTTAGAGTTAGTGTAAAAAGGTATTTTTAAAGAATTTAATTGATATACACTGACAGTGTAAAGAGTTTTTACACTGTCAGTTAATCACAACCGTCGATTTATTTAAAAGGTTTGACTTTAACATTAACCACTTAAAAAGTAATACCAACGGATGATTGTAATGCATTGACAGTATAAAACTTTTTACACTGACAATGCATAACAATTAATCTCATTTTTAAAATTTAAAATATTTTATACTAGCAATATATATATTTTTGTCATATTAAATTAATAAAAAATTTATATTCATCAAATCACATTTTTATTTAAAAAAAACAATATAATGATAAAATTTCATCGATAAACTGTTTTATTACACGAATATTTAATCCCCGTAAAAATATGTAATGAATATTCATGATAAGTGTGTTCAGCACATGACATGACATAACTTGGATTGGATCTTTCAATATATATACCAAATTCCAAAAGCTCTCTTACACAACGTTTTCCAATTCCACTCGATACAAAAGTCATTTTTGACTCAACTACCTTCGTTCTTCACGCTCTCGATCCATCTCAATCTCATCATGGGTAAATTATCCTATCACCTTTTCTCATCCTAACACCAGATTCAATTTTTCTATTCATTTGTTTACTTGTTTTCAGCGACTCAAAATCCATTCAACAAGATATTGACGACGTTGCAGAAGCCCGGCGATGGCGGTGAATTCGGAAAGTATTACAGTTTGCCAGCTCTCAACGATTCCAGGATCGGTTCGTCACTCACTCGTTCGTTTTCGTGTTGTAATATTGATAATGTGAAAATGAATCTTGATTTTGAAATTTCTGTTTTGTTTTGTTTTGTTTTCAGATGCGCTTCCTTACTCTATTAGGATACTTTTGGAATCTGCGATTCGTAACTGTGATGAGTTTCAAGTTAAGGCTGATGATGTTGAGAAAATTATTGATTGGCAGAATACATCTCCCAAACAGGTGGAGATTCCGTTTAAGCCTGCTAGAGTGCTTTTGCAGGTGAGTAGTGTGGATAATGTGGCTTTCTTTGAATGCTAGTTGTGTTTGTTTGTATTGTATTGTATTGTATTCATTGTGGTTTTGATTGCTTAATCAGGATTTTACTGGTGTGCCTGCTGTTGTTGATCTTGCCTGTATGAGGGATGCAATGAACAGGCTTGGTGGTGATTCGAATAAAATTAATCCGTTGGTAAGCTAGATATATACTCTGCATATTAGTGGATTTGCGATTTGTATTTTTTTATTTTTTATTTATTTTGATTTTTTATTTATTGTGCGTGTGTGTAATAAAGTTTGAATTGGTTATGTTCAGGTACCGGTAGATCTTGTCATTGATCATTCGGTTCAGGTGGATGTTGCACGATCAGAAAATGCTGTTCAGGCTAATATGGAACTTGAATTCCAGAGGAATAAGGAGAGATTTGGTTTCCTCAAATGGGGTTCAAATGCTTTCAATAACATGCTCGTTGTTCCTCCTGGATCAGGAATAGTCCATCAGGTTATTGAATCATTCAGTAATCAGTGAAGTGTGTGTTTGTTTATATGGATGTGTAATATTTTATATTTTATTGTTATTATATGTAACAAAATCTTTATCCAGTAATTCGAGTTCGTCTTCTGAATCAAGTTTTGCAAATTCAACTCTTGCAGGTTAATTTAGAATACCTTGGTAGAGTTGTGTTCAACACAAATGGTGTGCTTTATCCTGACAGTGTTGTCGGAACTGATTCACACACAACTATGATAGATGGCTTGGGTGTTGCAGGGTGGGGAGTTGGTGGAATTGAAGCTGAAGCTGCAATGCTTGGGCAGGTAAACATAATGTGTTACTGAGTTGTTTTCCGAATTAGAGAACTGAATTTATTCGTTGAATTAATATGTGTGGAAGTTTTCAACTTGATTTTCTGCTAATTAGATTACTATTAGAAATGCATTTGTTATTCATAATAATAAATTTATACTTTTCCAGTTTTGGCCTATAACCTATTATCAGAAAGGGGTGTAGTCTCGATTGTTCACAAAAAAATTGTTACTAGAAATAACTGTTTTCCTTTGCAGCCCATGAGCATGGTACTACCAGGTGTGGTTGGGTTCAAATTATTAGGCAAACTACGAAGTGGTGTCACAGCTACCGACTTGGTGTTGACTGTTACTCAAATGCTAAGAAAGCATGGGGTTGTTGGCAAGTTTGTAGAGTTTTATGGTAAATACTAAATTATGCGTGGTGACATATTTTTTTCTTTGTGTAGCATCACGTTCCTAGCTGATTAATCTTTCCTCAGATGATAAGTGTGTTTAACTTCCTTTATACAGGGCAAGGCATGAGTGAACTGCCTTTGGCAGATCGTGCCACCATTGCAAACATGTCTCCTGAGTATGGTGCAACAATGGGATTCTTTCCTGTCGATCATGTCACTTTGCAATATTTGAAACTGACTGGCAGGAGCGATGAAACTGTACGTCAACACTTGTTTCATGATATTTAATGTTGCCTGCATGTTCTTACACATCTTTCTTGCAGGTTTCTATGATAGAATCCTATTTACGAGCTAATAAGATGTTTGTGGACTATAGTGAGGTACTATGCATATATTGCTTTTGGATGGTTATATCTGAAATGACTGAAAGAACCTGGTCTCACTGAGAGTTTACTTTGTTGCATTGCAGCCCCAAGTGGAGAGAGTCTACTCATCCTATTTGGAGCTCAATCTTGAGGATGTTGAACCATGTGTCTCAGGTCCAAAAAGGTAACGGGTCTTCATGTTTTCTACTTAAAAGTAAGAATGAAGAAAAATTGTACCGTACCTTTTATTTTGCATTACTACGCATATATTCCCTAATTAAAATATTTTACATATGATTCTCACGGTTTTAAAATTTACAAAACCACCAGGAACTCTGAAATGTTATTTAAGTTTTACATATTTGTTAAAACTGTCTGTTCCTACCCTTGACCCTTGCTGGCTTGTTCAATCACATATTTTGAGAAAAATGAAGAACACATTCATTCAGCTTAGCTGCTATGAAATTTAAATTTGACTACAAAAATTCTATAAGCTACTTGTTCAATTAACAAAATATGTTACATTTGACAATGTTGTGGAGTTAGGTTAGGGTTTTATATGGAAGGTCTTTGTGGTAAGTACAAATTAGAAGGGAATTGGTATTTACTCCAAAAGTTTAGCTGCACTCAGTTTTTTATCGTGTACAGGGCCAGCCCAACCTCTTTAGAGGCCTAAAGCCACTTTTAAAGTGAGGCCTTTAATTTGTCAAAAAAAAAAGCGAGGCCTTTAAAATATATTAAAAATTTTAATTTTGTGGTTGTCAAGAGTTGAACCGAAGACCAAAAAAATATGAGGCATTCCTTTTACTCACTCCACTACGAGAATATATGTAATTTATATGTCATTTTATATATTCATAACTAAATTGAACTTTTTTTAGGCCTTTTTTTGCCCAAAATTTTGAGGCCTAAAGCCCTTGCTTGGGTCACCTTACGATTGGGCCGGCCCTCGTGTAACCCTTGTTTTAAAATCTTTTCAGGCCTCATGATCGTGTTACTTTGAAAGAAATGAAGGCAGATTGGCATGCCTGCCTCAACAATAAAGTTGGTTTTAAGGTATGAGCTTCTGGAACGGTACATATTATTTTAATGTCTGAATATAAAATGGTATAGCTTATTCCATGCACCCATGATGCCTAAACTTGTATGTCCTCACATTCAGTTTTCAAAATACAGTGTTTCAATGGTCATTGTGTCTCTGACACGCACCTAGACATACAAATGTCTGAATGGTTTTTAATTGTATGCATGCTCACAAACAGATATATATTGACACACTTACACCTTTTAATAACATAATGAAATTTATCAATACAATCATTAATATGAAAGGCCACACGAGTATATCAAGTTTACTAAATTTCAAAGCTAGTAATATAATATGCTATTTAAAATATAAGTAAATACTCACCATTAAATATTTATCATAAGCATAATACCACATGATTCAAAGTTTGGATTGATTAGTTCTGTATTGTAAAAATATTTATCGGGGTAAAGTATGCATGGGCTTATACACCGTGTCTGCAATTCTGAAGTGTCTAATATTGTCAAAATTGTATATATGCTATTTCATTTTTATTTGTTACTATGAATGTTATGCCAGATAGCTTATTTCCTGTGGCAAGCAACTTTGATTTTTTATACCATTTTTTACACCCTCTCCTTTCTTGTGACATCACTCATCACATATATTACCATCTCTTTCTCTTTCCCCCTTAGAGGTTTTTATACTACCAATAATGTGAAGTGATTGAAACGGATTATATGGCTGATAAGGGCATAACAGTCTAATTTTATCCATAGTTATGTTCTTTTATTCTACCAATCTTGAGTGAATGTGCCATGTTCGAAACTTCTTTCTTTAAAGCATTAAAATCCCCTAATCCCCTAAATCCTCTAATCTTTCAGAAAGTAAAGTAGTATATGGATTTCTGTTATTTGAGCTGTATAGTATTGCATTGTTTCAGGGTTTTGCTGTACAAAAGGAAGCTCAGACAAAGGCTGCAGAGTTCAAATTCCGTGAAACACCAGCAAAACTTAGGCACGGGGATGTTGTTATAGCTGCTATCACCAGTTGTACAAATACCTCAAATCCCAGTGTAATGCTTGGAGCTGCATTGGTTGCAAAAAAAGCATGTGATTTGGGATTGGAGGTTAGTAGATGTCTCTGCATTTGGTTGCTGTGTTAATGATTTGATTCGATAGTCATATGCCTATGCATACATTATGCCTAAATCCAATGCGCACATACTCCGGTGCCATAAGTTGCAACATGATATAGACACATGATAAGAATTTTACTTTTAGTGTCTGATTGCATTTATTTTTTTTTAACCCTGATGAGTGCAATGACTCAATGAGATTACCTCCTTTATTTTCTAGCTAGTATTAGTGTAGCATTGTGTTTTTGTTGTTTTTCCTTTTCGTTTAAGTCACATAAATGGTTGTTTGAGGCTGCTCTTTGCTTTACAGTCTATTAGTTAAATATGTATTTGAGAGGATATATATATAATTTGCTTACTTTGCCCATTTCCTCCCGATAGTTTTTGTTATTTTCTACTAACTGATTGCTATTTGTTCACTATTTCATATTAACTATTAGGTTAAGCCATGGATCAAAACAAGTCTTGCTCCAGGTTCTGGTGTGGTAACCAAGTATTTGCAGAGGAGGTACACTTAAAATATCAAGTATATACACATAATATGGTGGCATTCACACTTATGTGGCTGAAATAACTTGATTCCTGAATCGTATATTTCTTCTCCAGTGGCTTGCAGGAGTATTTGAATCAGCTAGGGTTTCACATAGTTGGGTATGGATGCACCACATGCATTGGAAATTCAGGGGATATTGATGAAGCTGTTGCATCTGCAATTACCGAAAATGGTACAGATCTTTTTAAAAAAATGGTATTTTAGAAGTAGCCACTTATGAATCCGAGGTTATCTAAACATTGGTTTTCTGAAATTTCCAGATATAGTAGCTGCAGCTGTATTGTCTGGAAATAGGAACTTTGAGGGCAGAGTTCATCCATTAACAAGGGCTAATTATCTAGCTTCTCCGCCTCTCGTTGTTGCCTATGCTCTTGCTGGCACAGTATGTAAATTTAAATTGTTTTTCAGCATGTATTTCAAAACTGCTTCTTGCTGTCTAATTTGGACATTATTATGCAGGTTGACATTGACTTTGATACCGAGCCAATTGGTATAGCAAAGGATGGAAAACAGATCTTCTTCAGGGATATCTGGCCATCCAGTGAAGAAATAGCAGATGTAAGTAGCTGCATGTGTTTTAACTATGACTTCACCATATAAATAAAAAATATATTATTTAATGTATACCATTTGTTCATACTTGTCCAATTTTCAGGTTGTGCAATCAAGTGTGCTGCCTGATATGTTTAGGGAAACATACAATGCTATTACCAAAGGCAACCCAATGTGGAATGGTTTATCTGTTCCATCTGGCAATCTTTATGCCTGGGACTCTACATCTACTTATATTCACGAGCCACCTTATTTTAAAGACATGAGCATGTCTCCCCCTGGTCCCCATGGAGTGAAGGATGCTTATTGTTTGCTCAACTTCGGAGACAGTATTACGACTGACCATATCTCTCCAGCCGGCAGCATACATAAGGATAGTCCTGCAGCCAGATACCTTATAGAACGTGGGGTTGATAGACGAGACTTCAACTCCTATGGAAGTCGCCGTGGTAATGATGAGGTGATGGCCAGAGGAACTTTTGCCAATATTCGCATTGTCAACAAATTCCTGAATGGAGAAGTTGGACCTAAAACTATACATATTCCTTCTGGGGAGAAGTTATCAGTCTTTGATGCTGCAACGGTAACTTTTCTGAACTATGCATCATGTAGGCACACTAGTCATTGGTAGTTTTCTGAATCATGCTGCAATATGTAGGCATACTAGTCATTGGTATTTTTCTGAACTATGCTGCAACATTACAAGTCTTAATTCCGGTGATTTAGCCAACCCAAAGCCTCTTTTGTCCATATGTTAATTTTATTTGATTGTCATATATAATTTCAAGGAAGAATGCAAATGGTTCATGTGTAAACCAAACTTTAGAATTTCAACTCTACAGATATGATTTAGTAAAAAAAGACACTACAGATATCATGTTAGATTTGTTCTATATACAGGTAGTTATTAACTAATTACCCCACGTGTTTTTCTGTCCTTTTTAGTCTTGACTCAATTTAATGTGAAGGAATATATTGTTTGAATTTGGTATTGACACTACTTAATTGTCAGAAATACAAGAGTGAGGGACATGGTATGATTATTTTGGCCGGTGCTGAGTATGGGAGTGGAAGTTCTCGTGATTGGGCTGCAAAGGGACCAATGCTACTGGTATATGCTCGACGATTTTCTGCTCTGACTAATTTATGTGCATTCTCTTTATTTTATGTAATGCTGTATTGATTCATTACGTTCACAGGGCGTGAAAGCTGTCATAGCAAAAAGCTTTGAAAGGATTCACCGTAGTAATTTGGTGGGAATGGGTATAATTCCTCTATGCTTCAAGACTGGCGAGGATGCCGATACTCTTGGATTAACTGGCCGCGAGCGTTACACCATTGATCTTCCAAGCAGTGTGGATGAAATTCGACCTGGTCAAG
Organism: Lathyrus tuberosus; assembly: GCA_022829125.1. Lineage (NCBI taxonomy): Eukaryota > Viridiplantae > Streptophyta > Magnoliopsida > Fabales > Fabaceae > Lathyrus > Lathyrus tuberosus. Next base: position 22,948,093 of record JALAZF010000007.1, on the reverse strand, counting down.
ATATCACAGTGGTGACAGATAATGGGAAGGAATTTTCATGTACCCTGAGATTTGATACAGAGGTATTACTAGGTCTTAGTTTTTCATCTATTTTTGCGACGGTGCTGTTTGTTTTGTTCAACCCCTTTATCCTGCTGACGCTTGGATGTTCCTGTTTCTTATGACAGGTTGAGCTTGCTTACTTCAGTCATGGAGGCATCTTACAGTACGCCATCAGGAACTTGATCAATGCTAAACATTGACTCCAGAGGTATTGATTTTTAAACAATCTAAATAATGTGGAATGGGTCAGCTAAGGTCCTTAGATGTGGGAGCACATCCATGTTATGCAACTATTAATATATTAATAAACCAAGGAACCCTGGAGGGTTTTGTAACTGTCGTTCGCTAAAGAAATGTAATTCATTTTTGTCTTTAGTGTGGTTTTTGGTTTGAGTTTCTAGCTAACATTTACATTATAAATAGAACAAAAGGGTGTGGAAGCATTCCTGAGCTTTAAATAAAATTGAGCTTTCTATTGCTGGAAGCTTGAGCTTTCTCTCGTTCTTTCATATTAAAAGTTACTCTTATTCTTTCTCTTCTATTTAGGGTTTAGATTTCACTCTTTTCCTTATAGAGAGATTCCACACCCCTCGATTTTGTGTGTCAGACTTGTTCAAGTATTGTTAAAAATGTAGTTGGTGAGTAAACAACTTGCCAGGAGTGCCGCTTATTTTGGTGTCTGCCGTTTTTGTTTTGAATTACTATCACAAATTTATAGTCCCTGTTGATTTTTTTAATATAACTTGTTTTTGACATTTCCACAAGTATTAAGTATTAAGAAATGTAATCAATTATTGTTGTATGGATGGAAAAGAGACATTATGAAGAATTATTTTACAAAATTGTTTTTTATTAATTGTATGAGAAAAATAAATTTAAAGAAATTTTGAAGAATTTTACAAAATTATTTTTATTAATTATATGAAAAAAAATTAAATTTAGAATAATAAATATTTAAAAATAAAATAAAATAATAAATTAACTTATAATTTGATGCTAAGTTTTGAAACTATAGTATTCATTTGGATAATTTATATAAATTTAAAAGGGTACACCTGAATTGCATTTGAAAATTTGTGGATAATTTATCCAACACTCAATGAAAACTATTTATACGAGTAAATTTGCAAGTTCTATTCACAATTTGATTTTTATTATAGGTTGCAAAATTTGCGTTTTATCCTAAGTTGCAAAACATGATTTTTATTCAACTTTCAAATTTACTAATGAGTTTAATTGATATGCACGTACCATAAAATAATTTATACTATTAATCTGTCATGTTATACAATTAACTTAAAATTTACAGTATGATGTAGCAGAATACATGAGGGTGGTTGGTTGACAGTATAAAATAATTTTACACAGTAAATGCATACCAATTAAATTCTTTACTAATTGACTAGTTTTATTGAATGTGAATAAATTACTAACAATTGTTTTAAAGTAATTTGAAAAATATATTAAAAAAATATAATTAATTTTATATGAAAATTTTAAATAATAAATTGTTTTAAATTATTTTTTAAAAGAGAAATAAAAACTAAAAGAATTGAATTTTTTAATATATAATAAAAAAATATTTAAAAACTAATATTTAATTGATATTATAAAATGATTTATATTTTAAGATATTTTCTTATAAAATAGTCTATAATTATTTTGCTAAGACAGCTCAGTTGTTAGAGACATCGGCTGCAAGGACGTGGATTTGAATCCACGACATCCCTCTTGTCCATCTTTAATAAAGTGGATCCAACCATTAAAAATGGAGATGGCCATTACTCTTATGTAGTGATCACACAATGCATAAAAACTCCAATATATCCTTCGTATATTCTAGATTTTAAAATTCAAACGCGCTCATTCTTCAACAAAATGACTTCATGATTTAGGTATTCTATTTATGTTAAAAATTGATCTATATTCCAATTTGCAGATTAACCTTGCATGCGTATTTTCTGTGTTTCCTTAAAGTAAGTTTTTATTTCAATCTTCGTATTAATCCCATAATAGTATTGTACACCCTTTGACGTTTTATAATAAACTTACATTATAATAAGTTTTTTTTATAAATTAATCTCACCATAAATCATACAAATGTCATTTAATAATAAGATAAAAAATAGAAGAATTATTGTGATATATGAATGCCAAAATCTCAAATGTCAAAATGTCATAATCAATCCCACAACAAATCATAATACAAAATATCAAAATATATAAAGTAAAAGACAACTATTGTGCATATCTAACGCCATTGTTCCTCCTCTGCGGTTGGTACTACCACGCATGTCGTGTCTTTGCTAATATGGCATGTAGAGGGACCATTTGACGAGTGTTTTCCTCAAACTTGCCCCTAGCTATTGCATATCTTCCAATAGCCAAGATGCAATGACATATCGGTAACACATCAACGACGTGGTACGCCCTTTCCTGCTCCTTTTTCTAAGATCTCCTAATGAGTTAGCCTAAAAGGATCCCCTTATGCATTTGGTGTCATGTATGGATGTGAACCTCTATAAAATCATTGGATGTATTTGTATACCGTACTCTATGAAAGAGGAGCTAGCACACGAGGTACATCCTTTGGGACTAGATGACCATATTACGCTGCAAAAATATCATCAGTATCCCTATAGAGGATAATGGCAGGAACACCAACGATGGGGTCTCTGGGTATTATCATGCATATACACGAACTAACGTAGGACCCGATCAGGTAAATATAGGTACATAAGTCAAAATTCACATGTCATTCATCCAAAATAAAAGACTATCACATCTAAGGGTTGTGTCTCACGGTGATCACCGTACGACTTAAAACAAATATCATTTTGTATGATGTGGTCAGAGAATCTCGGATGGCTCGGTCACTTGATTCGCTCTGAGTGAAATGATTGAGCACATACGTGGAAAAGCCTTATAGTAAGTATTCCACATATGTCTCGTCACTGAGACATGGAAAATATTGGTGAATAGCTGCTTGAAAATGGAAAAGATGAAAAATGAGTAATTGTGCAGCATAGATATTATGATGTTAATTTCAGTAAAAGGGATTTTTTTTACCGTAAATATACAATTGTTTCCTATTAACTATCGAGTATTTCATAAACTACCCTCAACTAGTTTGGGTAGAGGTACCCTAAACAAGAAACTCTTTAGTTATACTCGTAAATCCTCTCCAAGCCAATAATATATATGAGGTTGATAACGTCGACATATATCACACTTTTGTCCACAAAATGGACGTGTTGACAAAAACCAACGTGTATGACCGCAATGCACATGCTCTGTGATATGAAAATCGTGCATCATCACAATCAACATCCACGACTACAGCTAGGTGGTGTTCATACAGATCCACCAGGAATGAAAACCTAGCATGACATCATCTGGTGTCATCTATCGTTTGTTGGGCTTTTCACGGGTTAGCTCTCAAATATGTAACCATCATGTCTAGTGCCTGAGGTATATTGGTTCTGGATTTTGATCAAAAGATGTAAGAGGCGTGATCATCATCAAGTGTGATGTACATCTCACTAATCAGAAGATGAAATAACGACATCTATGTGTATCATCTCTCCATAAAAGCAGACAATAACCCATGGTTAATATAACCATATTCGGTATTGTACAAATCCGTCAATCCAGATAACTGCATGATATCTTAAAATCATGGCTCATCAGGTTGTGTCAGCTTTGCAACCTTTCTACCATGGCTGATGCATTTTAACATACCACAATACTGCAAAAAAAAAAACACCCATCATCAAACAATTCAAATATTATAATGCAAATGATTAAAAGAGTAATTAAAGATTTATGTTACCTCTCCCTCACACATGTATCTAGCTGCATGGTTTGGATACAGAGAAAGCATTAAAAACTTTGAGGGGCCTCCCGAAAAACCATCAGGCATAACAACATTTGAGGATTCTGGGGCAAGATGTGCTTCTGGGGTAGTATAAGACACATGAATTTGGGAATACGATGTTGGGGACACATGAGCCCATGAAGACGATCCCTCGCCAGCAAAAGAAGTCTCTCCAACTGTAGGTCGCGAGGGTTTAATTTTCTCCTCGCAAACAAAACATGTTCGGGCACTCTACCATATTTAAATCTTTCCTGCAATGAAACAAGCACAAAGAGATGTCATAACATAATATATATATATATATATATATATATATATATATATAAACCAAACCAAAAACAAATAACAGGTTATTTCAGATTTTAGTCTCCAGACTAAGGATTCGAATTTCAAAATCTGGATTGAACTGAACCAAAAACACGAACCATGAAAAAGAGCATGCGCGAACCCTAAGCTCACGTGCTCAAAAACTCAAAGCAAGACAGTTCAAAGCAAACACAAATGACATATTTATTACATTTAAGTCTAAAGTATCATACTTATAAACTATTTATGTAATGCATGTATGTGAAATCACAAAAGAAAAGGGAATTAGTGACATACCAATGCAATGAATTAGAACTTTAAATACATGTAATGTAGTGGAGTAGAGACATGATAAGCTTCAATACAATGGCTAAAAGCTCTGAGAATGCTTGAAAAAATGATGGACTGACTCTGTAAATTCAAATGAGAAGAAGCTCGTTGATTATTTGTTTTTTGCTATTTTGCAGAAGTGAATATGGAAAAAGAGATGGAAAAACACGACTTTACTTAAACAGAAGTGTCTGAATTCTAATCTCTGTAAGAAATTCTGACATTGGAATTCTGAGTATTTTTAAATTGTGTGACTTTGAGATTGGACATATGTGTGATGTGTTAGGCGTGTCAGAAGTTCAATCTTCGTAATTGTTTCAAAGTTTGGAATTTTTTTAACTCTAAATTTGGTTTGCTCCAAAGATGTGTATTAAATACGTCAAAATTTTAAAATCTGAATTTGAGAATTATTTTTAAAATTTCACTAAAATGTGTGAATAATTCATAAAGGGTATTGAATAACCACCCATCCTTTAATCAAATAGATATCCTCACCCATTCACCTCTCATAACATTGTGATTGCGATTCACTTCATATTTATTAGACAACCCTTTAAAACACACCCTCATCTCGGATTAATCTTTAATCTCCAACAAAATTTAAAAAAAAAAAAAACTTTGAAAGCTTTAAAATCGCAAACACTAACTCAACCTTATCTTTAGAAAACATATCTTATTCCAATTAATTTAATATCTTATTATGAATCTTATTAGCTTTCTCACTTCCACCTAATATGAATTTTAATTTTAAAAACAAAATCTTAGAGAACTTTGAGAAAGACATGAAATAAAACAATAGTATAGACAAAATAACTTTAAGAGAATGACACGTAACCTAACAATGAGATCCTAGGCTTCTACGTCGACAGTCTCATTTAATTTTTTTTTTTGGCTTGTTTGTTTTACCATTTAAAAAATAAAATTTTTCTTTGTATTTTTCAAAATAATTTTAATGAAAATGTTTTCCAAAACATTAAAAGTTTTTTAAATTCATTTTTTTATAAATTAAAAGATTAATTTTAATATTTTATAACATAAAAATACATTATTAAAAATAAAAACATAATTAAAATCACAATTTTTTCAAAATAAATGTATTTCAAAAATGATTTTTATGAAAAAATATTTGAAATAACTTTAAAATTAAGTGATTTTTTTTTTAATTTCAATAAGATGATAAAATATTTAAAATAACATTTTAACATTAACTATTCAAACTGAATTTTCATTTGAAATTTTTATTTAAAAAATCTCTAATTTTTTTTAACAAAAATATGTTACATTATAAAATCATTTTTAAAAAATTAAAACAAACTCACCCTCACCCTAATCCCAAGATTCCAAAACTCAAATCTTCATAGATTATTACTACCAATAAATAAGACCAAATAATAAGACATGATTCCCACCTTACAATTTCACATATCACTATTTTTCAACATATCAGTAATACTAACCAAGAACTATTCACATAAACACCCATCAATAGGTAATGTCCAGAAACAACCATGTCTAGTTTCATTTTTCATATTCATTTACTAGTTTAGATGTATTACTGGTATTTAGTAGTAATTATTGATAGAGAATTAACACAGAGAGCGAGTAAGGAAAAAAATCACTTAAACATGAAAACACTTGAACCAAATACTCAACCTATTACTATTACTTCTTCTTTATCGCTTCTTAAACTCTGTAAAAAGACTAATTCTCATAAAATAGAAAATCTTATTAAATACTCTCATGTTCCAGAAGATGCTCAAATTTGTGAAACAATGCCTCTTCTATTAAGTCAGTACAACATCTTCAAAAGACAAAGAAGTGCTACCAGATCCATCTGAAATCTTATCTCTACAAATCGCCCTCATATGAAAGAATACGTCCAGTCATCTAGACTAGACCAATGCAGCCTAAGAGCTACAAACCAGGAGCAGTACGTAGATCTGGAGATTCCGCAGTATCTTATAAACCACTAGAAGACTGAAGGATATACAGTCTTACACTTTGGCGCTGTCAGACTCATCCTTTCTCTTCATGGAAGGAAGAGCCAACCTGTCTTTTGCAAAATAGTTCTACTGTACTCCAACTACATCCAATATGAAAATGTTGTGATATGAACTGTTCTAACTACACTTCATGCAGGAAGTGTTGTCCTCATCATCTTCCCAAACTATAACGTGAGTCTTAATGATAATACTTTATCCACAAGACTGAAAGTACATGTCCAGATCACCGGATTTGACCGAATGCTAGAAGCCATGTCAGCTACCCTTCATCACCTTATAACATACCGCTTACAAAATCACTCGATAGATCTTCCTCTCTCAGGATGCTCTTCCTGATTCACTATTAGTTGTCATCAACAGAGAAGAAGACATACCCTCCATAGTTCAGATTCCGGGAAGGATCACAAGGGAAGAATTAACTCAACTAATTCCCCTTGAATGGATAACCAACTACGAGAGACTCCATGTTGACAAAAGACCTATCCAATCTCAAGAGACTACTTTCACGAGATCCGTTGACAAGACAGTCAAGACGATTTTCAAGAAGTCAGACAAAGCATTGAGCTCAATATCTCTGATCTTCCAGACAATAACCAGTTCTCAAAGAAGACTGGTATCCTGTCTATGCTGTTACAACAGAGGAAAAACCCCTTTACACTAATAAAATAGATGGCCACTTCATTTGGGATGTTGATCCAACAAGATGTGACCCGAATTTTGACTGTTGGATGCACGACAATGATATTGACCGAGATATCATTCCTCCCAAAACAAAGAAAAGGGAAAGTGTAAACCCTCTCCAACTCCTCAAAGGAGATATGATCCAGACAATGGTCCATGGGTAGGAATCCATGGTAAAAAGAAACCCATATGTATCTACGAGGAAGGACTTAAAATTCTCAGGAAATAATGGTTGTTACCACCTGATGATCCGACTCTTATTACATGGTCACCAACAGACCATTGTAAACCGCTACATTCTCCAACTGTTGTTCATCCAATTCCTTGCTTTATGTATTCAACCACAACTCTGGAGTACGACTGACAATTTTCTGTTAGAAGAAATAACTTTTGGTAAAATATTTGACCAAAAGGAAAGAGAACTTAGAAGTCTACAAGGTCAAGTAAAAGAGATAGATGATTTCTTAAGAGCCTCTCATGAAAGAAAGCCCAAGCATGTTGAAAACTCTTTCTTTGACCCTACTGTTTTTCCTACATATTTTAAACGGCCAGAAAGACCTTCTCCTTTCTACCCTACCTATGTTTTCATCATCACTAAACTAGGTCAAATACATACCTACAGCTTACAGACCAAAATCTGCCAGAACTACCACTGCCTCAACCTCCAAGACAAAGGGGAAAGTTGCAATCTTGAGCGCTTCATCCTCAGACTCTCAAGATATCCCTGAAACACCTCCTCCAAAAATCCAAAAGGAAGAAGAAATTCCTGATAAAGGTTTCCAGGCCATGGCAATCACTACAAATTATGAATCTCCCTGGAAAAATTGCTCTGAATCATCAACACAAAAGGGAGATGAGTCCTCCTCAGATGGTATCAACAACTCTGATCAAGAATCATCTTCTAATGAAACACCGAGATTTTTTTCAACTAAATCAGAATCCGAAGGCAACTATATCCCAAGACTCTTCATGGCAAATATAAAAGAGGAAGAATCTGTTTTTGAAGAAGAATCCCCTGAAGAAACTCTAGTCTCTGAAAGGACTAAACCAAATGGCAATCCTTGGTTCACCTTTGATAATATACCACATAGCCGCTGGAGAAAGTGTAATACCCCGTAAATTATTTTACTCCGGATAATGCTAGTTGTGATCAACTGAGTCCCAGTGTACTCTGATAAAATATCTGCAGAGATAATTAGGGTAACTGTTGACTTAGAGTAAATCCAATTAATATTATCTGACCCTGAGATATTTAAATATTTGGACTTTAGAGACTTTTTGGACAATTAGTAGTGTTGGTAATTGATGATGTTTTACTATATCAGTCCTTTTCCTCTCATTTTCCTCTTTAGAAGCAAAGGGAGAAAAAGATAGAAAGAAGTGGAGAGAAAGAAAAGAGAAGGAAAGGAAGAGAAAAAGAGGAAAGCTCAAGATCAAGAACATCATCAAATCTTCACCATCTTCATCTATTCAAGGTGGGTTCTAGATAGATGCTTTTGTTTTAGATTTTCTTGGATTCTAAGACTTAGGTTAGAGTTGTAAGAGAATGGGTTAAATTGGGAAATCTTGGAAATTAACGGTTGAAATGTGTTATAAACTGAGTAGTATGAGTTATATGAGTGTAGAATCATTTATGTTTGATTGTGGGATGTTTGGATATGTTTTGGTGGGGTTTTGGAACCATGGGAGATCAGCTGTTACGCTGATGAACTTTCTGCATTTCCCAGATTCGCACTGCAAATCCCCCAGCGAAGGGGGAAATCGTGCACTCGCTGGCAGCTCGCACTGCGAATGCGAAGGCGAGCATTCGCCAGTGGTTTGCACTGCGAACCTTACGTTGTTTTTGCTACTGCCTTGGTTCGCCAGCGTTTGCACTGCGAATAGTGCAGCGAGCAAGTGTTGGCTAGGCGTTCGCGGGACACTTCGCACTGCGAATGAAGTAGCGAGCGTTCGCTGGCTTCTTCGCAATGCGAACATAGCAGAACATCCATTTGGTTTCTTGCGTAACTTTTGACTCGGTTATTCGTTTTGCGTATTCTTGGTATCGTTGTGAAGCTAAGAACATATTCTAGCTGATGGTAGTGGGAAATATCTTTTTATTTCCTGATTAAATGAATCGGAGGGAACCGTAAATTGGTATAAATTGTGATATGTTGAATTTTGGTGTTCCATTATGTGATTGACGATTACATGCCTGTGTTATTATTGTGAAACATGTTGGAATATGTATGCATGTTAAAATATGAATAGGTAGAGTGAGGAACATTACCGTAAATGATATCGAAAGTGTGTAAATGGCATGGTGACAACGCTCGTGCAAAAGTGGCCGATGCGTATGTCTAGTAATAATAACCGGATTATCTTGCGGTGTAGTTTCATGAGACTCGAGCACCTCCTCTGAAACGTATGCACAATTACTTGGAAGGTTTGATTCCCGCGTATAGTACGATTGGAGCCTACGGGTAAAGAGACTTGTGACGGTGTACGGGCCGTGTGAAGTGACGGATCACGGTGTACGGGCCGATGATCCCGAATCCAATTCGTATGCCAAGTAAATACAAGGATCCATGACTCGGGTCGTCTTCTAGACATAAAAGCGGACGGTAATAGGGGATGCCTTGGTACGGTTATTGATTTGTGAGATTCTGGAGTAACAGGCTCAGAACTTACTTTAGTACTATTGTGAGTTAGCAGGCTCACGAGTGTGAATGTATTTTTATCGTGTGTGTACTCAAAGTCACTTCCCTTCTCTTTGACTTGAGTTAGGCTTATTAGAACCTTGTAAAGCCGAGAAGACTATAAGATAGCGAACTCACTGAGATTTGATGTATCTCACCCCACTGTTGTTGTTTACATCACAGGTTCTGCAGGTTCGGCGAAAGGTAAGGACAAAGTGGTTTGACTTTTCCTTACGGATCGTAGCTTTTGGGATGGTCTGGCTTCCGCTATGGCGTTTTATCTTGAGATCATTGTATTGATCTAGTTCTTAGTGCATTTCGGGACATCTTGTATACGTTATGCCGTAGGATTTAGAACTTTGTATTTAGGGCATTTAGTGTATACAATGTGTTAGCTAGGAACTTGTACATATATATTTCAGTACCAAACGTATTATTCATGTATGAAATATGCTTTAATGTATGTATGTATATGTGGGCTTTACAGTTGGTATCAAAGCAGGTCGTATCCTCGACCTAGCCATGAAATAGTATAAGTGTTTCTTTCTGTTTCATATGTGTTGTGTCGCCATTGGTCTTACGTGTTATATTTATGGTATTGAGCCTGGTCAACTTAATCCTATCTGTCTGACATTTAGGAACATGGCCGACCGACGCAGAAACAACCGTGGTAGACCGAGAACTACTCCAGCAGGGACAAATCCGCCAGGGGACGAAGGGAATGCCCCTCTGTATCAATTCATGCAGCAGATGCAGCAACAGAAGAATCAGTTTGTGCAGCAAATGGTACAGCAAATGACTGGTGGTGTGCATCCTCCAGTGGTTGTTCCGGAAGCTGCAGGGGGAACCTTTAGGGATTTCATTTGTATGAATCCTCCGGAGTTTCTGGGGGGGTTAGATCCAGTAAAGGCTCATGAATGGATATCCGGTATGGAGCGGATTTTCTTGATCGTCCAGTGTAGTGAAGAAAATAAGGTTGCCTTCGCTTCTCACTTGTTAAAGGGTCCTGCCATGAGATGGTGGGAAAGCGCTTCAGCATTAATGACAATTCAAGAGGTACCGAAAGTGTGGGAGCAGTTTAAGATAATTTTTATGGAGAAGTATTTTCCAAGTTCCTTGAGGTCTCAGAAGGAATTCGAATTTCAGCATCTGAGACAAGGTAACCTGACAGTGGCTTCTTATGCGGAAAAGTTTGAGGTTATGACTGCTTATTCTAGACAAGCCATGTATGCTCCTGATGAAAGGTGGAAGATTGATCAGTTTCTGTTTGGTTTAAGGGCTGAAATTTCACATAGTGTGTCCCAGAGAGAATTTACTAGCTATGCTGAATTGTTACGACAGTGTTATGTGGCCGAGCATAGTTTGAAAAAGGTACAAGCAGAATGAGAGTTAAGTAGAGTGAATCAAAGTGATCGCGGGCGATCGAATCAATAATTTAGACCGAGACAACAACCTTTCAAAGGGAAGCAAGTTCAGAGTTCTAAGTCTAGTGTGCCTCAGGTATGCCGTACTTGTGGTAGGAATCACTTTGGGAGGTGCAATTGGGAAGGAATAAGATGTTATCAGTGTAACAAGGTGGGTCATTGATCGAGGGATTGTCCTCAGAAGAGGAATCAGATACAAGAAAAGAATACTGGACGAGTGTATACCTTGGATGCAAGGAAGACAAAGGGTGATAACTCCTTGATTGCGGGTACGTGTTTTGTGAATGAAAATCCTTGTTTTGTTTTATTTGATTGTGGGGCAACACATTCTTTTGTGTCCACGCGGTGCGTGAAGCGACTTGGGTTGCAAGTTGTTCCTTTGTCTCCACCCATGGTGGTTACTACTGCCATGGATGAAATTGTTGAAACACCGTTTATATGTGAAAATTGTGTATTGTCGGTGAATGAAAGAGTCTTCCAGATTGATTTGATTTGCTTACCGCTTAAGAAAGTGGATGTTGTTCTGGGAATGGATTGGCTTTCAGCTAATTCGGTTTTTATCGGTTGTGAGGAGAAGTTAATCATTATTCCATCTACTGAAGCTACTCCGAAGGATGTGTTAACTACTATTTTAGAAGGTACGGTTGGAATGATTGATTTCTTGTTTGAGGAGGAAAAATCTCTTCTTTTGATTCTTACTAAGGAAGAGGGTAGTAACCGTCAAGTTGTGAGTATTCCGGTAGTTTGTGACTTTCCTGAAGTCTTCCCCGAGGATATCATTTCTCTTCCCCCGGAACGGGAAGTGGAATTCTCTATTGACCTGATACTGGGAATGGCTCCAATATCCGTTTCTCCATATCGGATGACACCACTTGAATTAAGAGAATTAAAGGACCAATTGGAAGAGTTGTTGGCTAAGCATTTTGTTTGACCCAGTGTTTCACCCTGGGGAGCTCCAGTGTTGTTGGTAAAGAAAAAGGATGGGGGAATGCGGTTGTGTATTGATTACCGTCAATTGAATAAGGTCACCATCAAGAACAAATACCCATTACCAAGGATAGACGACCTGTTAGATCAATTGAAAGGAGCCTGTGTGTTCTCGAAAATTGATTTACGGTCGGGTTATCATCAGATTCGGGTGAAGAGTTCAGACGTACCAAAGACTGCATTTAGAACCCGTTATGGTCATTATGAATTTTTGGTGATGCCTTTCGGTGTGACGAATGCTCTGGCAGTTTTCATGGATTACATGAATCGGATATTTCAACGTTACTTGGACCAATTTGTGGTGATTTTCATTTATGACATTCTTATCTATTCTCGTGACCTTCAAGAGCACAGAGAACACCTAAGAATCATTTTATCCATTTTGCAAGAAAGACAACTTTTTGCCAAGCTAAGTAAGTGTGAGTTTTGGATGTCGGAGGTGAATTTCCTTGGACACGTCATATCTCAAGGGGGTGTAGCGGTTGATCCATCCAAAATTGAAGCAGTGATAAATTGGGAGAGACCGAAGAATGTGTCTGAAGTTAGAAGCTTTTTGGGACTAGCAGGTTATTATAGAAGGTTTATTAAAGGCTTTTCCCAACTGGCTATACCGATGACGAGACTTACTCGAAAAGATTGTTCTTATGAATGGGATTTGGCTTGTGAGCAAAGTTTTATGAATTTGAAGGAAAGGTCGACGACCGCTCCTGTTTTGGTTATTCCTGATCCTAGCAAGTCGTATGAGGTATATTGCGATGCGTCGAAGATGGGATTAGGAGGGGTGTTAATGCAAGATGGACATGTAGTGGCTTATGCTTTACGACAGTTGAAAGTCCATGAAGAGAATTATCAAACGCATGATTTAGAATTGGCGGCAGTTGTATTTACCTTGAAGGTGTGGCGTCACTATTTGTATGGTGTACGTTTTGAGATGTTTAGCGGCCACAAGAGCTTGCAGTACCTCTTTGATCAAAAGGAGTTGAACATGCGTCAAAGGAGGTGGATGGAATATTTGAAAGATTATGACTTGGAACTAAGATACCATCCGGGTAAAGCGAATAAGGTGGCGGATGCTTTAAGTAGGAAAGTGTTGTACAGTGCTGACTTGATGATGCTAGAGTATACTTTATTGGAGAAATTTCGAGATCTAAATCTTCAATTTAATTGGACTCCTAATTGGGTGGTTATGGGGAATTTGGATATCAATTCTACTCTTAGGGAAGAAATCCAACAAGAGCAAGGGTTAGATGAGAAGTTGTAAGAAGTGTTATTGCAACCGGGGTTTGTGCGAGATGCCGACGGAGTTATTGTATTTAACCGAAGGATTTGTGTTCCGGATAACACAGAGTTAAAAAGGAAGATTTTAGATGAAGCGCATAAGGGTGCTTTTACTATACATCCGGGATCTTCAAAGATGTACCAAGATCTAAATAAGGACTATTGGTGGTCCGAGATTAAAAGAGATATTGCGGTGTATGTGTCGAAATGTGCGGTGTGTCAACAAGTGAAGATCGAGCACCAAAGACCGGGTGGCTTGTTGCAACCTCTAGAAATTCCAGTGTGGAAATGGGATAATATTTCGATGGATTTCGCCGTGGGATTACCCCGTGCCCAAGGTGGCTATGATTCGATTTGGGTGATTGTGGATCGATTGACGAAGTCTGCTCATTTCTTGGCCGTAAAGACTACTTATAAGGCGAGTTACCTCGCAAGGTTGTTCATTTCGGAGATAGTGAGGTTGCATGGTATTCCTACTAGCATTGTTTCGGATAGAGATCCAAAAATTTACCTCTAGATTTTGGAGAGCTTTTCAGCAAGCTATGGGGACGAAATTGTGTATGAGCACGTCGAATCATCCGCAAACGGATGGTCAGACGGAACGGACGATACAAACCATGAAAGACATGTTAAGAGCTCGTGTCCTTGAAAGTGGAGGAAATTGGATAGAACTCTTACCGTTGATTGAATTCTCCTATAATAACAGTTATCATGCAAGTATTGGTATGGCACCTTATGAAGCATTATATGGAAGGAAGTGTAGGACACCTCTGTGTTGGGCAGAAGTGGGTGAAGATAGTATGTTGGGACCCGAGATTATTCACGAAACTACGGAGAAAATTAAGATGATCCGTGATAAGATCAAACAAGCCCAGGATCGTCAGAAGAGTTATGCGGATAACCGTAGAAGACCTTTGGAATTTGAAGAAGACGATCACGTGTTTTTGAAAGTTACTCCGAAATTGCGGTTGAAAGGACCGTTTCGATCGCGGAAGTTAAGTCCAAGATACGTAGGACCGTATCAGATCTTGGAGAGAATTGGTGAAGTAGCTTACAGATTAGCCTTACCGCATTCTCTGTCCGAGATGCACGATGTTTTTCATGTATCTCAGCTTAGGAAATTTGTCCCAGATCCTCTTCAGCCAATTCTACCAGATACCATTGAGATAGAAGCAGATTTGACATTTGAGCCTCAACCGAGCCATATCACCGGAAGAGAAACTAAAGTGTTAAGGAATAAAGAGATTCCTCTTGTTAAGGTCCAGTGGGATGAGACGCATCTGGGTGATGCAACTTGGGAATTGGAATCGGAAATGCGGGAGGTCTATCCTCATCTTTTCAGGTAATTGTTTTAAATTCGTGGGCGAATTTCTATTTAAGGGGGGGGGATGTAATACCCCGTAAATTATTTTACTCCGGATAATGCTAGTTGTGATCAACTGAGTCCCAGTGTACTCTGATAAAATATCTGCAGAGATAATTAGGGTAACTGTTGGACTTAGAGTAAATCCAATTAATATTATCTGACCCTGAGATATTTAAATATTTGGACTTTAGAGACTTTTTGGACAATTAGTAGTGTTGGTAATTGATGATGTTTTACTATATCATTCCTTTTCCTCTCATTTTCCTCTTTAGAAGCAAAGGGAGAAAAAGATAGAAAGAAGTGGAGAGAAAGAAAAGAGAAGGAAAGGAAGAGAAGAAGAGGAAAGCTCAAGATCAAGAACATCATCAAATCTTCATCCAATCATCTTCAAATCTTCACCATCTTCATCTATTCAAGGTGGGTTCTAGATAGATGCTTTTGTTTTAGATTTTCTTGGATTCTAAGACTTAGGTTAGAGTTGTAAGAGAATGGGTTAAATTGGGAAATCTTGGAAATTAACGGTTGAAATGTGTTATAAACTGAGTAGTATGAGTTATATGAGTGTAGAATCATTTATGTTTGATTGTGGGATGTTTGGATATGTTTTGGTGGGGTTTTGGAACCATGGGAGATCAGCTGTTACGCTGATGAACTTTCTGCATTTCCCAGATTCGCACTGCGAATCCCCCAGCGAAGGGGGAAATTGTGCACTCGCTGGCAGCTCGCTCTGCGAATGCGAAGGCGAGCATTCGCCAGTGGTTTGCACTGCGAACCTTACGTTGTTTTTGCTACTGCCTTGGTTCGCCAGCGTTCGCACTGCGAATAGTGCAGCGAGCAAGTGTTGGCTAGGCGTTCGCGGGACGCTTCGCACTGCGAATGAAGTAGCGAGCGTTCGCTGGCTTCTTCGCAATGCGAACATAGCAGAACATCCATTTGGTTTCTTGCGTAACTTTTGACTCGGTTATTCGTTTTGCGTATTCTTGGTATCGTTGTGAAGCTAAGAACATATTCTAGCTGATGGTAGTGGGAAATATCTTTTTATTGCCCGATTAAATGAATCGGAGGGAACCGTAAATTGGTATAAATTGTGATATGTTGAATTTTGGTGTTCCATTATGTGATTGACGATTACATGCCTATGTTATTATTGTGAAACATGTTGGAATATGTATGCATGTTAAAATATGAATAGGTAGAGTGAGGAACATTACCGTAAATGATATCGAAAGTGTGTAAATGGCATGGTGACAACGCTCGTGCAAAAGAGGCCGAGGCGTATGTCTAGTAATAATAACCAGATTATCTTGCGGTGTAGTTTCATGAGACTCGAGCACCTCCTCTGAAACGTATGCACAATTACTTGGCAGGTTTGATTCCCGCGTATAGTACGATTGGAGCCTACGGGTAAAGAGACTTGTGACGGTGTACGGGCCGTGTGAAGTGACGGATCACGGTGTACGGGCCGATGATCCCGAATCCAATTCGTATGCCAAGTAAATACAAGGATCCATGACTCGGGTCGTCTTCTAGACGTAGAAGCGGACGGGAATAGGGGATGCCTTGGTACGGTTATTGATTTGTGAGATTCTGGAGTAACAGGCTCAGAACTTACTTTAGTACTATTGTGAGTTAGCAGGCTCACGAGTGTGAATGTATTTTTATCGTGTGTGTACTCAAAGTCACTTCCCTTCTCTTTGACTTGAGTTAGGCTTATTAGAACCTTGTAAAGCTGAGAGGACTATAAGATAGCGAACTCACTGAGATTTGATGTATCTCACCCCACTGTTGTTGTTTACATCACAGGTTCTGCAGGTTCGGCGAAAGGTAAGGACAAAGTGGTTTGACTTTTCCTTACGGATCGTAGCTTTTGGGATGGCATGGCTTCCGTTATGGCGTTTTATCTTGAGATCATTGTATTGATCTAGTTCTTAGTGCATTTCGGGACATCTTGTATACGTTATGTCGTAGGATTTAGAACTTTGTATTTAGGGCATTTAGTGTATACAATGTGTTAGCTAGGAACTTGTACATATATATTTTAGTACCAAACGTATTATTCATGTATGATATATGCTTTGACGTATGTGGGCTTTACAGAAAGAGACTACTTGAATTTGGAGCTTGGCTTGACACCCAAATGATGAAAACAAGTGCATATAGCTATAAGATCATTGAAGAATTTTGCTATAGAATGACAGGCACGATGAAAGAATGGTATCACAATCTTGGAGCTTTCAAACAAGATGAGTTACATTATCTAGAAACTACAACTAATATTCTTGGTGTTCTTCACCGAGAATTTATCGGTGATATTGAGATATTTGATAGGAAAAGCAGACAAGAATTCTTTGAGATGAAGTGTTGTTCTCTCAAAACAAATGACCTCGACAAACATTATCATAGGATGACACAAAGGTATTATGTCCTTAATGGATACAATGACCCTAGTCTCAAGAATATCTATGTATCCTCTATACCACAAGAACTCCAGCCAGAAATTCATAGGATGTTAGCCACAACTCAAAAGGATATTAAAACCATGAGTCTTGGCCAGATTCACCAGGTGACATTAGAAGCACTTGGAGATTAAGTGTAACGACAAAAGGTGTAGTTGTGCAACAAAAAAGAAACATCATAAAAAATACACAAAATCTCCTAGGACCTTCAAGGGAAAGAAAAGAAAGAATATGAAGTTCTTTAGAAGAAATCCTATCAGAGGAAAGGGAAAAAATCAGAGATGTTTTATTTGTGGAAAAAAGGGGCATTTCTCTAAAGAATGTCCAAATAATACCCATAAAGCCACAAAACTGATTAACTATCTTCAGCCTCTAGAAGGAGACTTAGAATCTTTGTATTCTGAACAAAGCTCTGCTAACGAAGAAATAATTTTTGCCCTTCAAGACTCTTCGTCTGATGAAGCATCATTTTCGGAGTCAGAAGATAACAGATATCTCCATGTTTACTCCTTCAAAGAGATAGGTAGTTCCCTTCCTACTCCACTACTTCCTTGTGTTGAAGTTTATGTCCTCGCAACAAATTTTCCCGTCCGAAGAAAATTATAACTTATATGTACACTGGGGCCCAAATTACAATGATGAACCCCAACATTCTCCCAGCGGAATCATGGGTGACACATGCTGCATACTTTGTAGCAGTAGATGGAAAAGTTTTCAAGACAAATTTAATGACCAAGGAGAAAATAGGAATTAAATTCTTCCCAGACTGCAAAATCTGGACCAGGGTCATTGGCAGTAATCTTCCAAACTTTATTGTAGTAGGAATGAATGTCTATTCAGCTGCAAGTAGACTTCAAATTCTCCCCACAGGAATCAAATTCAAAAGAGAATTCAAACCTTATTCTGGGATATTGAAACTATATTCACTTTCTAAAATTCCTGCTGGCTATGAAGAAATCAAGTCCAACCTACTCAAACTATGTGCGGACAGCCATGAAAAATTTCGCCACCCAAAACCTCTCTGGAAGAATAAAGACTTCTTCGTTCAACTTCCTTTCAAGCTCAATGAAGATATTAATTCAACCAAGGCCACTCATCCAGGAATGAGTCCATCAGATTATACATTAGCCAGAGAAGAATGCAACATGTTGATCAAACAAGGTCTGATAGAACCCACCAAATTAGAATGGGTTTGCCAAGCATTTTATATGGAAAAGAGATCTGAAAAATTGAGAGGGAAAAAGAGGCTAGTAATTGATTACAAACCTCTAAATCATTTTCTCAAAGATGATAAATTTCTCATTCCAAATGTTTCATCCTTAAATGTTTTAATCAAAGATGCTCAGATCTATTCTAAGTTCGATCTTAAGTCAGGATTTTGGTAATTGGGTATCGACGCTGAGGATCGTTACAAAATAGCGTTCTGCATTCCTAATGCCCAATACCAATGGATTGTGCTACCATTTGGGCTTAAGGTAGCTCCATCACTCTTTCAAAAGGCCACGACTAAATTTTTTTAGCTCATTCTCAACAGTATCCTCATTTATATTGATGGTGTGCTATTGTTCTCAAAAGAGGAAAAAACCCATAAACAATTATTGGGGCAATTTCTTCAAATAGCTCAACAGCATGGAATGATGCTCTCTGAAAAGAAAAGTTAATTGGGACAATCAAAAATTGATTTTTAGGGATGCATTTCTCCCAAGGGAAATATCAACCCCAACCTCATATTGCCCAAAAACTGTTAAACTTTCCTGATGAAAATCTCACAGTTAAACAAATCCCATAATTTATTGGTATAATTAATTATATCCGATATTTCTTGCCGAAACTGGTGAGATACACGAGTCCTTTATCCCAAATGCTGAAGAAAAAACCTCCACCATGGGGAACAAAGCAAACTGAAGCAGTAAAAGCTTTGAAGAAGATCGCACAAACTCCTCCTGCCCTGAAAATCCCTGGGAATGGCAAAAGAATTCTGCAGACCGATGCCAGTGATCACTACGGGTGAGCAGTCTTGATAAAAGAACTTGAAGGAAAAAGATACTATTGCGGTCATGCCAGTGGCCAATTTAAAGAAGCTGAAAAACACTACCACACCACCTACAAAGATGCTCTCACCGTAAAAATGGGAATCCGAAAGTTTGATTTCCACCTAAGAGGCTACCAATTTGAAGTCCAGATGGACAACTCCTCTTTCTCTAAGATCCTTGAATTCAAAAATAAGATGCCTCCTGATCCTCAAACTCTTAGGCTCAAAGATTGGTTTTCCATATATGATTTCTCTATAAAACATATAAAAGGAACCCAAAATGTAGTCCCTGATCCTCTATCCCGACCTATGAAACCTATCCAGATCATCATCGCCAATCACAGTTTCCCTCTAATTCTTATGGTCAAACCACTACCAGCTCATGCATCCACAACCAAGAATCTTCCTCCAGGAATAACAGTATCCTCTTCACTGTCTTAGCTCAAGCAGTATGTCAGGAACAATCTCTTCTATTACATGACAAAAATCATAAGGAATAAACTACCAGATCATAGTCCTTATTTTCCAGACACACCTTTCCTCCTACCAATTTTAATCAACCCAAATGTTAAACTCACAAAAAAACCATTTATGATATATCTGGTGTGCCACCTGTTTGTATTATATGTTTGTTCTTATTCCCACTAAGGCCATATATCAACACATAATGGATCTTGAGAACCACAAGTCTTTCATTTGGACTACTCTTGAATGGTACTCTTCATTACAATGGTGGAGAGATCAGTTAAAACCAATCATAGACGAGGTCAAAGAGCAGAGATTATCTTCAGAAGATATTGACAAACTCAAGTCTGTTTTCTTTCTACACATGCCTATCTGACAGATCCTGCAACTAAGCTGCTTAATTGTAAGAGTTATGTTCACCTATGAAAAACCATTGATGAATATCCATCCAGTCTAAAAATCACAAGGGAATTATTGGAGTATGTTAACTACATCAATCTCTATGATCTATAAGACCTCGATGATAGTTCAACTTGCATACATCATGAAAAGTTCAGAAGACCAGAAGTTGGAGAAAACTCAACTCAAGCCACACAACAGAAACTAGATTCTCCAATGGAAATTGAATTCTCTGAAGGACAAGTCGGATTCTCCAATGGAAGCTGAATTCTCTGAAGGACAAGTGGAAGAAACTAATATGAGATTAGCGGATCACACTTACATGATGGATGACATCTGGCAGCGTGAGTCATCTCGTTTTAGAGATTGTTTTTCTGATGAAAATTTATTCGATCAGAATATATCTCTCTCTCATGAACCCATTTGCAAAGACTAAATGGACAAGTGTCCTTCAAAGATCACAAGCATGTTTATGAATAGTGATTTTCGTCTTTTTGTGCAATAAGACTACAATAATATAATCCATAAGTGATAAGTGTGTCGTACTTTTGAAAAAGACATTCATATAGTATTAAAAAAATAAGAGAGGTTAGTGCTTGGTTGAAAACTAAATAGTGTCTGTGCTATATAAAAAATAAATAAATAAATCAGAGAGGTGTGTAATTTGCCCTATATTTATTTTGTTTCACTGCAGTTTTTTTATTTAATACTTGCAATCTTGTTTTGTTCCCCTTGTATTACTCATGTTTGCAACGTTGGAGCTTTTTGCATTTTTTTTGTATAACTCACTTTTTATAGACAAAGTTATGGACCAATATAGTTCACTTTAGGTATTGATATTTACAGATAATTGGCTAGAGACAAATGTTTGGGGAAAGAAACCCACATTACTTATACCTTTTCTCTCCCGTTTCAGAACAAGCATAGGAGACCCATGAGAAGCAATTACACACACATACATCGGCATGATATTTACATACACCGGTATTAATTTTTAAAAATAAATTAATCGAATGTAATCAGATATGTTGATGTCGTTGGTGTCGAACATTGAACATATTTTCAATCAAAAGTACCGGTACTGCATAACTCATTGCCAAAAGTGGCCTTCATAGATTGAAAACATGCAAAAAAAAATGTAGAGAAGGCCCCTGATAAATGGGCGACAACAGAAGCAAACATCGGAGGAAAAAGCTGGTATACTTGTTACATCTATTGGTTTCATACATTTTCATAATTTCTCTTATGCGAAGTTCACAACTTCACAAGTACTTACTTTTTTATTGTATTTGCTACATATAAATGAAAAAGGTAGGGAAAAAATGAGTTACCTAAGCTACATAACATAACAAATTACAGAACGCACATCACACAGTAACCATTTCCTTCGAGACCTGAAGCTCCATTGTATGAAGTATTAGCTCAGACTTCAAAATTGCACATGGTTGAAATGATGAACTCAAACAAGCCTGAAAAATAACTCAATCAACGTGAGAGGTGTTCAAAAGTTGAGAATCATGTTGTGCAAGAAAAACTATTCAGCTGTAAATACGGTTCTGCAGACAATGTTGAATATATAAACTAAACTGTCGCAGAAGATCCGTAGTACCTCTACAAAAACAAATTTTGGGAAGTTGTTTAACATATAGGCCCTTAGGTATAAATATTTACTATAATTATAAAGTTAATGTGGCCATATTATTTTTGTATACAACTTATAAACGATGTCATAAGCTCTCTCAAACAATTAACAAGCGTTTGTGTTAGAAAAAAAAAAACTCAAACTATAAATAAGCTCTTGCAAAAACACACCCTAAATCAGTAGTTTTAAGTACATTTGAACCGAAAATAGACACGACATGTGCAAGACAAATCAACACTTACAATTACATTTTATATCAAACTGTATGTTATGCAATCAATCTTTTAGCTAAATATCAGTTAAAGCAAGTGTAAAATATTGCTAAATAAACATGATTGTCTTGCCTTAACTGTAAAATAATATTTGACACAATAATACAACAGAGGTGAGGAAAGTAAGTACCAATAATGTATACTTAAGTTTTGTATTCACTGACGCGGATCCATTTGGTACTTGACCACTTATTCCCTTTGATCACTGGACAACCACCTGAAAATTATCACCATAACAGTTTTGCTAATTAAACTCCTATATTGTGAAAGTCCGTTGACGCAGTAGACAGCACAACAAATAATAAAAAAGAGAAACTAACCATGCAAGCTTGACGCATCTAAAGTTGCATCCGGCTTCATGCTCCAGAAAAGCAAAGCATCGCCTCTCTTTGGCTTAATTGAAAGTCCTTTTTTCCCACAATCAGAAAGCTCATTATACCATGGCACAGAACTAAAATTGCCCTTGGCAGCAGGGAACACTGTCTCGCCCCCTTCTTCAACATCTGTACTGTATCATTAAATTAAAAAACAAAAGAAACGTAATATAAACAGCTGAACATATCCAAGACAAATTGAAGTTAATTACAACTAAGGCAGCACATGATATCACTTACAGGTACATCAGGATCGTTGCTATGCGCTGACCACCATTTTTTGTATTAAACTCATCAAGAAAGTAGTCATAGTGAGGCTCATACTTTTGTCCAACTTCATAATGTAGAACTTGAAGTCCTTCACCGTGCTCTGTATATTGTGAGGAATAGCTTATTAATGCATGTTGAAGTATATGGTGAAAAAATAATCTATATCTTAGATCATAAACAAGAAAGCAATATGGCAAAGGCAACTAAAAATACTCTGGGGAAGACACATGCATAAATATCACCACATGCATAAAATACTCTGTTGACTACAGATTGTATGGTACACAATCAAATAAGTGATTGCTAGTATTGTTGACTTAACATACGAAAAAAACAGTACCAGTAAATAAATTCTAACATTTATAAAAGAAAAAACTAAAATTCACTAAAAAAAAGTATATAAGTGATGGGACTACTTACCTACAGGAATAAAAGTAAAGTCGGCAATTCGTTTCTCAATATCTCTGACAATCTTATCGCGTCCCCTAGCCAGAAAAGTTCCAGAGCTTGTACGCACTCTACATGCAAAAAAAAAAAGGTTAAGATGTCGCTTGCTAATATCAAGGCATCTTAAATAATGCAGAAGACATAATTTTCCGTTTCAAAAGACAGCTAACAAAGCGAGATAGGAAATACTCCAACCTGCTGTCTTTGCTCTTTCCAGTCTCACTGTCGACAACAGTTGACTTGTGCATACTCGGCTTTGCTATTTCAATCAGATATTCACATTCCTCCTTGGTCTACTCGAATTATTCAGTTAAACTTTAGTAATTGGAAGGTTGATACAATACAATGCATCATATTAAATAGTAATGCTCCAGAAGAGCTTCAAGCTTAACCAAAAGTTAAGCACAATGTCATCTCACGCTAAAGTCATATTCAAACGGAGAAATACAGCACTTGAACTTTCCATCAAGCATCATTTAACAAAGCAAAACACAAAAACAGTTTTGATACTATTATTATTTACCTTCACAATAGGAAAACAGTAAAAGATAGGAAAACTCATCCCCAAGAATCGCAAGAAATTAAAAGACCGTTAATTATTGTATAATATTAGATTTTGATTTAGAACCTAACTCTACCCCCACAAAAATAACAATTAAGGTGAAGATTACGCACTTATAAACTGAACTTTGGCCGTATATATAGATTGTGTAGGACTTGAGCCTTCCTTAGATATTTAACCATGGAACTAGACTTTATAAACCCCCTACTTGTCTTTCACTTCACGCACAACCTTGTTGCCTCCTATAGTCCTAGGCTTCTGGTTGTACTGAACCATTAACATATAGGATTCAATGATATTACCAAATATCACCATCTTTCCCAAACCTTAAACAAGTCAAAAGAAAAGAAAAATTGGACATGTACTTTCAATGTAAACTCTGACATACAATAAGAATAAAGTATTTGCAGTTATTTAAAAATTTGGAGCATGTATGGATTATTTTGAAATTTGGGGCAGGTCGGGATTGACTTATTTTAGTTTATCTTCGTCATATACACTTGTGAAACTATTAGATATAAATTATGAAAACAACTTATGATATGTTAGGCTATGTTTGGATATCATGAATGAACATAGCAGAGCAGAGCGGAATGAAGATTTCATTATATCGTTTGGAAATTTTCATTGTACCCAAATTGAGGAGGAAGAAATATAGTGATAAGTAATGGAATGGAATTCATACCATTCCATCTAATTTTAAATAATCCAAACAATGGAATACCACTCCACTTCATTCCATACCGCTTTGCTCCATCCGATTCCATCAATCCAAACAAAGCATAAGTTATTTTCAGCTTACTTTCTGAAGCTCTTAAGAAAATAGCTTTTAGTTTCAACGACGACAACAACAATCAAGCCTTATCCCACTAAGTGGAGTCGGTTACATAGATCAACTTCTGTCATAATGCAAGACCATGTTTTTATCCAAATTGTTATTCTCGAGATCTTTCTTAATAACTTTTGTGATAGGTTTCCTAGATCTTCTTCTACCTCTAGCTATTAGTTTCATCAAAATAAATTTAATTATATTCTAAAAAAAAAGTACACATAAGTCCTTATCACAATAAATGTTGATTGTATAAGCTGCAAAATATGGTATTTATCCATCTAGGGCCCATGACAATATCATGAATTCTCATTGATGTGGGTGTGAAACTATTTTACAACGAGAGTGCATCTCCATTGAAATAAATAAATAAAAACATTCCAAATTAGGATAATTCAACATTTCTAATACCTTGATTAATTACAAAAACAATAAGCATAATTTATAAATCACCGAAACGAAAAGAAGAAAAAGTCAACGAAAAACGATGAGTGAACAAAAAACGAATCTGGCAGTTAATAATATAAAGACGATGAAAAATCTAACCAGAAAATTGTGATAGACAAAAGCTCTAGGCTCCCATGACACAACTTCAACCCACTGTTCTCCCTTACCATCATCATCATCAACACTATTCAAACAAAAAAAAAATCATCAGCAAGAAGAAAAAAAAACAAAATCGAATCGAACGCCGATTATCAAAAAGGGTACCTATCGACGGTGTTATGAGCAATGGAGGTGAGATCGTTGGGTTTAGGCAAGTTTTGATTGGAAGAAGGAATGGAAAGGATACCGAAAACGAGAAGAATGAGGATAAGGAAAGTGAAAGCGATGAAGAGAGCGAAAATGATAGTGTAAGAAGAAGATGATTTTCTAGATGGAAGACGAGAGTATCTGGATTTGGCCATTGTTGAGTTTTCAGATCTACGAGATCTGAAATTCAACGAATGTAAAAAAAGTTGGAATTGAATAAAAGAGAGATGAAGAGATAATACAGTTACGACTTGTTAGACGGTGAGAGTGGAAGGGAGGAAAGAAGGAAAGAAAGAAGGAACAAGGAAATGATTTTTTAATTCTCTATTACCGTTCGTTTTCATTACTGTGCAACTGGGTTAAAAAAAAGTCAAGATTTCTAATAGTGGTAGTTAATTAATCAATTAATTTAAGCATAGACAATTAGCCAATTTGGTACATCTACAGGCTACAGCATTAAATTACCACATTTTAATTAATTAATTAATAAGTATGTAGAGTGCATTTTTCTCTTAAAATGAATACTAGTACTAGTTTTCAATTTTGATATAATATTAATTGTTTGCAAGTATATTATTTAATTAGTATTACTTTTAATTTAATGTACTCTACTTTTATTTATAGTAAAAGTAGATAAATTAATATAGGATAAATATACTTTAATAAAAGTATTATAGTCACCCGTTTATTTATATATTTATTTTAATAGGCATGAATTAGTCAAGATTATTTATTTTTTGTGTCAATAAAATATGTAAAAAAACATAAAAAATGTACTTTTTAGTTTTTATACTAGTATTATAGTCGCTATTTTATTACTACAAGAACTAAAAAAAATTACATTATACTAATAAATATTATAGTCACTATTTTATACTAAAATTTATCACATCAGACAGAATGTAGAAGCAACTAAACAAGTGAGAGACACCATATATTAACTCAAAACTTTAAGATATTGGGTCTATGGGTTTTCTCAGTTGTATAATTTATATCACCATTATCATGAAACTATTATAAGATATTCAAATTTAAGAAGAAAAAAAACGAAACATCAATTATGAAATTCACAACTTATAAGGGAAAACGAAACGGCGTGCTTGAAAATTGCTAATCGTTTGCCATCTTTCCTCATGATCAGAACATCATCAATACTTTCAGCAGGTAGGGTATTGTCATTTACAAATTTCACATTGTTCTTTATCAAGAGAATGAAGTTGACAAACCAATATCTCATTTCAGTCATGTATGGTGAGTAGCATGAGTCTAAGCATCATTAGTCATTGAATATTTCTTCTTCTTTTATTGTAACCATCAGCAACACTTCTTTTTCATCATGTTTTGCAAGTCTTACATCACTTTCTTGATTATTTCTTTTGTTTGATGAACAATCACCAGCATAGTGACCATGTTTCTAACAATTGAAATACTGAATATGACTTTTATCAGGTTTTCATCCACCACCTCTCCTTTTACCTGCAACACCACCCTTGTGATTGCTTTGATTTGTGGATTGTCTCTGGTTTGACGAATTTTCTTCTTGTTGGTGATTTCTACCAACTGAATTGTTGTAGCCTCCTCTACCTTTGTTGTCGTTCCAAATTTCTTTGGCTTTCTTTTCTTTTATTGATTGTACCTGTAGAGCTATATCACCTTTCGTCATGCTTGTTGATCTTTCAGCAATTATTTGTTCATGAGATTCAAGCGTTCCTTGAAGCTTTTCTTTGGTCATGCTTGACAGGTCATTTGACTCTTCAATGGCTACTACCACATGATCGAATTTCAGAAGTAATGACCTCAAGATTTTTGAAACTATCGATCTTGATGTCAACACTTCTCCACACATCTTAATTTTATTCACCAGTCATGTTACCCTAGTGAAAAAACTAGTCACACTTTCACTTTCTTCCATTTGAAGTAACTCATGCGTTCTTTTGTGAGTTTGTAACTCCACCTCTTTCACCTTCTCAACACATCTAAAAGATTTCTCCATGATGTCTCATGATTCCTTCGATGAGTCTACATCACCAACTTTCTCAAAGTTGTATGAATCAACACATTGATGGATTATAAAGAGGGTTTTATAATCTTTCTTCTTCAAATATTTATGTGTAGTCTTTTGTTCATCTGTTGCATCTTCTCTAATTGGTGTTACTCTATTCTTTACAAGATCTCAAATGTCTTGATAGTAGAAAACAATTTTTATCTACTTACACCAATTTTGATAATTCTTGCCATTCAAGATGAGAGGATTTACTGGAAAATTCTAATTCGTATGAGAAGTCTTTGTTTTATGCTTCTCAAGAATCGTAGTCAGTGTTCTATATACCAGATGTTGGAATCAATCTTGATAGAACAAGATTCAATTGCTTTCTCGTTTTATTCAAGATTCTTGTTCCTTACTCTTCACTCGAGTGATTTAACCACACCTTGATTACAAGACGATTCCGCCGCACACAGATTGAGAGATAAAAGAGGAAGGGAAAGAAATTTAGGGTTTTGGAGAAAGGAAGAATAATGTATTGAATTGAATGAAGAATTATACAGTTGCAAATGTAAGGTACCTCCCTTTTTATAACGAGATTTCTTACGCATCAAGCAATCTCAAACTGACTAATTAACTTCAAAAAATTGTTATCCAACTTTGTCGAGTAATGGCTACTTAGACTTCGACTATCTGTATTTGACTCTCAGTCAAATACGTGCATCTCATTCTCCTATAAGTTGTATTCGATCTTTTGTCAAATACATGCATATTCAATTAGTACTTTATCGAACATATTCGACTTTAACTCAGTCGAATCCTTTACTTTACGAACAGGCTTAACACAAAAAATTACACATTTAATAAATATTAGTGAACCTCTTCCCGTACTTACCATAAGCGACACAGAAGAACAAATTGAGAGAGAGAGAGAGAGAGAGAGAGAGAGAGAGAGAGAGATGAGGGGAGTCTAAATACCAAATGCACAAGAAATAGTCTTGTTTTTTCCAAGCAACATAAGCGGGATTTTCTATTTGGCAGTCACGATCAACAGTGGAGAAGGTCAATAAAAAATTTGTTATGTAATTACATATTTTACCATTTTGTATCTTGAATTACACCTTCAACCTATTATTTTAATTGACAAAGTTTGATGCCTAAAGTTTGACAGAAATTCGTTGTTTGAAAGATGATTTAAGAACGGTGATGACTTGATCATGATCACTCGTGCCTTGTGATGATGGTGAATTTGATGAGTAATGAATACATGCAGGTGGATTCATAAAAGGCATCTACGATACCATCTTAGAGTGAGATGATCATTATACAAATAGAATGAGAAAGAGATTGAAAAATAATTAGTTAATTATTTCAATTTACACTCTAGTTATTTATAGTTGATTACTCATAAATAAATTCATAACAAAATCCCCACATAATGGAGGGGGAGAATTCCCCCCCAATTCTTATTACATGAGAATTCGACCCATATTCCTAGGGTTGTAAGCGGGTCAGAAAAAACAATTAAATTGATAATCCAAACCAAATCAAATCGGAAAAAAATCGATTGTTTCTGGTTCAGTTCTAAAACCGAACTAAACCAATGAAAACTAATGTGGTTTGGTTCGATTCTCGGTTTTAGAATTTAGGAACCGACAAACCGAACCAATGGATATAATTACGCTCTAAATATTTTATTCCACCCATGATTAAACCCAAATTCTGTATCAGTTCAATCATTCTCCATCTTTGTTTACATTCATTCTTTTCAACAAAACACACATCTAGAATCAAACTCCAAAACATAAAAACTATAAACCATAAGTCATATTAGCTTGCTTTCATTGAATTGTTGCTCTCGCTGTCTGTCACAACTCTTTCTCTCTACTGTCATTCTGATATATTATGGTCTCCTTCTTCATCTTCAAGTTCTCTTTGTTAATTTTCATTTTTTTACCTTCTTTGTTTCTTCTTCAATAAAATTCCTTCTAGTCTTGTTACAAAATAGTTTTGATGTGTTTGAGGGCGTTGTCTACTGTGAGAGACCTTGCGAGACTAAGATTCTTTTTTTTTTTTTTTCATTTTTCAACAATTTAGCGGGGGTTATTTGTGATAGGTCATCATGAGGGGGAAACATTCACATTGGGTCAAACACCCACCTAAAGGTCAATGACTCATCCAAACAAGTGAGAGAGACACCACATATTCACCAAAAACCTTAAAGTGATAGGTGTAGTATTGTTTACCAGTACAGTACGTTGTGGAGGTCAATAACCCCTCCATTTTAAAGCTTTTTTTACTGCATCAATTTAAAACCCCCACAAAATAACTCCTGTCAAAAGTTGAAAAAAAAGGAATCTTGGTCCCACACGATGAGAGACCTCATGGTAGACAAAGTTGTATATGTGTGTTTTGTTGTGTTCTATTTGTTAAATTTTTAAGTTCTTTTCCAACCTTCTGATGTCAAATGTCAGCTTATATATTGGACAGTAAAATTATTTCATCATGTAATAGAAATCATATCACTGTTTCGTATGGATTAAGAGCAACTTGTAATTTGTTTGAAAAAATAAAGTAAGAAATAAATTACATGAAATATATTATTTAAAAAAATAATAGTTAAAATACACCAAAAACCATGATAGTGGAGAATACACTATTGAATATAATGTTTGAAAAAAACACTATAACTCAATCAACCAAACCAAACCGGTTAGTTTTGTTTTGTTCCATTTTTAAAAAGTATTAAAAACCAAATCAAACCAAACCGATGAAAATGACCTCGATTCGAAATTTTTTTTTAACCAAAAACTGATCTAAACCAATCTGATTACACCCCTTACATATTCCTAATAATATTAGAAATATTTTAATATATTAATGGTTATTTTTAAATTGTAATATTTTAAAAAGTTTTAAAAATTCTTAAAATCATGTTATCAAGATGTATTTAGAATAACATATTAAATGTAATTTTTTTGAATAAATAAAATAAAAAATTCTTTAATTTTCTCAAATAATTTTTCTCTTAATTTCTTTTATCTTTCAACAAAATAGATTTAGCTCTCAAACGTATTTCCGACCAATGTAAACGCCACAAATTCACTTAATTTTATGTTACATTTTTAACCAGACTAAATTAGAGATTTCCTATTATATACATAAAATATTCAGAGTTCAAATTGCAGTTTGATTTTGAAAATTTAGCATAAAATTAGCTGGCAGAGGATGCCAAAGTTGACTGTGAGAACAACTGCTCCGCCATATTATTCATTTGTTTCAAAAATATTATTAGACAAATCCTCTTTTTTCTTCCTATTACTGTCTTTCTCATATTATTATTAAAAAAATATATATTCTTACACCAACTTTTACGTTATAGTGTATTTTTCTTTTCATCAATAGATAAGCATTGAAATATTATGAATAAATAATTTTAAATATATATATATATATATATATATATATATATATATATATATATATATATATATGTGTGTGTGTGTTTTGTTTTTTTTATTTTTTATTTTAGATTAAGTGTTTTTTATTTTAGATTAAGTACATGTTTGTTATAGCTTTTCCACTGCCGCTACCGTGAAAAAAAGAAGTTACAAACTGTAGCGTCTAGTCTCAAACGCGCGTCTACTGCTTTTCTACCGTGGAAACAAACATGCATTAAGTGTTAGCGATATAAAATTGTGTCGTTGATCAATTTCATAATTGCATTAACAAATATTTTATATTTCTTTAATCAATTTTATTTTATTACTAAAAATTATATCTAAGCGTTGTTAGACCAAAATATATATATTGATCCTATGTTCCTGATAACAAAAAAACAACAAGATCAATAAACAAAACGCGGAAATAAAATTAAAGGTTTTACCTCCAGCCATTGTTGCAGTGTTGTGAGTGCACTGCCTTTGATTCTTCCAAACTCTTGCTCTCTCGATATAGATGATGTATTTTTTGGTGTGATGAGAGAAAGCTTTGGGGACCAAAGACTATTTATAGGCTTGATTCTTCCATCAAGAATTTAAAGCCATTAAAACTCATTACCACCCAATTAATGGTCATATCAATTTACATTAAAACCAAAATAAATCATACCCTTTTCAGAACCAAAATCCCAAAACTATGGACCACATTAAAATTGGTTTTTATCATTAATAATTATCATCATAAAAATAAAATAAAATAAAAACCGTTATATTCTCCCACTTGGTCCATAGAACTGATTATTGGCATAAATGAGTCATGGAAAACTTACTCAAGAAATAAATATGTGAATCATCGAGATAGTTCCTCTTAAAGCGAGCAGTATCATCTATGTATTACAACATGTCTATTTTCAAGTATATATCTGTAATGTGGTAACTAACTTGATGAATAAACCAATGTTTACTCTTGGTCCAGATGTAACATATTTTCTCAAACTGATGCGCATGAAAATGACAAAACATCACAATATAAGAGTTTTATTAATAAACTGTATGTATACAATCATAAGGAGGACCCAAGTCCCATGTTCTCTACATGGTCCTTAAATTTTATTGGTGGCATGCCCTTAGTCAAAGGATCAGCGATCATTAAATTAGTACTAATGTGATTAATAGCTACTATTTTATCTTTAACTCTTTCTCTAGTGGCTAAATACTTTATGTCGATGTGTTTGCTTCGACTTCCACTTTTATTGTTCTTAGCCATAAAGACAGCAGCTGAATTATCGCAAAAAATCTTCAGAGGTCTAGAAATAGAATCCATGATTCTAAGCCCAGAAATAAATCTCTTAAGCCATACACCATGAGAAGTAGCCTCAAAACAGGAGACAAACTCGGCTTCCATAGTAGAAGTAGCAACCAAGATTTGCTTAGTACTTCTCCATGAAATAGCTCCATCAGCCATCATAAAAATATATCCTGATGTTGATTTGCGAGAATCAACACAACCAGCAAAGTCGGAGCCTGAATAGCCGATCACATCTAGATTGTCCGTCTGCCTATACATTAGCATGTGATCTTTTGTTCCTTTAAGATATCTCAACACCTTCTTTGCAGCTTTCCAGTGATCCATACCTGGATTACCCTGATATCTTCCTAAGATTCCAACAGCAAATAAAATGTCGGGCCTTGTGCATACTTGAGCATACATAAGACTTCCAACAACAGAAGCATATGGAATGTTCTTCATTTGTTCCCGCTCAAAATTATTCTTAGGGCATTGATTCAAATTAAATCTATCGCCCTTGACAATGGGTGCAACACTTGGTGAACAATCTTTCATTCTAAATCTCTCTAAAACTTTATTGATGTAGGTTTCTTGTGATAGACCCAAAATTCCTCGAAGTCTATCTCTGTGGATCTTAATGCCAGTGACATAAGATGCCTCACCCATATCCTTCATATCAAAATTTTTAGAGAGGAATTGTTTCACCTCATGTAGAAAACCTTTATCATTGGTTGCAAGTAGTATGTTATCCACATACAAAATGAGAAAACAAAATTTACTCCCATTGACCTTCTGGTATATACATTGATCCATGGGATTTTCAATAAACCCAAATGAAGATATCATTCCATGGAATTTAAGATACCATTGACGAGAGGCTTGTTTTAAACCATATATGGATTTCTTAAGCTTGCAAACCAAATGCTCACCATTATTAGAGGAGAACCTTCAGGTTGTTTCATATAAACCTCCTCCTCTAAATCACCATTAAGAAAGGTTGTTTTCACATCCATTTGATGCAACTCAAGGTCAAAATGTGCAACTAATGCCAAGATGACACGAAGAGAATCTTTCTTAGATATAGTAGAAAAAGTATCAGTGTAATCAATACCCTCCTTTTGAGTAAATTCCTTAACAACGAGTCTGGCCTTGTATCTCTCAATGTTACCTAATGAATCTTTCTTGGTCTTAAAGACCCATTTACAACCAATGGCCTTTGCCCCATTAGGTAACTCTATAAGATCCCATACGTCGTTGTTTTTCATGGAATTCATTTCATCATTCATGCCATCATACCACAAATTTGACTCTTTGCAACTCAATGCTTGTCTAAAGCTCTCAAGATCATTCTCAACTCCAACATTATAGTCAGATTCTTGTAGATACACAATGTAATCATTAGGAATAGCTGATTTTCTTGTCCTAGTAGATCTTCTTAATGTTTGATCAACATTTTCTTGTGGATCTTGTTGTTCAACTAATTGTTCATCATCTTGATGACCAACTTGATCTACTGGATCATCAGTAGCTTGTGGAGTCTCGATGATTGGTTGATCAACATCCATTTGAACTTGAGGGATGTTGTGAATAGTAACTAATCTATCACTTGAAGTGGAAGGTTCATACTCTATATGATCATGCACATAAATTAAATTTTTGATTTGATCGCTCCCACTAGTCAAATGATTTTCAAGAAACTTTGCATTTCTTGACTCCACAATCCTAGTTGTGTGAGATGGACAATAAAATCTACATCCTTTAGACCTTTCGGCATATCCAATGAAATACCCACTAATGGTCATCGAATCTAGTTTCTTTTCTTGTGGGTTATAAATCCTCACCTCAGACGGACATCCCCAAACGCGCATATGTCGTAAACTCGGTTTCCATCCTTTAAATAACTCAAATGGTGTCTTTGGGACAACTTTAGATGGAACCCGGTTTAGAATATACACAGCCGTCTTTAGTGCTTCATTCCACAATGATTTAGGAAGATTAGAGTTACTGAGCATACTTCGCACCATGTTCAATAATGTTCGGTTTCTTCTTTCTGCAACACCATTTTGGTTTGGAGAACCAGGCATAGTGTATTGGGCAACAATCCCATGTTCTTGAAGAAACTTAGCAAATGAACCAGGTGCTTGTTCACTCTCAGTGTATCTACCATAGTATTCACCACCCCGATCTGATCTCACTATCTTTATTTGCTTTCCACATTGGTTCTCAACTTCAGCCTTAAAGACTTTGAAGGCATCCAATGCTTCATATTCATTATTAAGCAAATAAATATTCATATATCGTGAGTAATCATCTATGAAAGTGATGAAATATTTCTGACCATGTGCATCCACATCAGGACAGCATATGTCTGTATGAATTATTTCTAATATACTTGAACTCCTATTGGCACCTTTCTTAGACATGTTGGTCTGCTTTCCCTTAATGCAGTCAACAAAAGTTTCAAAGTCAGCAAAATCTAGAGTATTAAGTACCCCATCTTTTACTAACCTTTTAATTCTCTCTATGGAGATATGTCCTAATCTCTGATGCCATAACATAGAAGAATTCTCATTAATATTACACCGCTTAGTGCCAGCTTGAACATGCATTGAACTATAAATGGATTCGATTTGTAAATTAATACGATAAAGACCATCAGACAATATATCATTCCCAACATACTTCGAATTATATAATAATTCAAACAAGGTGTCTTTAAAATTAAAGGAATATCTAAAAGGTACAAGTCTAGAAACTGAAATCAAGTTTCGTGAGAAACTTGGTACATAAAAGGTCCTTTCTAATTTCAAAACAAAACTAATATTCAAAATTAAATTGCAAGTTCCAACAGCTTCCACATGTGAGCCCATCCTGCTTCCTGATAGGACAGTCCGCTCACTTCCCACTGGCTTCTTTAGGTTTTGCATACCCTGTAAGGAATTTGTTATATGGATTGTTGATCCAGAATCAATCCACCGGGTGTTAATATTAACATCGGTCATATTAGATTCATAACAAACAAATGAGAATAAAATACCTTTCTTCTCAAGCCATTCTTTGAATCCAGGGCATTCCTTCTTCATGTGTCCTCCCTTTTTACAGAAGTAACACTTTGCTTCTTTCTTGATATCACCTTACGGTGGTATTTTGAATTTCCCTTTTTGATTGGCTTGAGACTTGTCAGTTTTGAAAGCTTTGTTCTTCCCGCGAGTGCTTGTCAGCAATGCACTCTCACTCTGTTCCATTACAAGCCTTTCTTCTTCCTGAACACGCATGGTCATTAATTCATTGATTGACCATTTGTCCTTATGTGTATTGTAGGAGATCTTGAAAGGCCCATACTCAGATGGAAGAGAGTTCAGAATATAGTGCACCATGAAGGACTCAGATATATCGACCTCAAGTTTCTTAAGTTGAGCTGAAATGTCACACGTTTTCATTATGTGCTCACGCACACCTTTCACACTGGTGAGTCGGTAGGAGGAAAATTTCATAATTAATGTGCTTGCCAAAGCCTTTTCAGAAGTGACGAACTGATCGTCAATGGCTTTCAGCAAATCACGGACATTCTCATGATGATCGACAGAACCACGTACTCCACCTGTGACCTTAGTCTTAATGAACATCACACTGAGCCGGTTGGATCTCTCCCACCGCTCATATAGTGCGATTGCAGCTGGAGTACTTTCATCTGTAATTGCAGGTGGTTCGTCTTTCCTAATAGCATAATCTATGTCCATCCATCCTAGATGGGGGAGATTTCTTTCCTTCCACACCTTATAGTTATCTCCTCTAAGCTCGGGAATATCACATTGGATATCAGAAAAATTAGCAAGTTGAGAAGCTAAAAAGATAAACAAAATTGATGTCAAAATTTGAGGCATAAATATTATCCAAATTGTATGTATTATCAATATAAACATACCATAAAATAAATCTTGCAACATAAAAATTACCTGTGGGCTAAATTTTAATGTAATAAGATTTAAAACATTTTGCGATAGATTTTTCAAACTACATACACAACCTCACATTTTACGTGCATGAAATAATTTTGTTTTTCTATCCAAAATTAATACTTTATGATAAAACTATCAAATTATGTACCAATTCATAATTCCTGTGGGCAAGTTATGAAAATAATTTGACATTTTATCCTAATTAATCATACAAATATAATAAAAATTCCCGTAGGATAAAATTCATTATACCACGTATAATTAATTACAATTTTATGTCTAATAATTTATGTGATCTCAAAACTTTAAAAAATAATCTCAATTAATTTAAGGATGATGTGGCTAATCCAAATTAATTATAACGATCACTAGACATAATAACTCAATTATATGAGAGAACAAAAATAAATAAATAAGATCTCTCATACAATTGCTTAACAAAATAATAACATTATAAATCAATTTCAATTTATGCAAAAATTTAATTCAAAGATTAAATAAATAATAAGGTATAATAATCAGCAAAATAAAGTCATATGTATATGAACAGAATCAAAATACAGTTTAACAAAGTAGCCCAACGGTAACATTCATGAATGCCATGGATTAGGACTCGGGTTCAATACCCAGGCATAGCAAAAATTGAAAAAATACTTTTTATTACTGTTCACGCGATTATTGTTCAATCGGCTACTGTACATTTCGGTTACTGTTCATGCCGTAAATTTCCAGATTTCAAAATTTTTAGAAAGTAAAGTATTTAATCTTTTGATATGTTTTGAAACATAATATTCTAAAATTCAAAACTCAAAATTAAATCACAAAAATACCGAATATGGAAGAACCATTCGAAAATAAGGCAGAGGCAGTAGATGCTCTGATACCAAATGTTAGACCAAAATATATATATTGATCCTATGTTCCTGATAACAAAGGAATAACAAGATCAATAAACAAACGCGGAAATAAAATTAAAGGTTTTACCTCCAGCCATTGTTGCAGTGTTGTGAGTGCACTGCCTTTGATTCTTCCAAGCTCTTGCTCTCTCGATATAGATGGTGTATTTCTTGTTGTGATGAGAGAAAGCTTTGGGGACCAAAGACTATTTATAGGCTTGATTCTACCATCAAGAATTTAAAGCCATTAAAACTCATTATCACACTGATCGTAAAGGCTGGATCATATCCTGTAGAAGTGCGTCTGGGATGTTGGTCGTATGGAGAGGAGGGGGGTGTACCTGCAAGGTACTCCGACGCTCAAGTAAGAAAGGGGTCAGAGAAAAGGGGCAAGTACAAAGGATTAGTTCGTAGGGTGAATATTGGATACCTGACCCTCTCAAGCGAGAGGGTTTATATAGAGCCCCCAGCGCGTGGGCAACGGTCCTATTTTCGGGGCGAAATAACCGTTTTCCCGAAAAATAGGTAACTGCCCAAACTAGCCGTTATGTCGGGCAAGGATGCCCGAAACTAGCCGTTATGTCGGGCATTAGCGTAGTTTCGGGCACCTGCCCTTAACTGTTCGGGGAGCAATGAAGCCGTGCGTAAAGGGCAGTAATTCCGGGGAGGAACGGTGTGTTCCTAGCCCGGTCGGAGGGGCAGAAAGGTAACTTTTGCCCCTTCGTGGATTGGACTCAGGCAATTTGGGCCGCTCTGGAGCAGAAGCGGATTGGGCCATGCCTAGCCATTGGTCCAGTCCAGAACAGGAGCCCCCCAAGTCGTTGCTCCCGAGCATGGAAGTGATGACTTAAGGACAACTCGTTGCTCCGGGGAGCTAGCATGGAGTCGTCGTTTGAAGTCGAGGAGGATTGTCTCGATGTGCTCGTGACCCCCGGTGTCCGTGAAATTCATGGTCGTGACCTTGTTGCCCGGTGTTTGGGGAGACTAATGGTCAGCCAGAATTGGAAACGTTGGGTCGCCACGTGTGCCTAGAGCTCTGTGTAGCAGTAACTAGGCAATGATGGCTAGTTGATAGCCATCATGGCCTACGAGCACGTGTTCGTACGTGCCCCTTTGTATAAAAAAGGGAAATTCGTTCCATTTGGAACTTTTTCGCTCTGATTTCTCTTCGTCTCCTTCAACGTTCCTGCCCGTCACCGCCGTCTGCTTCTCCGACCATCGTTCCAAGCTTTCGAGCAGCCACTTTCATTTTCTTAAATCAAGTAAGTTTTCTGATCCTGTGCTTGTTCTACTCCTTTTGGTTGTCAATGGTAGATTGCATGTGGTTAGGGCTAGGTTTAGAGGCAGAAATAGGTGGATTTCCGGTGATTGTTGGTGGTGGGCGGTGGTTGTGCCATTTTTCCACTTCTAACATGTCGCCGAACTCGTTAGTATGTTTCGGTTAGGAGGGCGGTTAACGACGTCGTTGTGATGGCGACGCTTGTGTAACCGTCGTGAATTTTCATCTTCTGAGTGGGTGATGAGTTTTCCAGTAGAATGCTCCCAGATTCCGGTGGAGCTTTGCGATTTCCGGCGAAGCTTCGAACGAAAACTGGGTATGAGCGCGGGGAAGATCCTCGCTTGGGGGTGACTTGCCGCGAGCGTCTCCTCGCGGGGAGGTTTCAGCTTTTTGATGTTAGGGCTTAGGTCGGGGACGTTATCCTCTGCCCTTTGCGCGCCCTTTCACTTGACTTAGCGGTGGAAGGGTGGATTTGATTTGTTGTCGAATTCACTTTTCTTTTCTGCTTTTCAGGTGATCGACATGGCGACGGGGCCAGATAGAGAGATTCTCTTAGATACGTCCGAGGAAGAAACAGGCTCTTCAAAAAATAGTAGCTCGACGGCCTCGAGCACCTCCAGTGATGCCGGGGAGGAAGAAGAATTAGAAGTCATGGACGAGGACGCCGTTGAGGGTCTCGTGGAAGAGTGGGAGGTGGCCGAGCCTACCGAACATGTGTCCACTTTTGCCACGTATTTAGGTGACGTCTTTACGGAGGTTGGACCGGAGGGGGAGTGGAAGGTGCACTTCCCTTCTGAGGATGAGTGGGTCTGCACGGATTTCGGGGACCGCTTCACAATGTATGAATATGCTTTTAAGGAGCTGGGTCTGAGGCTGCCGTTCATCGATTTTCAGCAGTCGGTGTTTACGCACTTGAAGTTGGCTCCCACGCAGCTGCATCCCAACTCGTTGGCCTTCATTCGGGCATTCGAGCTGGTATGCGAATACCTCTCTATCGGGGCTACTCTCCCTTTGTTCTTTACCGTCTTCCATCTTCAAAGGCAGTTGTCGGGGAGGAAGTATGGTTGGGTTTCCCTGAAGCAGCCTCGTAAATTATTTAAACCGTTTTCGGAGTCGATACGGACGTTCAAGGAGCGTTATTACATTGTCGAGCCCGTGTCCGAAGCTGCCCAGGACAGTGCATACGTCTGGGAGATTGAGGTGGATGAGGATGGGAATGACCTGCACGACGAGGAGGGGAAGTTTATCGGGCAGAGAATCTAAAAGTTCCCCATTCATTGGGCACCTGACCATTTTGCCAAGAAGCCCAGCGACTACGTTCTCTAACCGAATGAGCTACACGGGCAGGACGCCGTGGCGTACGAGGAGTTGGTGAAGTACGCTAACTCCTTCCGGCTCACTGAGTGCTGGATGAATAAGGGTAGCCCGATCTTCGAGGAGGACGGTAGCCAGAGAGTTGAGTACCGGTTTATCAATACCAAGGCACTGCTGGAGTGCAAGACTCCTGCGGATGTCGAGAAGCTGCTTGGTAGTTTTAATTATTTTAGATTTGCTCGTGTTATTTCTTTCCCTTGTGACTAACGTGTTCGTCTTTTGTTTGTGCGGGTGAGATGCCTCAGGCCCATGAGAGGGTTGTAAAGAACGCCCTTATGAGGAACAAGGCCGGAGCGGTTCCTCTGAAGTCTCGGTTTGCTGGTGCTCGTGCCCCTCCTCTGGCGCAGTCTGTTGCGGGACCTCTTTTTCTCCTACTCCCGCTCCCTGGGGGTCTCCTCTTCCTTTGACCGGTCGATCCAAGCGACCAAGGTTTAATGACGCTGTGGACCTCACTCGGGCATCGGAGAAGGGGAAATTCGAGCTTCCTCTTTGCATCCTCGACAGAAAATTCTTCGAGGGGAATTCTTTGATCGTGCCTCGGGCGGAGTCTCTTCACTTGGAAAGTATGGACCGCCCGAGCAAGAGGGCGTTGGTGGCTCAGGATGCTTCAGCTTTGGTTAGGATGCTGGAGATGGCAGTCGTTTATGCTGAAGGGGACTCTGCAACTGAGGCTGAACTCAACGCTGCTCGGGCTACCATGGCGTCCCTCGGAGAAGAAGCCAAGGTTGCCGATGATGCTCAGAAGAAGGCCGAGGAGGAGGTAGCTTGGTTGAAGAAGGAGAATTCCACGCTGGCGGCGGAGAAGAAAGCTTCCGAGGAGCTGGTCCAGCAGTTGAGGGCGGCCAATGCCCCGGGTGAGGATGAGCCGGAAGATGTGAAGGAATTGAAAATGAGATCCGATCTGGTCGCCTGTATGCTGGTGGCTGAGGATGACATCATTGCCGTCGCGGACGAATCCTTCAGAAACATCGTGGCTCAACTGCGGGTGGTGAACCCCGAGCTTGACTTTTCTGTCGAGGGTACCCACTATCTGGCACATGTTGAGGATGGCCGGATCGTTATGCCCGACGCTCTCCTTGAAGGGAACACTGAGGATCAGCCCGCGGAGGACCAGGGACCCCAGTCTGAGCCAGCCGAGCACGTGGACGAGTGAGGATTCTATTTTTGTTGTTGTAATTTGTCCGGCCTGCGTGCCGCGTAGTTGTTGTAATTTATTTTTGGGGGGGCATGGCCCCCATTTTATGTAATCTAGTACAACTTTGGTCCTAGTGGCCACTTATTTATGTTTAACTTATACGCTCGATTCTGTTATCTGCATGATTTTACTTGCTTTTATTTTTTGCTAAGTGTTGTACTCATGCTCATTATGAATGTATATCTGCCTGTGATTGGGAGTGTTTTAGGGGATTGCTCGTTGTAGATGTGTTCGGCAGTGAGGGGAACTGGTCGAACGACCGGGGACTGCCCTGGCGGGGATGCGGAGCTCAGGTCGCGTTTGAGGCCTGAGTTCGCGGCGTGAACGTCCCATCGCGAGCTGGGGTTCTGTCAATCATGGTACTTTGACGACGGCGATGCTCGATCGAGGACCGTCGTCGAGCATTTACTCGGCTCGTTACTGAGTGGGGTTCTGCTTTATTGGTATGCAACGCTTGTACTTAGGCGTGCATAGTGGTCGGTAGCTGACGTCCGTCGTTATGACGGGTCGAACCGAGAATTAGGGCATTAGCTATAGTATTGTTTTAGCTTTTCGGAGTTCCATGGTCGAGCAAGTTCTTCCCCGTTGAGATGTTCTAGGTAGTAGGCCCCATTTTCCGTCTTTGCTCAGACGCGATAGGGTCCTTCCCAGTTGGCTGCTAGTTTGCCTTCGCGAGAGTCTTTGTGGTTTCTTCTTAGAACAAGGCTTCCCACGTCAAACTCTCACCGTATCACCTTAGCATTGTGCCTGATGGTAATTTTTTGTTTTAGTGAGGCTTCGCGGAGGGCTGCCCCGGTTCGGATTTCCTCGACGGGGTCGAGTTCTTCTCTTAGTGATTCGTCATTCATTTCCTCGTCTAGGGGCGACTCTGTCCGCCTGGAGGGTACGTGAACTTCGACGGGGATCATAACCTCGGTTCCGTATGCTGAACGAAAGGGTGTTTCCCCGGTCGTAGAGTGTGGGGTTGTACGGTATGCCCATAATACGATGTGCAGTTCCTCGACCCAAGCCTTCTTCGTTTCGTCCAGCCTTTGTTTGAGGCCTCGAAGGATGACTCGGTTAGCTGCCTCAGCCTGCCTGTTTGTTTAGGGGTGCTCGACGGATGCGAAGTGCTGCTTTGTGCCTAGTTGGGCGACAAAGTCCTGAAACTTTTTGTCTGTGAATTGCGTCCCATTATCCGTTACTATCGCTTGGGGAATGCCAAAGCGTGCAAGGATGTTTCATTTGTAGAAACGCAGTATGTTGAGGGCAGCTATTTTGGTTAGAGCTTCCGCTTCTATCCATTTTGTGAAGTAGTCTACACCCACTATTAGGTATTTGTTCTGATTTGATCCTACCACGAAGGGTCCTAGGATGTCTAGGCCCCCACCAGGCGAATGGCCACGGGGAGGAGATAACCTTGAGCTCGTTAGGTGGATCCAGGTGCATGTTCCCGTGCCGTTGGCATTTATTGCATTTCTTCACGTGTTCTTTTGCATCGTATTGCATGGTCGACCAGTAGTATCCTGCTCGAAGAACCTTTCGAGCAAGGGACCTTCCTCCGAGATGCTGGGCGTTGATTCCCACGTGGATTTCGCGCAGGATGTGCGCGACCATTTCCTCCTCGACACATTTGAGCAGCGGAATGGAGAATCCCCGCCTGTAGAGTTTATCTTCGACCAAGAAATAAGAGCAGGCTCTTCGCCTAACTGTGCTGGCCTCCTTTGGGTCGTATGGAAGTTCGTCCTTGGCGAGATAGTTGTAGACAGGGGTCATCCAACAGTTGTTGTCGCCGATCACCTACACGTCGAGGGTCAGGGAGGCCTTCTCGATACTGGGTTGAGGAAGTACTTCTTGTATGACGGATTTGTTTCCGCCTTTCTTCTTAGTGCTGGCTAGTTTGGATAGCACGTCTGCTCGCACGTTATGTTTGCGGGGAACATGTTTCACTTCAACCGTTGTGAACTTCGCCATCTCCTTCTTGACCAGGGCCAAGTATTCGGTCAGGTTGTCGTTTTTGGCTTGATATTCTCCCCGGACCTGGCGGCCACGAGTTGTGAATCCGTGCAAATTACGACCTCTTCTGTGCCCAGGTCCTCGGCCAGGCGTAGCCCAGCGAGGAAGGCCTCGTATTCAGTCTGGTTGTTGGAGGTTAGGAAGGACAGGGTGAGTGATACTTCAACGATGATTCCTTCATCGCTTTCCAGTATGATGCCAGCGCCGCTTCCTGCCGAGCTTGAGTCACCGTCAACGAAAATGGTTCATTTGCGCGTTTCGCTCACGGGGGAGTCCGTGAACGTCATTTCCGCGACGAAGTCGGACAGAGCTTGGGCCTTGAGGGTTTCCTGCTTTCGTATTGGATGTCAAATTCGGACAGTTCTAGCGACCATTTGAGCATTCGGCCAGCCATTGTCGTACCTCGAAAAATACAATCCTCGCGATGGACGCGGAAAAAACTGTTCGAAACAGAGTCGCCACCGAATTTTATTCATTCCAAGGAAGGAATAGGAAAATATCGATAAAACCTTTGAAGGGATAAGAAAATGGTCGTCGCAACCAAATTCGGGTTCGGGAGTCGATTACGCAGATGGAAGGTATTAACACCCTCTACGTCCGTTGTACTCAACGGGAACCTCTTGATTCGATTCGAGAGAAAGGTTAGCTTGGTTTGTTTGTTTTCTTCTAAGGTAGGTATTGCTTTCTAAAGGGGGAAATGGGTGGTTTTTTATTAGGGTGCTCGGCAAGGATTAAGAATCCTCGGGCCTACGTATTCCCTCGTGCAATGGGAAAGTCAGAGCATTCGTAGTTCGTGGGACTACGGTTGGTTTGTTCGTGTTTTTTAAGCGAACGAATGTTTAATTCGCATTCTAACTGCTAAACGTTGGCTTGTCGGCTCGTCATGGGAGGCTGAAGCACTAGTTTATATGCGCGGAAGAATGGATTAAACAATGTTCTTTTTATGAAAAGTTGTTTGAGTATGAATTAAGTGTATTAGAGATTTGATTGAGGAAAAGTTTTGATTTGGACGTGTTTTTAGGCGAACGAGAGTTTCGGTTGCATTCTAACTGCTAAACGTTGGCTTGTCTGCTCGTCAAAGGAGGCTGAAGCACGAGTTCATATGCGCGAAAGAATGACTTAAACAATGTTCTTTGGGAAGAGTGTTTGAGTTGTGGATTAAGTGTA
Source organism: Lathyrus tuberosus (assembly GCA_022829125.1). Taxonomy (NCBI): domain Eukaryota; kingdom Viridiplantae; phylum Streptophyta; class Magnoliopsida; order Fabales; family Fabaceae; genus Lathyrus; species Lathyrus tuberosus. The sequence goes on along the minus strand of JALAZF010000007.1, from coordinate 22,904,043 downwards.
CTATGGTTTCGGTTGCGTGGGAAGTGTTTGGTTTGTTAAGTATTTTGAGGGAGGATGACGATTATTCGATAAACGAGACGTCGGCCTCGCAACCAATTAACCGGGGCATTACTGAGATGCTAGATCTCGACGACACCTTTTTCATTCTATTGATTATGAAATTGTTTAATGATACTTAAGTGTTTTAAGACGAAAGGTTGAATGAATAACAACCCAAGGGCGTGCCTCAAGAGCCATTCATTCGAAAATTCAAGGAATGCTGGACTCCAAAAATCTCCTTCTTTCGTTAGTTGATTAAGAAAGTGTTTGAAATAGGTTGAATCGGATTGGTTACGAAAAGAAGTGAGGATCGATACTAGTCCCTAGGGGTGCTCCTAGTAACGAAACCTCGAGATGCACAAGTGTGCGTTTGATGGCGAGGCAAAAGGCGCTTGACTTACAATTGGGCTCGATGGCGAATCGAGGACTGGTTTGAAAATGGTTTAGTTGAAAAAGTCGAAAGATTGAATGAATGACAACCCAAGGGGCGTGCCTCGAGAGCCATCCATTCGAAGACCCAAGGAATGCTAGATTCCAAGAATCTCCTCCTTTCGAAAGTTTGATTAAAAGAAAAAATAATGATTAATCGGGTGAATCGGGAAATAAAAGGTGGCGATCTCGTCTAAATCAAGAACTTCTAAAAAAAAGATTCCATGATGTTTAAGACCTTCATTGATCGAAAATGAAAAGAATACAGTGCAAAGTAAAATGTGAAATAAAATCGAAATCGAAGAAAAGTCTCATCTTAACCGACAAAATTTGGTTTTAGATGTTCATCGACCCATAAAAAAAATGAAAAGTAAAAGTGGAAATGAAATCGGTCTCGTCTTAATCAAAGTCTTTAATCTTAGAACGATAAACTACGATTTTTTGACTTTCATTGACCGATAAAAATAAAAAATAAAAAGGTGGCCTCATATAAATCAAGATTTTGAATCGATTTCAATAAATCAACTTAATCAAAACTTTTTTATATCATCGGCCCAAAATAAATGAAAATAAAAATTAAGAATGGAAAGCCACATAAAACTTTAGATATAAATGATATCCAACAAATGGTTTAACATGAGCTTACAAAACAAAACTAATAATTATCATTAACTAAGATTTTCTTTCCTTTCTTAAAAAAACAAATTAATAAAGAAGAAAGAGGAAACAAGGGTGAGGTGTATGAACAAACAAGAGGTGTTACATGGTGTTGCACCCCCAAATTTTACCCTCATCTTTTTGCTAGATGCTGTGTGATTTTATTTTCTCTGTATGATCTTAAATTTCTCCTTATCTATTTTTACCTTGATCTATTTAGCATTTTTATTTTATCTATCCTATCTTGATTGATTTTGAATTAATTACCTTTGTATTACTTTGGTTAAGTCTATTCAAATTACCTTAATTTTAATTTTAAGATAATTTATTAAATTGAATTTGAATTAGATTTCATTAGCAATTAATTTAATTATCATTAGTTTCTTTTAAAAATATATAACATTATGCTTTAATTTTAATTGTAGTATGTTAATTATTATTTAAGTTAATTAAAAAACTATACGTGTGGTCTTGTGTGGATTTATGGAGATTTTTTATTGGAGAATGATTAAAGCCATTGGCCAATCAGAATGCATCATTTTATTTTGACTTTTCAAAGGAAGGAGGGGACCAATAGGCATGTGGCACGCGTTTGGGGAAATGGTGTCTTTCTTCCTCTCCTCGTTACGCAGAGAAACCAATTTTTTTCTTCCAATCCTTTTGCAAATTCAATCTGAATTCAAATAAATACAAATTGTGGCGCCATAATTCATTTCAATTTACCCTAAAGTTTCCTCTTCAAGCTCAATGCAAATTCACTTGAACAAAGGGTCTGTGAGGTTTACCGTTCTTAGCTTCCTCTGCACAAGCCTGAGAATTGATCAGGGTCATGTCACGATCAAGTTTCCTCTTCAGTGCTTACCTCATTTACAACCAAAGGGAGCCAAAGAAGCAATGTCGTTTTGGTTATTTTCAACTCTGTAGCCATCTGCCAAGACTCAGAAGGAGGGAGCGTTTGTCTCCAAGGTTTGGACCAACATTCGAAATTCAAAGGAGCCGTTGTAACTTTGATTCCACTGAGCACTCCAAGTGTTTGATGGATGTACACACTCAACCTTTGTTCAGCCTATATAAAGAGGCTCAGTTTTAGTTCTTTGACACGGACAACTCCCACACAAAACACTAAAGATTTCTCTGCAATTCCATAATTCTGAGTAAGCAAGTTGAAGGTGTTTCTTGGAGTGCATTGGAAGATAAACGATCATCACGCTTGAAGACAGTGGACTTCATTCCACTTGGTATTATATTCTTACACTTTTATTAACTATGCTCACTTAATGTTTTCATCATGTACTTCATTATCCTTTGTATGCGTGTCTGATTGATGTGTGCTTGAACATTTTGCTTATATGCTCATGACTTGAGAAGAGTGATGTTTCGATTTGATACACATGAATGTCTTGATGTTAAGTGTTAATACCTCTGTTTTGTCTGCTAAGTGGTTGTAACTTTGAGTTCTCATTGTGATTTTATATTGACAAGTTTGATGCTTGTTTTTGTTGATCTACTTAGATGTTGTATCTGCTTAAATATGATGTTGAGACAAGAATTCTTGAACCTATGTTTCTCTTTAATTCTGATAGGCTATAGTAACATGAACCTATCTATCTTTGATGTTGGCTTAATGTTTTGTTTAAATGGTCCCTGTTTAAACAGCATGAACGTGTCTTCTTCTGCCACCACACATATAAGAGTATGTCTGTGTACTCAATTATGGTTAACCTTATTTTTATGGATGTTGAAATATTGATAGTTCTGTTCATATCTGTATGCATTACTGTCTTCGTCATAGTTGGTGTTTGATCATATGATTGAGGTTGGTTTGTATAGGCTGTTAACATGTATAAGCCACTGCCCTGTATTACACTCTGTTGGAATGAATTTATTGCAATATACATCTTAGGCATACGAATATTGAATCTTGATATATGTTGCTTTGAGTTGTTTCTGTCGGATGCCCCTCTGCTCTACAACCTGTCATACTATTTCTTTTCATTTTTGTATGTGCTAAGGCTATGCTCTTGTGATATTATGTATGTGCTAGTCTTGTTGTATTTAACATGTTTCATAAGTCAGGCCCTTGTGATATCATGTTTCTTTTATTTTATACATGTATGTGTGAGGTATGTGTTGACTTGATGCTGTCTAAGTTTGGTTCCATTATGTCATATGCCACTGCCTATCTCTCTTGTGATACTATTTGAATGAGTTTGGTTGCCACATTGTCTTATTCTTGAATACATGCGAACTTTTGACCATCATGATAAGTAATAAATCTCTATGTGTGATTCATTTTTTGCTAACTGTTTGGGATGTCTCTGTTCATGGGCATTTCTGTTTGATCCATGCCATGTCCTAAATGCTATGAATCTAACTTGCCTTGACTTCATATGTGTTTGGTCTGCCCTTACTCTATCTTGACATACGAATCATCATTTAACCATGACTGAATGCATCCCTTTTCCTTGACATTTTGTTTGACTGGTGTGCCTATATTTTGCCTTGATAATTGATTGATTTGTATGGACTATATCATGTACTTTGCTGAAATTATCTGCTGCATCGTTGGATAACCTAAGGACCTTAACCTGTTGAATCTTACCATCTTGTTGGTGTGCTAGCATTGTTTGTTGGACATCTAATCGCATGGACTAATCACTTTATGAAATGTGTTCGCCCTGATGACATATTGCTCATGTTTTAACTTACTGCATCATGTGCTAGCCATTATATCATCATACTGTTTGTCTTGAATGACTCACCGTGCTGTCTTGCATTTAGCATGTTAGTTTTGAATGTTTTTGATACATAAAAACCAATATGTTGCCTTGCTGTTGTCTGCTGTTATTCTTGAAATTCAACCATGTCATGCTGTTTTGGGTTTCATGGCCTATATATTTGTTTATCAATTGCATCCAAATTATGCCATGTCGTGAATCCCTTAATATGTGTTGTATGTTGTGCCATGCTGTTTTAAATTATGAAATGTGCTTAATGTTTGCTAGGCATTACTGCAATTATGCGATCTTGCTTGCCTTGCCATACCTGTTCTGCCTAATCTATATGTTGTTTATTCTGTTTATATAATATCCATTTGAATGCGTTGCTTGCTGCCATGACTGAGTTTAATATATGCTGCTCTATGTATCCAAATGTTATTATACTTTATGAATCTTTCAACTTGCATATTGAAAGCGTGGTTTGTTTGACATTTCATGATGTTTGAGTAGATTGTCATGTGCTGTTGTTTCAGTTTATTTGACAGTTTGATTTTTGATTGGTATGGTTCGCCTTCATGTCCTCTATGCGTGTGTGTTTGGTTATCTGGGCATCCATGAACTTGTTTACATCATATATTTATTGAACCATATATTAAACGGATGAAACACGCCGTCCCAACGGTCACACACTTGCACTTAAACGCCTTGTTAACCCTTAGGACGGGGGTTCGAATCCCCCTCTCCCCCGCCCTTTTTATTTTAATTTCGCATGATCGCTTTATTTCATATGTATTATTGCGTTTCCATCATTGTTCAAAGCGCGCACACAACTCAGTTGGTATTTGGTTTGCTTGTTTAGTTCAAGGGGCGTGGGTTCAAACCCTATATGTGGCCTTTCCTTTCTTTTTTTACTTATTAAATTTATTTATAAAATTCCAACATTTTAATGTTATTAAATTCATTTTTATCTAAGTTAATATATTACGTCTCATTTTAAAACTTTCTTTTAAAAAGGGGTATGGCATTAAATTCATTTTATCAAAGTTAATATATTATTAAATTTCATAATCAAAATTATAAAAAACATTTTATAATTTTGTTAACTTAATTTTCATTTAAGTAAGTTATAAAATTCAATTTTTATACATCCTGAAAGTATTTGAATAATACTAAACACTTCTTCACTATACATGAACATATCAAAATCTATCTTTGATTCAATTGTGGATTTTACGTTCTATCCATGATTATTTAATCTTGGGTGTTTATTCTTATTATGTCTTACAATGCTTTGGCCAATAATTGCATGTATGACCATTTTCATCTTGATTTCATTTTATGTCGTATACCATTCTGACTTTTATTCTCATTCATATTGTGTGTTTATTCAAAATGTTTTTAAACTAATACTTGGACTTCATGTCAACCATTTTCATACCTGATAAGTTGATCGTTTCCACGATCGCAACCGACCTCCCTTTAGCCTCCTCTTGGGCTTTATACAAGATTACCATTCTATCTTGACCTCTATGCATGTATGCTTTATTTCTCAAAATTCACATGTCATTGTTTTATCTTTGACTTTTTATTTCATTATCTGTTTTGAAGCATAATGCAAATCTCATGCTTTACCTTACCTTTATTTATTAAGCATAATGCTAATCTTATGCTTATTTTCATTATCTTCATTTATCTTATTTGTGAAGCATAAAGCCATTATTATGCTTGTAACACTTACTTTTTATCACTTCACCTTATCTTTATTTATTTAAGTATAATGCTAATCTTATACTTATTCTCATTATTTATCCCTTATGTGAAGCATAAAGCTATTATTATGCTTGTATTGTTTGTAACACTTACACTTTATTATTTCACCTTCACTCACTTTTATCACTCAAGCATAAAGCCATTATTATGCTCGTATTTACTTTTATATGCTTTATCTTATATCATTACTTATCATGCTTTATCATGTAACTTTTCATTCCCCCATTCCAAAGGAAGGTGAATAGAGTTGACTCTTAAAGTCATTGACCCCCACCTTAACCTAAGTAGCCTCTTAGGAAGAAACTCCATTTCTTGGCTTCATCAAGAGCCATGAAATCATAACTAGCTTTAGGAAGAGTTCTTCAACTCTTAGTGATATTCATCATAAATGAATTTATCACTTTCCCTACTGACTAAACTTCAACATAGGTCCATTACAACTAGATCTAGAGAGTTCCTAAACTCTACAACGAGCTTGTATTCATTTCCCCACTGAACATTGACCACAGTCAATCATTCAGTAGAAAGTAGAACTACGCATACTCTGATTCTATTCCCGAGGATACGTAGGCGTAAAGTGCGATGCTTTATCGAGTATACTTAGATACTAACCCCTAGGGTTTTCAGTCTTTAGCAAACGCGAATAACATTTAACAAGAGGTTCCCGTAGAGTACTACGGATACTTAGGGTGCTAATACCTTCCCTTAGTATAACCAACCCCCGAACCTTAGATCTCCCCCCTTTAGGTTTTTAACGATCTTGAACCTTTCCTTTGGATAAATCAAAGTCGGTTGTAAAAGAAAATGATGCAAGTTAATTAATAGCTTGTTATCCGATTTTCACCGCAACACATGGAATCACCTGGGCTTAAAGATAAAGCCCATCATCCACAGACCTCATAAAGAACGGTGAAAAACTGAAAGGGTGGTATGTATAACAAAACAAAATGGGCCATGAGCCCAATAATCAAAACCAAGGGCACACAACAACAACAACACCCGATTTGAATAAGTTTACACGGCTAAAAAAAGTGTAGGAAGGAAACAAATGGGCCATGGGATCCAATCAGGCTCGGTCAAACATCAACAATAATAAAGCACGGTGGAAACGAACCAGGTTTTCACTTTAGAATAAAACAAACGCAAGGCATTTCTTTTTTGAAAGAATGGAATAAACACCACGACGTCAAGTGAATAACAACGATAATAACATGAATCGACCATGGAATCGAAAGCAGCCCCACCTTCTCCTTCGCTTAGGTTCGTTCTTCCCCACTCTCTCTTCGTCTGAGTTTGATTCTGTTTTGAATTTTTGGTTCGCTTAGGTTGGGTTTGTATTCTTCTCGATCTCATTCTATCTTCGTCTCCCTCCGATCCAATCTTTCTGGTTTGGTTTCACGATGTGGGTTGGATGGGTGCGCTTTTGGAGTGGGTTCTGAGATGGTTGTGATTTGGGTTGAAGAATCAATGGAGGTGGTTACAGATAAGGTTCTGAGGTTGAAGGTGGTTTACAGGGTGGGGTTTGTGTGATTTTGGTTGTGGAGTTTTTTGCGTGGCTGTTGATAAATGGTTCGAGCTTCCCTTTGGTTCGGTGGTGATTTTGAGTTATTCTGGGTTTTGAATGTTGGTTTTATGGTTGGTGATGGTTGAAGAGGATTATTGTGGTTGGGGAAGGATTAATGGAGGTTGGATGAAGGCAAGTTTGAAGGAGGTCGAAGGAGGTTTTGGTGATGTTTATATGTTGTGAATGATGAAGGTGGTGGCTGAAGCGAGTCGCTGTGTGTCCAGGTTTTTTAGGTTTCAGAAAAGGTTATGGATGGTTGTTTTGACGAAAGAGGGCGTTTGATGAGTTGTTGTGGGTGCTGGTGGTGAGACATGTTGTTGTGTTTGCGATTGAAAAAAACATGGAAGAAAATTTCGCTCGGTGAGTTTTCTCAGCAATTTTCCCTCTTTTTTCTTTGTGAAATTCTCCTCCCTCTTTCCTTCTCTATCTCTCCTCTTTAAAACCAACACCAAACCTGTTTATTTATGTTATTGTTGTATTGTCATTTTTCACGCAGGTTGTAGCAGTTGTTGTTGGGTTGTTTGCATGATATGTCGTTGTTGTGCCACAGGTTTTGTTGCAGAATTTTGTCTTTGGTGTAGCAGTGTTTTGGCTGTTGTGGCAGGCTGTATATGTCATTGTGTTGTTATTGTTGATGCGCAGGTTGTTGGTTGTTTTGGCATATTGCTTGTCTTGGTCTTCTCTGCTTGAGGTTCAGGAACGGTTTCCAATGTGATAATGGGTTCTTCTGTGGCCATGGCAAACTTAAGGGTTAGAACTTGAAAATAATTTGATGCGTGCGAAACACTTCAAGAGTGCGAATTGGAAATTTTGGGTCATGATGAAGACTAAGCGCATGGCCTCATGTCCATTTTTCTCTTTTTTGTTGAAATTTGTTGTAATAATATACATGGAAATAGTACAATGGATGAAAATGGAGATGAATTAGAAATGTGAATAATGGATATTATGGATAAAATGGATAATGGTTTGGTTTAGATAATGGATTAGGAAAATGGATATGGAGAAAGTAGATAAAAGGTTATGGAATAGAAAAATGATTAAATGGATAAAATGAATTCGAAAGGAATGGTCGCCACCCTGCACGGTGACATTGAAGCTGCACGACGGTGCTTCGAAGCAGCTACAAAGGGGCTCAACGCCATTGCGTCCAAGCCTAAAGCGTCGGGCAAGCCAGCGTTGCCAAGCAGCTCCGAGGAGGCCAAGCCTCTGCCCCAGGTCGAATCCATCGACCTCGACAGTCGCTTCCCCGAGGAGGACCAACCAGAAGAACGAGCAGCTTCGGCCAACCCGTCCACATTGTCCAGCGGCAGCTCTTATCCGATGCGCCCCATCCCGGATGGCAATTTCTAGATCGTTCTATTCGACGAAGACCCCCAGCGGGGAGTAAAGATTGGAGCAGACCTGCCCGACATTGCGAGGAAGCAGCTCAAAGCATACCTCCGAGAGAATGCCGACCTCTTCGCATGGAGCGCCGCAGAAATGCCCGGCTTGGATCCATCCGTCGCCTGTCACCAGCTGACAATTGACCTGGCCGTCAAGACCGTAGCACAACGTAGGAGAAAGCAGTCTCCGGAGAAGACGGAGGCTGCTGAAAAAGCTTAAAGGACCTCCTCGAGGCCAAATTTATTTTGGAAGCCAAGTACACCACTTGGCTGTCCAACGTTGTATTAGTCAAAAAATCTAATGGAAAATGGCGCATGTGCATTGATTATACCGATCTCAATAAGGCATGCCCGAAGGATGCCTACCCCTTCCCCAATATTGATAAACTCGTTGATAATTCTGCTGGTTTTAAACTTTTATCGTTCATGGACGCCTACTCGGGCTATAATCAAATTCCGATGGCAATGTCCGACAAAAAATATACGGTCTTCATGACCGAATCGGGCAACTATTACTACAACGTAATGCCCTTCGACCTGAAGAACTCCAGAGCAACGTACCAACGAATGATGAACAAGGTATTCCGGGGAGAAATAGGCGACATGCTCGAAGTCTACATGGACGACATTATCGTGAAATCCCACGAGGAAACCGATCATACTGCCCACTTGAGAAAGGTCTTCGAACAGGCCAGGAAATACAAAATGCGTTTTAATCCGGAGAAGTGCACGTTCGGCGTCCGGGCAGGCAAATTCCTCGACTTCTACTTAACAGAACGAGGAATCGAGGCCAATCCCGATAAATGTCAGGCATTCTCTTTGTTTCCTACGCCCAAGTCCAAAAAATCCTGCGTTTCTACAAACGAAACATCCTTGCACGTTTTGGTATCCCCCAAGCGATAGTAACAGACAACGGGACGCAATTCACGGACAGGAAGTTCCAAGACTTCGTCGCCCAATTAGGCATGAAGCAGCACTTCGCATCCGTCGAGCACCCTTAAACAAATGGGCAGGCTGAAGCAGCCAACCGAGTCATCCTTCGAGGCCTCAAGCGAAGGCTGGACGAAACAAAGAAGGCATGGGTCGAGGAACTGCACAGCGTACTATGGGCCTACAGCACAACTCCACACTCAACGACGGGGGAAACACCTTTTCGTCTAGCATACGGGACAGAGGCTGTAATCCCCGTCGAAGTTCACGTGCCCTCTAGGCGGACATAATCGCCCCTAGACGAGGAGATGAACGACGAGTCACTGCGAGAAGAACTCGACCTCGTCGAGGAAATCTGAACTGGGGCAGCCCTCTGCGAAGCCTCACTGATACGACGAGAGTTTGACGTGGGAAGCCTTGTTCTAAGAAGAAACCACAAGGACTCTCGCGAAGGCAAACTAGCAGCCAACTGGGAAGGACCCTATCACGTTCGAGCAAAAACGGAAAATGGGGCCTACTACCTAGAACATCTCACTGGGTAAGAACTTGCTCGACCATGGAACGCTGAAAAGCTAAAACAATACTACAGCTAAATTCTCGGTTTGACCCGTCGCAACGACGAACGTCAGCTACCGACCACTATGCGCGTCTAGGTACAAGCGTCGCATACGAATAAAGCAGAACCTCGCTCAGTAACGAGCCAGGTAACTACTCGACAGCGGTCCTCGATCGAGCATCGCTGTCGTCAAAGTATCATGACTAGCAGAACCCCAGCTCGCGATGGGATGTTCACGCCGCGAACTCAGGTCTCAAATGCGACCTGAGCTCCGCACCCCGCCAGGATATTCCCCGGCCGTTCGACCAGTTCCCCTCACTGTCGAACACATCTACAACGAGCAATACCCCTAAAATATTTGCTCAAGTCAAATACTCCCAATCACGGGTAGATATACATTTACAACGAGCATGAGTACAATACTTAGCAAAAAATAAAAGCAAGTAAAATCATGCAAACGGCGGAATCAAACGTGTAAAATTTAACATAATAAGTGGCCGCAAGGGCCACGATTGTACTAAATTACATAAAACGGGGGCCACGCCCCCCAAAAATAAATTACAAGCAATTACACGGCACACAGGCCAGACAGATTACAACAACATCAAAAATACAAACTCCTCACTCGTCTGCATGCTCGGCTGGCTCTGGCTGAGATCCCTGGTCCTCTGCGGGCTGATCCTCGGGGGTACCTTCAAGGAGACCGTCGGGCATGATAATACGACCATCCTCAACATGCGCCAGGTAGTGAGTACCCTCGACAGAAAAATCGAGCTCAGGGTTCACCACCCGCAGTTGAGCCACAGCGTTCCCAAAAGACTCCTCCGCGACGACAATGCCATCATCCTTGACCGTCAGCAAACGGGCAACCAGCTCGGATCTTGTCTTCAATGCCTTCACATCCTCCGGCTCATCGTCACCCGGGGCATTGGCCGCCTTCAGCCGCTGGATCAACTCCTCGGCAGACTTCTTCTCCACCGCCAGTGTCGAGTTCTCCTCCTTCAAACGAGCTACCTCCTCCTCAGCTTTCTTCCGAGCATCGTCGGCACCCTTAGCTTCTTCCTTGAGGGACGCCATGGTAGCACGGGCAGCAGTAAGTTCGGCCTCAGTCGCCGAATCCCCTTCGGCGTACACAGCTGCCATCTCCAACATCCTGACCAAGGCAGAAGCGTCCTGGGCCACCAACGCCCTCTTGCTCGGGCGATCCATACTTTCCAAGCGAAGAGACTCCGCCCGAGGCACGATCAGAGAGTTCCCCTCGAAGAACTTCCGATCATGGATGCAAGGAGGAAGCTCGAACTTCCCCTTCTCCGACGCCCGAGTAAGGTCCACAACATCATTAAACCTTTGCTGCTTAGATCGACCGGTCAAAGGAAGAGGAGACCCCCGGGGAGCAGGAGTAGGAGAAGAAGAGGTCCCCACAGGAGGCTGCACGGGAGGAGGAACACGGGCACCAGCAAACCGAGACTTCAGAGGGGTTGCCCCGACCTTGTTCCTCGCAAGAGCATTCCTCACAACTCTGCCGTGGGCCTGAGGCATCTCACATGCACAAACAAAATACGAGCATGTTAGATACGAGGAAAAGAAATTACGCGAACAAAATCTAAATAACTAAGACTACCAAGAAGTTTCTCGGCATCCTCGGGAGTCTGGCACTCCAGCAGTGCCTTAATATTGATGAATCGACGCTCAACCCTCTGGCTCTCGTCCTCCTCGAAGATCGGACTACCCTTGCTCGTCCAGCACTCAGCAAGCCGGAAGGAGTTGACCCACTTCACCAACACCTCGTACGCCGCGACGTCCTGCCCGCGTAGCTCGCTCGGTTGGAAGACGTAGTCACTGGGCTTCTTGGCAAAATGATCTGGTGCCCAATGGATGGGGAACTTATAGATTCTCCGCCCGATAAACCTCCATTCCTCGTCGCGCAGGTCATTCCCTTCTTCATCCACCTCAATCTCCTAGACATACGTACTGTCCTGGGCAGCTTCGGACAGGGGCTCGACAACATAATAACGCTCCTTGAACGTCCGTATTGACTCCGAAAATGGTTTGAACAACTTGTGGGGCTGCTTCAGAGAAACCCAACCATACTTCTTCCCCGACAGCTGCCGTTGGAGATGAAAGACGGTGAAGAACAAAGGAAGAGTAGCCCCTACGGGGAGATGCTCACATACCAGCTCAAATGCCCGGATAAAGGCCAACGAGTTGGGATGCAGTTGCGTAGGGGATAATCTCAAATGCTCGAACACCGACTGTTGAAAATTAGTGAACGGCAACCTCAAGCCCAGCTCCTTGAAAGCGTATTCATACATGGTAAATCGGTCCCCGAAGTGCGTACACACACGATTGTCTAAGGAAGGGAAATGCACCTTCTACTCTCCCTCCGACCTACCTCCGTGAAAACGTCCACCAAGAACTTTGCGAAAACGGACACATGCTCGGCGGGTTCGAAAACCTCCCACTCCTCCGCGGAGAACCCGTCTGTCGCTCCCGGGATTTTCATCCAGGTACAAACGCGAAAGTGGCGCGGAAGAAAGAAAGAGAGTCGCCAACCAGGAATTTTTATCCCAAAGAAAGGGAAAGGTAATGCTGCACAAACCCGGGAGAAGGGAAAGAACGAGGTCTCGCAAACCAAAGAGAACGGGTAAGGGAGTCGGTTACGTGAAGGGAAGGTTATCGCACCCCTTCACGTCTGTCGTACTCGACGGGATCCATGCTTGAAGTACTGCTCAAAGGGTGATAAACGAAAAGGAACTGAGAGAGAACGAGAAACAAATGTAGGGAAAATAAAAGAAGTGCTCGAATGGGCCCTACCCCACTGCCTACGTATCTCATCAGGAACATGAGAATCAGAGCGACGTAGTTCCCCTGACTAAGGGAAAACTGTTTGTGTTTTTTAGGGAACGGCTAATGTTCTAGCTCAGGTGTTGCAGGCTCACTGAATCGAGTGTGTTAACGTATTGCAAGAGAACGAGGAGAAGCATGTTCGTACGTTGAGAGTGAGTGAGATGAGAAGAGAATTCCCGAAGGAAAGGCGTTATTGTTTGTTTTAAGTGTTTTAGAAGTTTTTTTATTTGAAATGTTTTGCATAGGTAAGTGTACCTAAGTATTTTTCAATGGAATGTGCATCTCATGCATCATTCCAAAATGAAATGATAATGAAGTACACTAAGTATGAAGAAGATCCTCAAACTTATTTCCAAAGTTAAAGGCTTAAGTATAGCCTATTCCCTTTGTTAAATGTTTTTATTGTTTTTAAATGAAGAAGTTTTTTTGATTTTGTTTGTGAAATTACTTCATGTTAAAGACTTGTACATCATGCTAGAGAACCTACAACACATTCCAAGATGGAATGTATGCAAGCCCCCCTATGGAATAAGGCTCATGGCACATGAAAATGTTTCAACCTTTATTAGGTGTTTTGAAGTTGTTTTGAGATGAGAGAAGAGAGACTCAAAAGAAACAAAGGTAAAGACTAAAGGGGACTAAAACTCACCCTAATGTTATCATGCTTGGATGTTCCTAATGGTTTAGTGTGGTTTAGAAGCCTAAGTCTAAAAGAAGAGAGAAGAAGAGAGCAAGAGGTAACATAACTCACTTCTAAGATAAAAGATGAGTTATGAACCAAGAGGGAGAAGAAAGAAGTTGAACAAACAAAGCATTGAAATGCTTTGCACAAACACAAAAGAGAAAGCATTAACAAGACGAGGGAAGAAAGTATGTGTGGAAGCATATCCACACACTCAACTCACCATTAGTCCCTACAAGCAAAGGTTAGCTAAACAATTGAATATGAAAGCATAAGTAAAAGAAGGAAGACAATTAAGCATCAAACTACTTATGAAATGAACTTAGGGTTCAAACAAAGCCTAAGTCTAAAGGTAAAGGATCCTAAGTGTCCAAGGACTTCTAAAGTCAGTAGCTATGTCTAATGATATTCTATTAGGGTTAGGGTACCTAATGGGATCAAACTATGTCAAGAAAGATGCCAAAGATTCACACAAGTTCAAGTTATGAAGCATGAAGAAAGTATGAATGTGTATGACATACAAACATGAATAAATGCATAAAGAAATGTCAAAGTCAGAAGTGAATGACATATTATAATGCATATGGAAGTCAATGAATGAATATACAAATCATGAGTGACATGATTTAAGAAGATGAAACAAGTAGAAGCAAACAATGTTCAAGTTCAAGTAAGAAAAGAAGAAACTTATAACACAAGTCAAAGTTGAAAAGAATATGAAAATAAATGCAAATGGATGCAAGTCAGAATCATACCTCATATTTGGATGTCTTATAATGCCTATGAATGAGCATACAAGTTATGAGAATGGATGTTCAAGTAAGAGAAATTAGATGAAGAAGAAGTGAGAAGAAGAAAAACAAGTTTCACATAAGGAAATAAGTAACTTGGAACACAAGTCAAAGTTGAAACTCAAAGATGAATGATCATGGATTATGGGTCAGTACCAAATGACATTTAAGGTGCAATTATAATGTAAGAATTAATCATATAACATGCATATGCAAGCCACTTTGAAACTAGTTAAGAAAGAAAGATGAATTGTGTCAAACATGAACAAGTATACAAGTTGAATGACATTTGAATGTATGAGATGATTATGGGTCAGTAGCATATTCAATATGAAGTGCAAATGATATGCATGAATAGGCATTGATGATTTACAAACAAGTCATGTTGAGCATTAGAAGAAAAGAGAAGCAAGTTTAGGTTAAACATTTCAAGTAATGACACAAGTTGAAACAATTATGTACAAGTTATGAGAGATGGAAGTAAATGACCTATAATCATGATATAAGATGACTTTTAATGTCAAATAAATTACCTATAAAACATCTCAACAATCAATGCAAAGCAACTTGTTCAAACCAGACACAAAACTCCAAAACAATTCACTTAAGGATCAACATATATCAATGCACCTAAGATGAATTAAAAACACATTAGAGAGATGAAAAAAAATATACAAGAATCATATAAAATGAAGTACAACCAGGGAGCAAACACATTACAAAATTATAGGTCAACACCTCTTAAAGATCATACTCAAATATGCTTCACAAGTTCACCAAGATCAATCAAGTACAATGCACAAACATCACCTCTAAGCCCTAAGATAAAACGACCTTAAAAATAAAAATAAAAAATGGATGAAATACGTCAAGATGTGCAATATGATAATACCAAATTCCATGTCAAAAATCAGAACCAAACTATGTCAATTAATTCACAAATGAACATGTATTAAGAAGGATGGACATTGAAAAAGAAATTAAAAGGAAATTGTGAAATAATATGCCAAAAGTATTAAAATCAGAATTAAAAAACATGGAAAATTAGTTAAATGTGTTATAATTCTATATGAATTTTTATGGAATTTTTGTAAAGATTTTAGTATTTTTAAAATAAAAAAAATGAAACATGTATAAAAAAGAAAATAAATTGTAAAAGAAATAATGCAGGGGGTGTCACGTTAGTAAAAACGCAGTTCAAAAAGTGTTTGGGCTTAAAACGTGGGTGTGTGAAAAGCAATATTGATCCAAGTCCAAATACACGTGTGGCACATGGTAATAGCATAGACACTCAATCAAACATTGACTTCATCAGAACCACACGTTCAAGTCAACAAGATCAATCAAACAAAGTAATCTGATCTAACGCATCACAAGCCACGCACATGGTAACAATGATGAACGCACGCACACCACACAAGTCAAGGTCAACATTCAGAGAGAGAGAGAGGCACATGAGGAAAGTGTGGATCATTAATGCGCTGGCAACACACACGCCCTAGGATTGAAATGATCTAACGGCTGTGACATGTTCTGGCTCTAAAACCCTAGCAAACCCTCACCGGCCGGAGAAGGACCTCCGGTCATCTTCTCCGGCCATCTCCGGCGACTGCAACTACTCACAAGTTCCAGAAATTCACAAAACCTATATCAAACGAAAGCTGAGCTTATGTAGAACACGGATCTAGCAATGGAATTCACAAATCATGCACGATCAGAGAGAATCGAAGGGAGAAAGTTTGCCCTAGGTTTTAGATCTAAGCTTCTAACAAGCTCTATCAACTAGCCAGAGTTCAAGAGCTTCTAATAAGCTAAAATCAACACAAAACAAGCTTAGAATCAGTGAATTCGTGCAAAGAAAGTTTGAGATGAAACCTAAAAATTGATGAATCTTGAGATTAAAAGAAGGCCAGAGAGGAGGATCCTGAGCTTCTTGTGCTTGATCTGAGCAAAATAAATGCTAATGAACTCGAGACTGAGGAAGAAATGGATCTGAAAGTGAAGATACTTGAACTCTTCAATGCTTCAATGATTCAATATTGCTTGATGATGAAGATTGAGGAAGACTATGATGAATTCGTGTAGTGAGAGAGAGAGAATTAAGAGAGAATTTCAGAGCTCTGGTTTGTGAAATGTGAGAAAATGATGAAGCTCCCTTGAAATTCTGTTAGAAACCTCTTATATAGGTGTAGTTAAGAATTAACCAACTCAGTTGATGGTTAGAACTCAGGTTAAGTTAATTGTGGTATGAGTAGCAACAATGAGGTGGAGTGAGCAATTCTAAAAATGAGAGTGAAGAGTGAGCTCGTGTGTTCTGATCATGTGTAGGGGAGCTCACAACATGTTATGGTACTGATGCCGAACCAATGGTGGTGATGATGGGGATGTATGATACTGATGCATCATTGACTTGTCCCACAAGTTTGTTCTTTTCCTCTTTCATGCATGGCTCATGTATATATGCGCATGAGTAAGATATATGTTGGTCCAAAAGAGGTAAACAAATCTGAATGTATGTAAGAGTGTGTTTGTGGTAAGCCTGAACCAAAACAAATGCATGAAACCTCCAACAAAAACAGTCAATGCATCAATGGAAACATGGATATTCGCAAATGAATTTCTCTAAGCATGAGGCATGAAAATGGATGTTCTTGGTGTCTATGAATTGAGTATGCATCATAGAACAATGTTGATGCTTGAATCCAAGTGAAACAATGCCTCTAAAGTAGTGAAAAGTTGCTTAGAACACAAGGATGTAAGATAGCCTCATATGCGTGCCAATCTGCCTGCAGACCTAGTCATGGACCTAAGGATTTTTCAGTGTGAAACCTTTCTCTTTGAACCCTTATATAACCTTCATAACTTGTTCAAATGAGAAAATGCCCAACATCAAAGTTAAAGAGGACATGGAGATGAACAACTTTGATGTTCAACAATTTTTCATTTGAAGCCTTCTTGATGGAGAAAATTAGTTTGACATTTAGCACACCAGGTGTTTGATGAAATGACTGCGTGCCAGCTCAGTCTTGCTTGGTCATGACTTGCTTTTTGCCTTGATTTTGTCAAACTTTGATTTGATTGATCATAACTCCTTCAATTTTGATCTAATGGAAGAGTTCTTGGTATGGATTTGAAGCTTGGAATGTGATCTTTAATTGGCTCAACTTAGGCCTGAATTTTGAAGTCTTTATCTTGAAGAAAGAATGCTTTGGAATTGAGTGCAAAATGGTCCAAACTTGCCATTTTTAGAAACCCTAAGTTTCTAAATTTGGCAACTTTGTACAATTCTTGATTTTTGATGATTCCTCCATCATTTCTTGATCAAATCTTGCCCAATGAACATATGTGACTTGAATTTCATGAATTTGACCTAAAAAAGTCAGAGTTGACTTTTTCCTCTGCATAGTTGACTTTTCCCCCAATTTCTTGATTCTCAAGCAACTGATCAATTGAACCTCTTCTGAAATAAACCAATGGGCAATCTTCCATCCTTAGATACTTGACATCATGTAGAAAACATTGAGATCAAGTTTGAACCAAAATTTCATCAGGAGACTGCTTGGACTCAAAAGCCTAATTTTGACTGCCTTTGTTAGGAGATGATGAACTGCGCAATCTTCTTGATGAATTCCCATCTTCCAATGACTTGTGGGATCAAATGGGATGCCATATGATATAAGAGACCCTTGAGGCTTGTTTGAAGACACTTGGCTCTTGCTCTCTTGCTCTAGATACTCAATACTCTCAAATCAACTGATCACATGCCCTATGCTTCAACCAATGATGAATGTTTTATTTTTATATGACTTGAATGTAATGCAATGCAATGAAAGTATATGCTAAATGATATGAAAGATGAGAGGGCAAAATTTTGGGGTATTACACTGTCGACATCCTCGTCCATGACGTCCAACTCTTCCTCCTCCCCGACATCGCTGGAAGAGCTCGAAGTCGCCGAAATTGAAGTCGTCGAGCTGCTATTATCTTCGGAGCCTGTTTCCTCCTCGGATGTATCTATAATGACCTCTCTATCTGGCCCCGTCGCCATTATAATCACCTGAAAAGCAGAGAAGAAAGTGAATTTGACAGCAAATCAAATCCACCCTTCCACTGCTAAGTCAAGTGAAAGGGCGCGCAAAGGGCTGAGGACAACGTCCCCGGCCTAAGCCCTAACATCAAAAGAACAAGCTGACACCTCCCCGCGAGGAGACGCTCGAAGCCAATCATCCCGAGCGATGAGCTTCCCCGCACTCATGTCCAGTTCTGTTTGAAGCTTCGCCGGAAATCGCAAAGCGTCACCGGAATCTGGGCATGTCCTACCGGAAAACTCATCACCCACTCAGATGATGAACAGACAAGGTGGTCACACATGCGTAGCTGTCGCAACATCGTCGTGGACCACCCCGGTCGCCGAAACATACTACCTACTCCGGCGACATGTCAGAGGTAGAAAAATGGCGCAGCCACCGTCCACCACCAACAATCGCCGGAAACTCACTTATTTCGTCCTCTAAACCTAGCCCTAACCACATGCAACCTACCACTGACAACAAAAGGGAGTAAAACAAGCTCAAAGTCGAAAACTTACTTGATTTAAGAAGACTGAAGTGGTTACTCGGAGCTTGAAGCGGTGGTCGGAGTAGCAGACGGCGGTAACAGGCAGGAATGCTGAAGGAGACGAAGAGAAATCAGAGCGAAAAAGTCCCAAATGAGACGGATTCTCCCCTTTTATACAGAGGGGCACGTGCAGTAGACGCGCTCGTAGGTCATGATGGCTATCAACTAGCCATCATTGCCTAGTAACTGCTACACGAAGCTCTAGGTACACGTGGCGTCCCAATGTTTCCAATTCTGACTGACCTTTAGCCTCCCCGAACGCTGGGCAACAAGGTCACGACCACGAATTCCACGAACACCAGGGGTCACGGGCGCATCAAGACAATCCTCTTCGTCTTCAAACGACGACTCCGTGCTAGCTCCCCGGAGCAACGAACTGTCCTTAAGTCATCACTCCCATGCTCGGGAGCAATGACTTAGGGGGCTCCTGTTCTGGACTAGACCAATGGTTAGACATGGCCCAATCCGCTTCTGCTCCAGAGCGGCCCAAATTGCCTAAGTCCAATCAACAGAGGGGCAAAAGTTACCTTTCTTCCCCTCCAACCGGGCAAGGAATGCAACGTTCCTCCCCGGAATTACTGCCCGTCATGCACGACTTCACTGCTCCCCGAACAGCTATGGGCAGGTGCCCGGAACCACGCCTATGCCCGACATAACGGCTAGTTTTGGGCACCCTGCCCGACATAACGGCTAGTTTGGGTAGTTACCTATTCTTTGGGGAAAACGGTTATTTCGCCCCGAAAATAAGACCGTTGGCCACGCGCTGGGGGCTCTATATAAACCCTCTTGCTTGAGAGGGTCAGGTATCCAATATTCACCCTAAGAATTCATACTTTGTACTTGCCCATTTTCTCTGACTCTTTCTTACTTGAGCGTCGGAGTACCTTGCAGGTACACCCCCTCCTCTCCATACGACCAGCATCCCTGACGCACTTGGCAGCCCGATTCTACAGGATCTGATCCAGCCTTCACGATCAATTGTATATTTAAATATAATTATTTAAAATATATTTATTTTTCATATTGCTAATAAAATTAATATACTTAATTAATATTAATTAATATGTATATGTATATGTTAGCTTGATTTTTATATTCCCACAAAATATATCATCGGTATTTTATTTTTTAATATTTAATATTAATAAGTTATACTTCAAAAAATTTATTATCAAATAAGCATTTTTTTTCATTTTTAAAAAAATAGTTTCCAAAAATTAGATTACTAAATACATTTTTATAAGAGACAATTCATTTTTTAGGTTCATTGAATAATCAATGTATCTAGTTTATAAATTGACCAAATACATTAATTATTTAATGAACCTAAAAAGTGAATTGTCTTTTATAAAAAGGAACGGAGTTAGTAAGTTTTTTCATTTCCTACTTTTAAAAACAGTTTTTAAGTGTCAGACACTGATGTGTGTCGAACACCACGGTACACCTACTACTAAAAATATTTGTGCTTCATAGATAACCATAAAACTTTGTCGAAAATTTTATTTGACACATAAGATAAGGGCTTGTTTGAATATCTTTTTGTTTTTAGTTTTTAAAAACTATTTTATAAATCAATTTTAAAAAACTGTTTTAAAGAATAAAATAAAATAAAATGTTTGTTAATCTTATTTTTAAAAATTGTTTTGGAGATGAAAAAATGAAAAAACTTGTTTGATAGATATATTTTCAAAAATAGATTTTAAAAATGACATTTATATTATTCGTATTTCAATTTTATAATATTTTTAAAATATATTTTTATTGAAATCCACTTATGTAGTCAATATTAGGTTTATATACTCTTAGTAGTTTTAGTAAGAGTATATTTTAAAATTTTAATGCATATAAAATAAGTTATAATAGTATTTATATTTAGTTTTTTAAATGGTGCTCTATATTTTATTAAAAATAGAGTAATAATTATTAAAACCAAATAAAATATTATAGTTGTAACTGAAAAATGTTTGAAAATTAAATTAAGTGATATAATTGTAATTAATTTAATATTATTATTGTATTATATTATTATAGAATTTAATTATACATGTAATAAATTTAACTTAATTAATTATTTACAATAATGCCATTAATGAAAACTGTTGGTGTTTTCCGTGTTTTTGAATCATATCAATAGACCAAATACTGAAAATTGGAAAGCAAAACAACTATGGAGCTGTTTTGATTTTTCTGTTCTGAAAATAGTAAAATTTGAAACAGTTTTGGAAAACAATTTCTAAAAAAATATAAACCAAACAAATTTTCTAATTTTTAAGTTTTAGAAAAGAGAAAACAGTTTTGGAAAGGCAATCAAACAGGCCCAAACAAATTCTCTAGTTTCAATCGAATTTTATCATAAATAAGTGAGAGATCAAACTCATAATCACTTTAAAATGTCCAAATTCCTCCAACTTTGAAATGGTTTTTGTTGCACTCAATAAAGGTTGGCCCAAAGGCCCAAGCCCAATCAAATACAAATTTTACAACACCTGTCCCAAACAAAGTAACACACATGATTTTGAATATGAAATGAAAACATGACCAAGGAAACAACCCTTGTTCCAGAAATTGACCAATTAACAAACAATCATGGAACGTCTCCAATGCCTTTAAAAGACACCAATAGCTGTAGGATACAAAGCCTTGGGCTTGTAAGAAAGATAATTGGGAACATAAGTAGATGTCCTTTTCTTAGGAGGATCCATGGAAGCTAAAGCTGGTTGATTCAAATATGCATACTTGCTTTTTGTCCACCTGCATATCTCAAAACAAATATTACTATTATTTCTCCAAAATTATATAAAAAATGCTGTATAGAAACACCTTTAAAATGGTTTTATATTTATGATTATGAAGTTAGAAAATAAGATGAGATCATTAAAATTTGTGGGGGTCTATTATGAAACAAAATGAATGGTTGAAGCATTTGTTGTCTAGATACATTGTCATGTTTAGTCCCATCTTGAAATACAAATTTTGTTAAAATATCACCTCACCAAAAGCTATGTCAAAACAATTTAACAAGTTCACGTAAAGTATTTCCAAGATTCCACAATTAATATTTTTTATAGTAAAATGGAAATTTACTAACCAATCTTTTATTCCCACGCGCACTTCCTTGTCATCATCAACTTTATTGACCTCATCTTCATCAAAGTCATACTTTAAGCTCAATTCAAAGCTCAAATACTCTTGCTCCTATTAACAAAATAAGATCTATATTCATAAATCTTAAGAAATATAGCTTCTAAAACTTTAGAAAATTAACTACGATATTATATATAAAAATTCATCAACTAAGCATACGTGATTATACAATTGATGGACAATTAATTTCCTATAAGAATTTTGAGTTTGGAGTTCAGAAAATGCAGTTTCAGACTCAAAAACAAGTTCTTTTATGTTTCGTTAATAATCAATCATAACATAATTTCACATATATACTATATATTTGATTTATTAAGACTTTAAATTCTATGTAATCGCCGCATATGATCCAAATTGTATGAGCCTTACCGTGAGATTGCGAGCACGGAGTCTTGCCGCGGCTTTTATAGCAGCAAGGAGATGATCCTCTTCCACAGTTCTCTTTTGCTTCCAAAACTTTGCAATTTCTCGCTTTGTCACGCTCTCTTCGGCTCTTGGTTTTGAGATGACTCGGAACTTTGGTAGCGGAGGAGGAGGTGGTGGTGTTGATCTTCTAACAACCTCTTTTTTGGATCCAAAAGAACCAATTCCTTCTCCTTTTCTTTGCTTCATTCCGACCAACTTTGAGGTTTATTCACTTTGTCACTACTCACTTAACTTCTTAGCTGTTTTTATATCTGAAAAAGATTGAAGATTAGAGAAGGAATGAATTACCACGAGGTTAACCAACTATCCAACCTACCTTTCTTTCACACTACACCAATAGATAGACTTATTGTTGTATATGGAATTACTTAGTCAGAGAGAATATGCAATATTTATAGGCTATAGCCCCTTTCAATTGCGTGGGGATAATATAGAAAACAACAAAAATTGGACTGGTTGTTGCATTAATCTTAAGGGTAAAAATAGTATTAAAAAGTAAGATAGTGTTACTTTTGGCTCAAGTTAGCGTGTCACTAACTCAAAAAATTCATCTTTTAATAATATAAACAATACTTTAAAGTTTCATATTTATTAGTTTCTACAATTGTAGAGCAGATCGATAAGAGACTCAGAAGAGTATTTATCTTGTGTGTTAAACAAATTGTGTGACAGAGAAGTTAAAAAAGTAGTGTATGATGCAATTCAAACAAACAAAACAACAAAGCTTTAAGACTTTTCTAAGTAAAATTAATAGGGACTCCAATTATATAAAGTGTGGGTCCTATAATCAAAGATAATCTTGTGTATTTTCATTTCTTCCATCAATAAGGTTCCCATCACTGTCAAGAATCTTCAATGGATGGCTGCGATCTCCATAGGACATAAGCAACTTGCAAATCTAAAATATATTTCATGGTATAGTGATGCATATTGGTAACCTCTAATTATATTAATCAATGGTTTTGATGTCAATGTTAGTAAAGTAGTTTTGGTTTGAAACTACGGCTAGAAAACCTCTCATTAGTCCTTATCCAAAGCAAAAGGCCAACGATAACAGTATTGCCAAATATTTTAAACACAAAATAACTAAGTTGCAGTTATGATTTATATTAAAGAAGATTAGAACATCTATCATACTTTTAAGTGACATATTATATTGTGACATCTTTCGGTAAAAAAAAATGTATATTCTGCTACCAAAGTTTTAAGGTATAAATTAATACTGTTTTAGTTGTGAGATTAATAGTTTAATTGAGAATTATAGATACTGTTGTAGCTGTAATTGCAATTAGAGCAAGTTTTACTCTCTATATTCTACAGTTTGGAATACAAGAAAGCATAATATGAAAGCAACAGTTCAAAGATGAAAAGGGAAACAAAGGTAGAATCTTAACAAAAGAAAGGATGTGGGAATATAATGAGAAAAGGAAAAAGAAATGAATGATAGTGATAACACTGAATTACATAGAAAAAGAATTATGCTTCAGAAGGAAAATACTATATTGCATAAGCTGGTTTTTCAGTTTATAAATTCTACTACACTGCCATGAGACTGCTAAAACTAAAAACCTTTACTCAAGTCGACCTTGTCATATTCATTCATTCAACAAACAACTTTTGATTTGATATCTAAAATTGAGAAGTCTAGTTTAATAACTGTGTAGCTCGCAGAGTCTTAATCGATAGTTAGACTCAACTTAATTATACCAGAAAACATGATGCACATAAAGCTCGACACCAGAGAAGTATTACACCTTCATCCTGAAACACCACAATAGCAGATAATTCTATAGATAAACATGGGATGTAAGAACTGAATTATCGACAACCAATTTCAACTAAGTATAAGAATTGAATTATCAAAGCCATGTCCAACCACACTTTCCCCATAATATTGATTTGTAATCTATTTTATCCTCATGTGAATATTATCGAGGCACGCAATTTTGACAGATCTATTATAGATGAAGGGAACTGACAAGGAATGTGCTTTAAGAGAACAGGGATCAGAAATGTTGGATTGTTGTTAATGTCGTTCAAATAAAATAAAAAACCATTATGATTTTTCTCCATACAATAAACTTTATCTCGGTGATAACAGATACTCATTCCCCGCACCTCAATCTTGGGGACACAGGTGTTAGGAAACCTGAAATAAGATTGAATAGATAGAACACTTTTATCAAGAAAATATGAAAGAATAAGAGAGAAAACTCTCCTCCAAGGGTTTCTTGTTCTACATTAGAGTCGCTATTCTATTCACTAAAAGTTTAAAATATTTTTAAAATATCTTCTCTATCCTTGAATTCTCCTAATTATACATGATACTCTCCAGTTAATCAATTAACTAACTAACAAGCTCTCCTAACTAATTCTCCTTTACTTAATATCCTAACAGCTGGACTTGAAAATCTGGATTCGCTGCAGTTGCTGCAGTCACCAAATCAACATTGCTGGATTAAGCTTGGACCTCTCATCTTCATAACATAAACCAGTGACCTTATAATTATTCTTTCTGAAGACTATATCCATAAAAAAAAATACCAACTTGGCATACAACCCGTAACCAAGCATGATCTGCATAAATTGTCCCCTATTTACCAAAAGCCAACACTGATGAAAGTTCCAAAATGAAACTAAATTGTGTTGAAACGGAAATGCCTCCTAGCCTACATCAATAAATCTGGAATCAAAATGTAAGCTTTGAGTAGTAACATGTTGCGTGATTAACTATTTCTCTTGAAATTTGAGTTGAACCTAAAAATTTCATCAATCCTTACAAAACTGACTTCTAAAATGGGAATTGCTTCCGCTTATAAACATAAGTCATATCTCATTCATTCAATATGAAACTCTTAACACACACACACACCCTCAAGTCCAAGACTAGACATATGGAGCAATCCATACAAAACTGATTTCTAGGATGAGAATTGCTTCCGCTTATAATCATAAGTCATATCTCATACAATATGAAGTCCAAGACTAGACATCAAGAGCCGGCCTTACAATAGTGACCTTGGTTAGCTAAACGGATCTTCGATCTTAGATCAAATATACTATCCTCTTAAATTCTCATATTGGACATAAGTCATACTTACGAAACCGGCTTATAAATATAAGAATCGTCCTGGTTTATAAACACATGTTAAGTCATATTTCATTAATCTAATGGGAGACTCTAAACAATTTCCCTAAAATCAGTTAATGTGAACAGGTGGATAATAGAGTTCGCCTAATGCACCATAAATTACCACCTGATCACATATTAAAATGATATTTCTACTAATTTGCAAAGAGAGGTTCACAAACCTTAAATCATCATCCATACTCAAATCATAATTAAAAACAAGAGAAAATAGTAAACAAAACAAACCACTTAATTTCAACAAAATATGTGAAAAATTACACCAACTATACACATACCCTATATATTAACACAATCCTGAAACATGTAAATTGAGTTTCACTTCCAATTTCAAGATGAATTGATTCGAATTGCTTTGGATTTAAACCTATACCTAGGAGCTCTAGGAATAACTTGACTAGGACCCATATGAAACTGACCGGTAGAATTCGTAACAGGAGGACCATCATCGTATATATAACCAACGAGATGATTACAACTATTACACTTGATCTTAGTTCTGTTTCTATGAATTCCCCAATAGTCGAGCGTTTCGAAGAAAGGACGAATCTTGTCTTCTTTTTCGAATTTGAACTTGGTGGCGTCGACTGCGGAGAAGGAAATAGAGTTTTTGTTTCCGGATTCGAAGTAGAAGTCGGGTGGGTAAGCGTAGGTGGAGTTGAGATTGAGATCGGTGTTGCATTCTGCGCAAGTGTAGATTGAATTCATTGTTGTTGGTGCGGAGAGAGGTAGAGAGGTAGGGTTTTGTGTCCGGCGAAGGGACTGGTTTTGTATTGGAGGGAGGAAGGAACGGACCTTTTTCTATGAAAAGTCCAAAACGCGTCGCGGTTGATTGTGGACCGGTGCACTCTCTGTTCTAGAATGTTGTATGATTGGAAATTTTACCTATCTTATTTAGATGAGTTACGGTATAAAAATTCATCTGATTTAAAAATAAATTTAATTATGATTTTTTTTTTAATTTTAAATGATTGATTAAAATAATTTGATCTGATTTGATTTAATTTCATATAATTTAATTGAGATTTTTTAATATTTAAATTATAAAATATATTTTATATTAAGATTATAAAAATATTATATAACATTTAGTATATTAAAAATAGAGATTAATTAGAATACACTGTCAATGTAAAACCACTTTACACTGACATCCAATTAGAATGAATCATTTTGACACATAATTATGAAATTAAAAATAAAAATAAATAAATTATAATTAAACTATTTTAATAACTACTTCTTCCATGTTTTTCTCTTCTCATGTGTCAAAACAATTCATTCTAATTGAATGACAGTGTAAAGTGATTTTACACTGACAGTATATTCCAATTAATCTCTTAAAAATATATATTATAAAATAATAATTTGATTGAAAGAAATAAAATAATAAAAAAATAGAATAAATTAAATTAATAAATAGTATTAAAAAATAAATATTATTAATAATAAATTAATATAATATATTATATTAATAAAAAATAAATAAGTATAAAAATATATACGCGTGGTTCGGTTTAGTTTGAATCAATTTTAAAAAATTAATATGAAATTCAATCCAAACATAGCAGTTTTTACAAAATAACATTCAACTACATTCAATACTATTTAATATTTTTTGCGATTTTCATTTTTTTATCGATTTAAAATTTTTATTTGAATCGGATTGAATTTGAACACCCATATACTTATCATTATCCTATCACACCTATATCTTTTTAAATTTTTTAATTATGTTCTTTTTTACTATCAATTATTATTGTTTGAAATTGAAAAATTCATAGTACACTAGTATATTAGAGAAATTTGCATAAAGAATTTGATACATCATTTTTATTTATTGAATAACTTACAATCAAATATTTTAATAAATTATATATTTATAATCGATCGATCTCAATTATGAATTACTACGATTATAAAGTATTGTCCGCTTTAGATAAGACAAAACAGATCGAACCAAATGGGTCGATCTGAAAGTCTGTAAAAATTATGGACTTGAAAAAGAATTAGAGCTAATTTATTATTCTGACGTTTAAGTCTCGCCCAAAAAAAGAAAATTTTACCCCGTACCCCTACATTTATCCCCGTACCCCTACAATTTTTTAAAAATTCCAATTTTGTCCTTTTATTTTTTATTTAATTTTTTTTTACTTTTTACCGTGTAGTCATACGAGTCCAAAAGTAATTTTTATCACTATTCGACGAAAACCGGAGAACCCAGGGTAAGGATTTCCGGAATGACATTTTTACAAACCGAAAAATATCAAACAAAGAAATCTGGTTACCATTTTACATGAACCGGATAACATAAGGCTTAGTTCCCCGGTTTGTGTTTTTTGTGGCATCATTGTTAACCGGACAACTTATAGGCAAGATATCCGGTTTACAAATTTTAAACACCGGAATTCTTGTCTTCAAGTTTTCCGGTTTGTGTTTTTTATCAACCGGATAACGTGTTCCATAGTTATCCAGTTCGTTTATTTATTTATTTTATTTTAATTTAATTTTGTTTAGGTGACATGGACATTCCTTTGATGATATGTGACAAAGACCAGACAGGTGTAGATACAACAGAAATATTCTCGACCACAGAAAAATTTCCTACAAGAGAAGAGGCGACAAGGTGGATTAAGGAGGTTGGATTGAGGAATAGAATCACTGTTATAATAAACCGTTCGGACACCAATACTGGCAAGAGATGACGAAGTGACAAGGTTATATTTGGCTGTGATAGAGGTGGAAAATACAAAGAAGGGGAAAGTGAAACACAAAATGCTACCAAAAAATGTAATTGTCCTTTCAAAGTAAGATCAACACCTTCAAAAAATGGTTCTGGTTGGAAAATTGATGTAAAATGTGGAGTTCACAACCATGGTTTACCTGATAGATTTGAAGGCCATGCGTTTGTAAGTCGACTCAATGATGATGACCAACAACATATAGCTGATTTGTCAAAACGTCATGTTCCTCCAAGACACATATTGTTGTCATTGAAAGAACGAGATCCGAAGAGTGTGACTCGAATCACCCAAATATATAAACATAAGAGTAAGATTCAAAAAAACATCAGGGGCCCTAGAACAAAAATGCAACAGTTGTTTAAATTGATAGAGGAATCTGATTATGTTTATTGGAGTAGGAAAAAAGATGAGTCACAAGTTGTGAGAGATATCTTCTGGGCTCATCCAGACTCTATGAAGTTGTTGAATCTGTTTCCTATTGTGTTGATTATGGATAGTACTTACAAAACCAATAAGTATAGGCAACCTTTATTTGAAATAGTTGGTGTGACATCAACTGAGTTAACATTTTCTGTTGCATTTGCCTATATGAAATATGAGCAAACAGAGACTTTGTGCTGGGTACTAGATAAATTGAAACAGTTATTTACTAAACAAGGATTATGGCCACAAGTAATTTTAACTGATAGAGATCTTGCTTTGATGAAAGCAATTGAAATAGTATTTCCTACGACAGTTAATTTGCTGTGCCGATTTCACATAAACAAGAATGTGAAAGCGAAGTGCAAGGAGTATGTTGTGAATGACATGCGAAAATCAATAAAGGAGCTTTGGTATGAACTTGTAAAAGCTAGTGATGAGGTAGAATACCATCAAAAGTTGAAATTGCTTGAGCATGCCTGTTTAGAATATGGACCTTTTCTGGATTATGTGAAAGACACATGGTTGACACCTCATAGGCATATATTTGTTGAAGTTTGGATCAACAAAGTGTTGCAAGTGGGCAATATTAGAGCTTTATTTCAGAAGAATTTTTATGAGGTTGAGCATGCACACACCAGTCCATATTATTCGAATTTGTGTGGATCAGTATCTAGAGCTGCTTTGCGACACATTGCTGAAGAGTGGCATAGGGTTGACATGATAGGTATAAACACCCAGATGTGCAGGTGTTTTCGCAGAACAGTATACGGGTTACCCTGTGCCTGTGAGTTAGGGAGATACACATTGAGTGGTGAACCAATATCAATTGATGCTATTCATATCCATTGAAGGAAAATGAGTATGGAATGTGAACAAGAGGTAGATACAGAGGATGGAGTAGAAGTCGATATGACAAATGCGATTGAAGCACTGTGGAAGAGGTTTCATTCATTAGATCTTGCAGGAAAGAGAGCACTAAAAAGCAGGGTGTGCGAAATTGCTTACCCCACTACAACAAAGATGGTACCACCACCTGAAAAAATAAAGACCAAAGGAGGAGTAAAGAGAAAAGGGAAGAAACCTGTTGGGTATGATGTTTATCGTGATCCTTCGTATCATGAGTATGTTGATCAAGAACACAACAATTCCCAAAAATCTTCAAAGAAGCCTTGTTCGCAGTTATCCCAGACCTCAAAGAACAAACCATCTCACAGGTACATTGTACAATTTCCAGAACATATAAGACCATTTATTGATGAAATTGTTGATGTAAAGGATGATGGAAATTGTGGGTTTAGAGCTATTGCATCTATGCATGGATATGGTGAAGAAGGGTGGTCAATGGTTCGTCGTGATTTGGATAATGAAATGAGAGGTCCCAGAAAAAGTCTATATGAGAAGTTATTTGAAACTAATTATTCAAAAGTGAGAGAATCCTTGTTGATATCATCTTTAGGTTCTCAGCCATTTGATAAATGGATGACACTACCAGAAACGGGTTATGTGATAGCAAATCGGTATAACATCATTCTTGTCTCACTAAGTGCTCTTAGTTTGAGTTTCTTCCCTATGACGACTGCACATAAGCCTAATGTGTCGATTTACTGCATTGGTTTTGTAAACTCAAATCATTGGGTTCAGGTAAATATTATAGTTTTTTATATTACTTAATTCTATACGATTTACGTCTTACTTATTAACTTTCTTAACAGGTAAATATGAATGAGGGATTTCCCTTGCCACCAGTCAGAACAGATTGGAGAACTCATCGGACATCGGATGTAACATCATGGATAATTGGATTTGCTGGATGTTTACAACACTGGCAGCAACTTACGCTTGTGCTCCCAACACATGTTAATTTATGATTGGCGTTTAACTTCATGTCATTTTTTTCCATTATTTAGAGTGACGTTTAACTACATATTAGTTTTTACATTTTTATGATTTTCTCTCATAACTTCATATTATTTTTTATATTTTTTATACATCATCAATCATAATATAATTCTGAATACTATCACATAAATATAAATCATAAGTCTGAATAATACATAAGTTTGAATAATACGTCAAGCATAATCACTACCATAAGTAACCTATCTACCATGAGGTAACGGTCCACCCTGAGCTAGATGTAGTGCTCGAAAGATCTCAACATAATCATCATCATCCTCCTCGGCATCGTGACGAGCGAGATATCGATGCAGCTCATGTGAAATATGTCGTAAACTCGGATCTGTCGGTCCATCATCAAACTCTGGGACTGAAACCTCACTGGCCTCCCCCTGGGGTGGTATCAAAAGAGGATGGGAAACTGTGTAGTACCAAGCCATGTATTCAGCCACTGTATCATACGGAGTATCTGCAAACTCGACCTGATGTAGCAACTGCGAGACGCTCCCACGGTAAGAAACCCACTCAAAATCTATATCAAGTGTGTCAATATCAGGTGGATGAGATGGGATGAACTTTCTGTATCCAAACTGGCGTAAACATCTGTCAGGTAAATAAAGAACAGATGTACCATACCACTTCAAGCCACCCCTGTACAAACAAATATCAGTAAATGGTATGGTCTGTCTGTGATCCTCGAACGGGCGCCAAATGACATCAGTAGGTGTCAATCCATCCAGCACTGCCCTGATCTCATCAACCTTCTGCGTCCCTTGCTTGTATTGCCACTTCATCGCTCTGGAAAGTGGACTACCTACACCAGCTATCCTCGAAAATCCTCTCTTCCCAACAGTTGGAAAATACTCGTGAATCCAACACTGTGACACATCATGAATATCATCAATTAAGGGTATTGAAAATAATAATAATACAAATCTAAATGAAATTAAAATTAAGCAGTTGTACCTGTAGAAGAGAGGCATATCCACCAAGCTGTCTACAACTATAAAAAGAAGCATCTCCAAGATATCTATACAGTGTGACAAGAGCAGCAGCACCCCAAGAGTATCTACCACATGTTTCCAAGTTCTAAGAGTGGTAAATACTTTGCCTTTACAAGAGTAAAGGTCTTATCTGTACAAATAGTGCAGCCTAGTAGCAACAACATATATGCCCTAGCCACACAATCAAATCTGTTATCAGCTCGCAGACGAGCAAATAACTTCTTCAACCAATCAAGCTTATAGTAAGGACCCCTGTTTGTCCGAATCTCCTCAGCTACTTCCTCCAGTGTAACACCCGTTAGACTAATAGCCAGGGTAATAGCATCCGAGTCAGTAATCCCTTGTGCGGGGCTACATAACTCCCCTCTAATAGGTATATGAAGGAGGCACGAAACATCGTCTAATATAATCGTCATCTCGCCAAACGACATATGGAATGACGATGTCTCGGGATGCCACCTCTCCGTAAATGCAGATAATAGGTTCTGATCTATCCTCGATAAACTGGTATTCTGCAGAGAGGATAAACCAGAATTAGTAACCCATCGCTCAATCGCACGTGGGAGATGTGATGAAGCCCATCCAATCAGTTTGCTGCTATGTGCAGCAACCTTCAGCTCCTTCTTCGGCGCTCTCTCCTGAAAAATAAATCGTAGAATATGTCATAATACATAAATAATTAAAATTACATTTTATTCAACATAGAAAGGTCATAGATTTACTTACTTAGCCATCCCACAAATAACGAGCCACGTGGTTCTGATACATCACCAAAAGTGATGTATCAGTCGGTCCTCCAGGAAATGGTGGATGCGGTGGAATGTGAACCGCTGCTGGTACATGTGGAGGATCAGCTATCCGATCTTCATCTCGAATATCAAGTGCTCGAACTACCGATCCATCTGCGTACCGTCGATAGATAAATCCGTCGCGTCCTCTAAAACGACGAGCCACTATTTAAAAATAAATAAATAAAAATCGAAAAAAAACCGAAAAACTCATCATCAAGTTTTCCGGTGAAGAAATTAACAAACCGGATAACTGAGCATCAAGTTATCCGGTGAAGGAACTTCACAAACCGGATAACCGAGCATCAAGTTATCCGGTGAAGGAACAACACAAATCGGATAACACGGTGCCAAGTTAACCGGTGTGTATCCTCGAAAATTAAAGAAGCGGAAGTAACTTACTTGAGTTATCCGGTTGTTAGTTTTTTGTTCTCCGGATGTAGCCCTTGTGTGTTCTCCGGAAGTCAATTTTTTGTGATCCGGAAGTGTATTTTTTATGCTCCGGAAGTAGTCTCAGTGTGTTCTCCGGAAGCCAAATTCAGTGTGTTCTCCGGAAGTAGTCTCAGACAAAATGAGAAGAAAAAATGAAAATTTTGGAAGAAATACTATTTATATGGGGGTATTTTCGTCCAAAAAATTGACGAGTAGGGGTATGGGGTAAAATTTTCTCAAAAAAAATATAATGTTTAACCGTATCAACCTAATTGGATTGCAGATAGCCCGCTTATTTAATTTAATTTTTTGGCAAAAATTCTAACATACAATATTACTAATATCCATGTTATTTTTTTAACAAAGATATATATATATATATATATATATATATATATATAGTTCATATCTTATGAGAATGCTATTTTTATGTAAGAACATGAGAATTAATCTGAATCATTAGATTTTAAAATAAATGGTGAAGATTATTTATGGTTTTTGTTTTTCTCTCTCCTCCATTATTAAAATAAATGATGGAGGAGAGAGAAAAAAAACTGACACGTAATCTCCACCATTTATTTTAAAATCTAATGGTTCAGATTCATTCTTATGTTCTCATATAAAAATGACATTCTCATATGATACGTTCCCTATATATATATATATATATATATATATATATATATATATATATATATATATATTGTATCTTTGTTTAGACGGAAAATTTTGAATAAACAATTTCTTGAAGGAAAATTTTGGAGAGATTAAAAACGAAATCTATAATATTTAGAGGGACAAAAAACTTTATTAACCCTTTAGTATATTTATAAATCAAGTCTCGCCAAAAAAAAAATGATGTTTAACCGTATCAACCTAATCGGATTGCAGATAGCCCGCTTATTTAATTTAATTTTTTGGCAAAAATTCTAACATACTATATTACTAATATCCATGTTATTTTTTTTAACAAAGATACAAGATTGATTGATATATATATATATATATATATATATATATTTCACAAGTTCATTCAAATTATTTGCTCACTTGATTTATAAATATATTAAAGGGTTAATAAAGTTTTTTGTCCCTCTAAATATTATAGATTTCGTTTTTAATCTCTCCAAAATTTTCCTTCAAGAAATTGTCTATTCAAAATTTTCCGTCTAAACAATTAGTCTCTAACGTCAAATGCCACTAACGGATGCTTACGTGTCATGCCACATAGAACTTTTTTCTGATAACTGGACATACATGTGGCAGTGCCAGCGTGATAAAAAACCTGATGTAGATGTCACGCGACAATTTCTTCCATTTTTTATTTTTTATATTCATAAACGCGGAATTGGTAGCTAATTCGTAGCTAATTCCTAACTAATTCGAATGATTTAAACTTCATTTTTTCTTGGTTTCCTGCTCTTCTTGGTTTTCTCTTACATTGGTCAGCTGTTAGAACTTGCAACCAAAAAAACCAGACAAATAAGCATATCCACATACACTCCTCAATTAGATAATGAGAGCTCCCATATACAAAGGATATATGTTGCTGAAGATAAATAAATGTTACAATTCTCAATAACCATATTTAACACTAGTCTGCTATAAGTTTTCAAAGATTTCTAAAAATAATATGAACACACAAACAATATTCGCAAAGAGAGGCCACTTGAAATAGTGGATGCTAGGAATGAAGATAACAGGATTTTGCCACAATCTCTTTAAGAAAGGTCTTGAAATTGAAATAGATTCTAAAAACAACATCCTAAAGTGAAATGTGATGTGGTGATCTTCGGTGGAGGAAAAGGTACCACCGACGGTGCTGGATGCGGTGTTTCGGTTACAGTTCCAATGGATCAAATGAACAATAATAATCATATGATGATAAGTTGCATATCGACGGTTGATTCAACTTGTTATGTTGGTGGCATGGATGTATTAGGATTCCAAGAAGCTTGCATTGAGTATCATCTTTTCAATGGACAAGGAATAGTAGGAACAACATTCACAACAACTAAGCCTTGTTTCGCGATCGACATTATAGCATTCAGCAAAGCTGAATACCCGCTCGCTCACCATGCAAACATGATTAGATTACACGCCGCGGTTGCGATTCCATCTCTATGGTAATAATACTTCCATAATAACTAAGGAACACTTGGAGTTAAACATTGATGGGATCAATGTAGAACATGTCATCCAAGACAATAGATTGTACATACTTGATCACCACGATACTCTCTTTCCATATTTGAGGAAAATAAATGCAACTGACACAAAAGCATATGCTACTAGAACCTTCCTTTTATTGCAAAATGATGGAACTTTGAAGCATTGGCCATTGAACTAAGTACACCACATCCTGAAGGTGATAGTTTTGGTCCTGTTAGTAAAGTTTACTTGCTTGTAGTGAAGGTGTTGAAGCTTCAATTTAGCTCCTTGCCAAAGCTTATGTTGTTATAAATGACTCATGTTATCACCAACTTGTTAGTCACTGGTATGAATTTTATTTATGATGTTTATCCCTTGAAACATTAGTTATTTATGCATGAGCAGTTGCATGAATAATAATCTACATGTGTGACAGGTTAAACATTCATGTAGTTGTTGAGCCAAAGGCGGTTGATTTCTGTCACATTAACAACGTTGTTTTCATAGCAGTATCATTGTGCTGCTTTTGGAATAATGATCATATAAAAAATAGAAGACCTATAATAAAGTATCAACAGCGTTATATTCATAGCACTACATTTGTTTAAACTTGAAGCTATTGTACTTGAAAAATAAACATATCAATTACAGAACAAAAATAAAATTTAAAATAATTAAAAGTTAATGGATCTTTGTTAAATTGTAATTCCTAGTGTCTAAGTCGAAGTCGAAATGATGAAGCAGTGTGTAGAAATAGGGTGTTTCACACATATTTGTTTCTAGATTAGATTTGATATGATTTAGATTAGATTTGATATTTTGGGCTTTTACAATTTTGGGCCTTTGCAAATCTATATCTATATAAAGGGAGTATCCCTTGTATTGTAACATCATTCTATTGTAGTATTGCATTCATAGTTTGCGGTTAACAAGTGAATAGATCAATAGAAACAGAAATCCCACGGTTTGTGGGTAACAACTTTTCTCCAAATATTTCTCTTCTCTCTCGTTTTCTTTTCTTGTTGTTCTTGTTCTTCATTTGTTCTTCATTGTCATTGCGTATTGTGTGGGTTGGTGATCAATCTTGAGATCAAGATTGAAGCGAAATCATCATAGGGTGTGGTGAATTTCCAACACTCACGAGGCAACAAGCATGCAAGAAACACCAAGCAACTGAAGTTTGGATCTGTTGACAACGTGGATAGATAGAAACCTATCAATGTAAGAAACATCAAGATGAAGGGTTTGAGGAAGAAGCTTGTATTCTTCTACAACTTTAACTAACTAATCCACCAGTATTCCCCTCATGTTTGTAGTAATGAATCTCTGAATATTTTCAATGTATCCAACCATAGGTCATAAGAATGGTGTTTTTAAATTAGCTAGGAATTAGTTTTGAATTAGCTACGAATTAGTTACAAATTATGGGTTTATGAATATAAAAAATAAAAAATGGAAGAAATTGTCATGTGGCATCTACATCAGTTTTTTTTTGCCACGTTGGTAAGAAGTATCATGAACATGGGATTGCAGAACGCAAGAACAGAACCATCATGAACATGGTAAGAAGTATGTTGAATGGAAAGCATCTACCCAAAGAATTATGGGGAGAAGCAGTTTCGACAGCAACATATATTTTGAACAGATGTCCGACGAAGAAGCTCGAAGGAGTCACACCAGAAGAATGTTGGTCTGGTGACAAGCCTAGTCTCAGTCACTTGAAAGTGTTTGGATCTATAGCACATAGACATGTGCCAGATCAATTGAGAAGGAAGCTTGATGACAAGTCGAATCAGATGATCTTGATAGGATATCATTCGACTGGAGGTTACAAGCTGTTCGACCCAGTGAATAAGCAGGTGGTGATCAGCAGGGACGTGATCATAGATGAGCTTAAAGAATGGGATTGGAAAGAGAAAGCCAAGAAGGATTCAGTGAGAATCCCTTGTGAAGAACCAGTCACTGAAGTCGAAAGAGAAGCTTGACAGGAACCAGTTGCTGATGAAGCAGGTTCAAGCAGACTGACACATGCCTGCAAGGTTGCAAGAATGTGTAATTACATCAGATGATGTGGTCGATGAAGAGGGTGAGCTGGTACATTATGCTTTCTACGCAGATGTCGAACCAGTCAATGCAGCTGAGGCATTGAAAGATTCGAAGTGGGTGAAAGCAATGAATGAAGAGTTAGAATCCATCGAAGTTAACAACAC
Source organism: Lathyrus tuberosus (assembly GCA_022829125.1). Classification (NCBI taxonomy): domain Eukaryota; kingdom Viridiplantae; phylum Streptophyta; class Magnoliopsida; order Fabales; family Fabaceae; genus Lathyrus; species Lathyrus tuberosus. Next base: position 22,866,690 of record JALAZF010000007.1, on the reverse strand, counting down.
ATGGTCACTTGTCGAATTTCCTCAAGGAAAGAAGGCAATTGATATGAAGTGGGTTTACAAGGTAAAGGTGAATCCTAGAGGAGAAGTAACTCGACACAAGGCGAGACTTGTGGCGAAAGGATTTCTTCAGAAGGAAGGAATCGACTTCGATGAAATGTTCGCACCTGTTGCTAGGATCGAAACAATCAAGTTGGTTATTGGTCTAGCAAATATGAATAATTGGCACACATATCAGATGGACGTGAAGTGTGCATTCCTTAATGGTCCCCTAGATGAAGAAGTTTATGTCGCACAACCAGCTGGGTATGTAAAACGAGGCGAAGAAGGAAAGCTGTACAAGCTGCATAAAGCCCTGTATGGACTTAAGCAAGCTCCAAGAGCTTGGAATAAGAAAATCGACAGCTTCTTAAGGGAAAAGGAATTTGTGAAGTGTACAACTGAGCATGGAGTATATGTAAGAAGAAGCAATGGTGAATTGCTTATACTATGTCTCTATGTCGATGATTTGTTGATAGCAGGAAGTTGCAAGAAGGAGATCGAAGATTTAAAACATGACCTAAGTGAGGAGTTTGAAATGTCAGACTTGGGAGATCTCTCATATTTCCTTGGCATCGAATTCTACAAAACTAGTAGAGCCAACGAAGATATACAGGCGAAATACTCAAGAGATTTGAGATGCAAGATTGCAACTCAACTTTGACTCCAGCTGAGACCAGACTGCAACTGTCGAAGCACCCAGACGAAGATGATGTCGACCCAACCCAATACAGAAGACTTATTGGGTCACTTAGATACCTTTGTCACACAAGGCCTGACTTAGCATACAGTGTTGGTATGGTAAGTAGATTCATGCAGAAGCCAAAGGTATCACACCTAACAGCGACGAAGAAGATACTGAGGTATCTGAAAGGGACTCTCGACTATGGCATTTTATTTCCTGCAGCTGATAAAGGGAAAGAATGCAAGTTAGTGGGATACACATACTCTAGCTGGTGTAGTGATGCAGAAGATAGAAAATCTACAGCTGGATACGTGTTTATGTTAGGTGGTGCACCAGTTGCTTGGAGTTCGAGAAAGGAGCCAGTAGTGGCATTGTCATCATGCGAAGCAGAATACATAGCTGCTTCTCTTTGTGCATGTCAAGCAACTTGGATGGTGAACTTGGTCGAAGAGATTCCAGGGAAGAATCATGGAGCAATTACCATGAAGATCGACAACATGTCAGCTATCAATTTGGCGAAGAATCCAATAGCTCACGGTCGAAGCAAGCACATCGAAATGAGATTCCATTATTTTCGAGAGCAGGTAGCAGAAGTGAAGATGAATTTGGAACACTGCAGAACTGAGAATCAGATTGCAGATATCATGACGAAGGGAGTGCAGGTCGAAGTATTCAAGAAGCTAAGATCGATAATGAATGTAGATAGTTTAGACGCAATGAATTAGGTGGTGTGTTAAATTGTAATTCCTAGTGTCTAAGTCGAAGTCGAAATGATGAAGCAGTGTGTAGAAATAGGGTGTTTTACACAGATTTGTTTCTAGATTAGATTTGATATGATTTAGATTAGATTTGATATTTTGGGCTTTTACAATTTTGGGCCTTTGTAAATCTATATCTATATAAAGGGAGTATCCCTTGTATTGTAACATCATTCTATTGTAGTATTGCATTCACAGTTTGCGGTTAGCAAGTGAATAGATCAATAGAAACAGAAATCCCACGGTTAGTGGGTAACAAATTTTCTCCAAATATTTCTCTTCTCTCTCGTTTTCTTTTCTTGCTGTTCTTGTTCTTCATTGTCATTGCGTATTGTGTGGGCTGGTGATCAATCTTGAGATCAAGATTGAAGCGAAATCATCATAGGGTGTGGTGAATTTCCAACACTCACGAGGCAACAAGCATGCAAGAAACACCAAGCAACTGAAGTTTGGATCTGTTGACAACGTGGATAGATAGGAACCTATCAATGTAAGAAACATCAAGATGAAGGGTTTGAGGAAGAAGTTTGTATTCTTCTATAACTTTAACTAACTAATCCACCAGTATTCCCCTCATGTTTGTAGTAATGAATCTCTGAATATTTTCAATGTATCCAACCATAGGTCATAAGAATGGTGTTTTTAAATTAGCTAGGAATTAGTTTTGAATTAGCTACGAATTAGTTACAAATTATGGGTTTATGAATATAAAAAATAAAAAATGGAAGAAATTGTCATGTGGCATCTACATCAGTTTTTTTGCCACGTTGGCACTACCACATGTATGCACAGTCATAAAAAAAGTTTCATTTGGCACGCCATGTAAGTATCCGTTAGTGGCATTTGACGTTAGGGATTGATTGTTTAGACGGAAAATTTTGAAGAGATGATTTCTTAAAAGAAAATTTTAGAGAGACTAAAAGCGAAATCTACAATATTTAGAGGGACCAAAAACTTCATTAACACTATATTAAATATACCTTATATTTATTCAAAGTATTGGTTCATTTAATTCAATTTAAACATTTCATATCATTGACATGAATATTAATATTCTTTATTCTGTTTAATAATTAGTAAATGATTATATAAATAAGCTTTATTGAAATTTAATTTTTCAAATCAAATAATGTTGTCTCAACTTGAACTTTTATTATTTGATTGAAATAGTTTATTTTTATGATATTTTAAATTAGATGTTATCCATGAAATTGAGTTATACATTTTTTAGTGCTCAATACTTATATATATTTTGGAGTACTTTTTAGTATATGGTCTATTAAATTTTAAAAAAATAAATAAATAAAAATACTAATATTAAATAAAATTTGGGTTGGTCTGAATAACTATAGGTCGTAAAAGGTCAGACTTGAACAACTAAATTATAGCTCGTTTAAGTTTTGGGCTTTAAGGTCCAATCTGCTAAAGGCACAAACTCGTTGTGGGCCGGGTAGCCCATTTTTCCAGCTCTAATTCACTTTGGATGTGAGAGTCTTCACGAGTTTGTCCTTTTAGAAAAGAAGCCTTGTTATTTTGAGGAGTATGAGTATTGTAATCCTTAGCCACGATTCTCAAGCAATGTGAAACTATTTTGGCCAACCCATAACAGTTGTCCCCCAATCTAAGCTAAGGGGCAGGGAGACACCATGTGGTCTCGACCCCCTCCTTCTACTACCAATGTTCACGTCGACCTCAAGTTTACGTCACTACGGCTATGAGGTATTGTTCATTTAGGGTGTAAGAACCCTTACGGATTTGTCCTTTAGAAAAAACTCTCTGTTGGGTTGAGGTGTATGAGTGTTGTATATAAACTATTCTTAACCTTGATTTCCAAGCAATGTGAAACTATTTTGGCCAACACAAAATATTTGGTCACATTCGAGACTATGAGGCACAGTGTGAACGTCGAGTTCCCGTATACAACGTCAATATTTTATACTGGTCAAACTCAAGTCCGCACCACTGCGGCTACGAGTGTGTGTGTGCGTGTGTGTGTTCTATTGTGAAACCAGAAACAGAGTGAAGACCGGAGATCGCAGCGGATCTGAACTTTTGATGTGGTAGAGATGAGGTTGACCTGCAAGGTTAGCACACCAACACTCAAGTCAGTAGGTGGGGGAGAATAGTGAATTAAAATTGAATTTTTATGTTGAATACATGGAACTAGAGCGCTTTCTATATATAATGGAAAAGCATAACAACCCTCTATTTGTAAGGTGTGAATTACGGAAATTCGTTAGATGTGTCTGGAATTTTGGCCATATGTGCTTATCCGTATGATAGCTTTCGTGTGCCGAGAAGGTTATGGAATGAACGCTACTTATTTATAGCTGTCAGTCGTGGATCAATATTGAAATTCTGGTACCAGATGTGTGATGTTAAGTGCGATGTCACAACAACACACTCTGCAATGGACAATGCAATAATAAGCAATAAATCAACACAAAGAATTGTTCACCCAGTTCAGTCTAACTACCTACGTCTGGGGGCTACCAAGCCAGGGATGAATTTCACTATCAGTAGTATTAATTTACAGAATCAACAACCCAGTTGACATCTCCTAAACTTAATCACTACTTAATGAACCTTCTACTTAAGAGACCACTTAAGTATGAGAACACTACTCAATCCCTAAATCACTTCAAAGATCACACACTTTGAAATACACACCTTGATTCTGCTTCACAGCTTTGATCAAGAATAACTCAAAAATACAATACCAATTCACACTAGAATGGTTTACAACACATACACGAAGACACAAACGACACTCAGTCTTTTGCTCTCTTTCTTCGTTCCTTTTCCTTCAGTACTGATGTGCTTTATATAGCTATCTGAATTGGGCTTGGACCTGCTACAATATCGGACCTGATTTGATGTTTAAAAATGAATCTTCAAAATAGATTTTCTCTCTCAAAATCTTCTTAAATCTTCAGCTTTTAAACCTCCTACAAATCTGCATCAAATCTCTATGCAACAGAAAATATCTATCCCAAGATATCCGCATCCAATGAGACTAACTGCTCTCCACAATTCCAGCTAAAACGCAAACCCTAACAACATCACTAAACCTGATGTTATTAATTCTGCAGATCTGATGTCACAACATCGCATGTGACATCAGACATCCAACTTAAACACTTAACATAGCCCAGTGTTAAGACTCAATGTTGTGACATCATCCATGTGACATCAAACATTGAACAACTTCACTACTTAACACAACCCAGTGTTAAGACTCAATGTTGCAACATCACCACTTTGACATCAACATTGAACAACCTTTGTTTTACCAAAATTCCAGCCAATCCAAGAAACTAACAATCTCCCCCTTTGGCTAATTTTGGCTAAAACAATCTCTGCATCTTCAGAGACTTCAGCAGCGGAATAAACTTCAATATATTTTTTTTAAACTTCAAGCAGCAGCATCTTCAATAAAGACTTCACTTCACACAAAACTCTGCTGCAGCACCATCTTCATCAGTAACTTGGCAACAACCAAAATGGTGCTCCCCCTCAATCATGAACCAGCATACCAGCTGTTCAACAGACCAACACTTACTCCCCCTCAATATCTGCACTTCTATACTAAAACATCAGCAATCAGCTACATCCTCAGCAGCATATTCCTTGACTTCATTCCTTAGCAGCAGCAGCCATCAACTCCTTTGACATCACTTGACATATCAGAATATTTGATAACTCCAACTCCTTGGCTACTTCTCCCCCTTTTTAGCCACAATTTAACAACCTTCAACCAGAAGCCCTACTAACTACAGTTAGTACTACCCTAGCTCTCATTGTCAGTCTCACATACAGCAAAAAGACATAACAAATCATAGAACAAAACAGGTGCATATACTAGCACAATATTCAAATTACAAACCAAGCACAACAAGTGCTGAAACAAAGACAACATTGCAGAAACATAAAACTAAAACTACTAGAAGCAAAAGCTAATAAGCTAGTCTTCATTTGAACTTGATCCAACTCCAGTATCCTCTTCATCCTCCTCTGAGCTATCAGCACTGGCATTATCACACTCATCATTCTTATCTTCTTCTGAGCCATCAACATTGTTCTCATTATTTTCTTCAGGAACATCATCACCATTGTCTTGTTCTAACTGCTGGATCAGCTTTTCAAGTCTCTCTTTTCTAACCAGACTGGTACTGATGACTGTATTAAGGTCTTTGCATATGGTCTTCAATTCTTCAATCAGTTCAGCCTTTGTAGTCTTCTTCTTGTCTTCAGCAGTTGATGTTACAATAATGTCTGGAACATGATGTCCACTAAACAGCTTAGGGTGTAGAGACAAGGTTGTCTTCCTCTGGCAAGCTATATCTGAGCTTGTTAAAGTCTCAGATTGCTGATCTAAAATGATTCCACAAACCAAAGAGGGGAATGCTATAGGTAACTTGACAACATTGGTTTCAACATGTTTTACCATCTGGTTAAAAATGTAGCTTCCAAAGTCAAATTTCATCTTCTTTCCAACAGCATAGATAAACTTTCCAAGACCAACCGCAATTGTTGTTTTATAGTTGGTTGGCACCCAGTTAGCTGCACCAATCATGTGAAGAACAGCATACTTGATGCTGAGTTTACTAGTCTTCAGCTTCCCTTTCAATGGCCAAACCTTCACATGTCCTGCAGTAATCTCCCTGCAGATATCATTATCAGTAGACTCAAGATCACTACACTCTCCATCATCTCTACCTAGATATTTGTTGATGATACTAGGAGAAAAATTAATGCACTTCCCTCTAACAAAGACTTTCATGAAGTCTGTGCTTCTCTTATCAGTAATGTTGACAGGGATGTTTACAATAAACTCTTTGACAAGCCCTTCGTAACATTTAGGAAATTTTGTCACAGTCTTCTCCAGTCCAGCAGTATTAATCAATTCCATAATTACCTCCATTTCCAAAGCTTCTTTACCTAGTTCCCTTTCCAGGGCTAGTCTTCTCTGACAAACAAACTTCCACATAGATGCACTACTGGCATAATGGAAAGAAATGTTATCAATTGGAACTTCAGGAACCTTATCAGATATTCTCTTTAGAATAGTTTTCCTGACAGACGTGATGTCCTGAACATCATCTTCGACATCATAGTCAGACTCTGAATGCTCCACAGCCTTCCTCTTTCTAGGATTTACTTCCACTTTACTCCAGGCTTTTGCTGGCCCAACAACAATGTTCTTCCTCTTTTCATCAGATGACTTCTTAGGAGAGGGTTCAACCTTCTTTCCCTTCCTAGATTTTAATCTCTTTACAATACTTGGGACAGCTCTTGCTATCACCTCATCATCTGATAGATCATCTACATTGATCACATCAACATTATCTTTACCAACAGAAGTAGGTTCAGCAGATGTCCTAACATTCTCCTCAACATTTGTTTCTTCATGCATGTCTTCACTCTGATCAGCATCTTTAATAGCAGTTATTGTAAGTTGTTGAAGACTTGACTTACCTCCTTGCATGTTATCTTTCTTAGCTGGCATCTGATTCAGAGGAATTGAAATTCCTTTAACAGGGATGCCTTTGTCCAGAATTTTTGAGGCAAGATTACCCATCCTTTTGTCAACATCAAACTTCTCTTCAATAGACTGAGAAGTAGATGATTTAGGCACAGTTTTGTCGCCAAATAACACACTAGTAACAACTTTCTTTGTTTCAAGATTCTTAAAGACAATAGTAGGTCTCTTAGGAGTTAGTTTAGTGGGTCTCAAAGTACCTGATTCAAGAAGAATTGTTGAGATGGGTTCAATGTTCATAGGATCGGATGCTGAACCTTCGTCAGTGGAAACCCTAGCTATTCCCTTTGTAGAACTTTGAAACGCAGATTTCTTGGATGGAGAAGCCATGAATCCTTTGAGATAGGTAAGATTTAGTGAGGATTGATTCTTGAAGGCGAAGAAGATGAACAGTTGTGAGAACAGGGCTTTGAAGAAGCGTTATGTTGCAACACTAGGAAATGATGGTCTAAGGCAAGGAGCTTGATTTTGAGTATCAGTTATTGACCAATCAATGACTTTCTCCCTCCATACAAACTTTCCTTTTAAATTTTTAAAAGGATTTATATCAGAATTCATTAATTCTGATTGCCCTTTCAGTATTCTTTCATGCTTGATGTTACCATCTGATGTTACAACATCACTCATAACATTACCATATAAGCTGACCTCTTTTGGTATCCATTGATAGCAATTATCTTTGGATCTTATACCCTTCATCACAACCTGATTATGCTTATCAGATACCATACACCCATCTTTGGTGTAGTTAACTTTGTACCCTTCATCACACAATTGGCTTATGCTGATCAAATCTGCATTTAAACCATTGACAAACAGAACATTGTCAAGTTCAGGTCCACCACCACACTTTACTCTTCCAACTCCTGTAGCCTCTCTTGTATCTCTATTTCCAAAGATTACATCTTTTGAAGATCAAGCAATAGTATCTTCCAATTTAGCTTTTGATCCAGTCATATGCTTTGAACATCCACTGTCAAAGTACCAAGTATCCTTGTTAAACTGTCTATCTCAAGTGTGGGCTAAAAGACACTTCACTTTCTCCTTAGGAACCTATTGTTTAACAACTTTGGGCCTGGCCTCCTTTAGTTTGCTTTGAGGAGCAGATTGCAGTTTAAAACAAGAGTACTGCATATGTCCAAACCTTCCACAATAGAAGCATCTGACTCTATCATCTCTGAAGTGGTTATTTCTTCTGCCACTTTGATGATGATACTGTTGGTGCTGCCACCCATAATGATGTCTCCTTCTACCATAGTTGGCCTGTCTTCTATGGTGCGGTTGTCTTCTCCTGTACTGAGGATGCTGTCTCTTAGGCTGTCTCCTATGGTGATGAGGCTTCCTTCTTCCATAGTAATGAGGCACAACATTGTTGTATCCATATCCATATCCATACCAGTTTCCCTGATGTTGAGACATCTGATGAGACATGTTCTGTTTGAACCTGGCAGCTTGCATGCTCTTGTGATATTGGGGAGGCATATGCTGACTAGCTCCTTGGGGCTGCACCTTCCTCTGATGAGGACCATTCTTCTTCTCAACATTCTGAGGCTGTGAATAAGCACCCTTCTCAGGTGTAGGATCCTGTCTCTTTGTTTGATGTTGAGACATTGGTTGGGACACCTCCTTCTTTGTTCCTGAAGTGCTTACTTCTGTAGAACCCTTTTCCTCAACCACATATCCTATACCTGATTTATCTCCAGCAGCTTTCTCTGACTGAAGAATCTTATCAAGAGCAGCTGTACCACTGTTCAGCATCCTAACAGATTTGGTCATATGATCAAGATGAGCTTTGACTAATAAGACTTCATTTTCCAAATCAGCTTTAGCATTCTCAAGCTGAACAATCTGTTTCTTCTATTTTTCACTTTCTTGATAGATCTCTGCACTCTTCAGACAAAGCTCTTGATAAGTGGAAGATAACTCTTCAAAAGTCAGTTCCTCATCACTTGAATCACCATCAGAAACCACTGTTCCAGTTAAAGCTTTGACATGTTTGGCTGACTCTCCTTCACTTTCACTTTCTGAGTCTGACCAGGAAACTGTCATTCCTTTCTTCTGCTTCTTCAGGAATGTGGGACATTCTTTCTTAACATGTCCATAACCTTCACACTCAAAGCACTGAACACCCTTGTCTTGAGCAGTCTTCTCTTCATCCTTCTCCTTAGACTTGCTGATGTCAGAAGCGATGTTCTTGACATTAGGCTTGAAGTTCTTGTTCATTCTTTTGAACACCTTGTTGAACTGTCTTTCCAACATAACAATGGTCTGAGATAGATCCTCATGGGATTCAACACTATTCCCTTTCTCTTCTTGATCATTTGAAACCAAGGCTATACTCTTTGGCTTCTTTTGTGGTTCTTCCTCATTCAACACAAGCTCAAAAGTTTGAAGAGATCCAATGAGCTCATCAACCCTCATCTTGCCGATGTCTTGAGCTTCTTCAATTGCAGTCACCTTCATCTTGTACCTCTTAGGAAGGGACCTAAGGATTTTCCTTACCAGCTTTTCTTCTGACATCTTTTCTCCAAGAGCACTAGATGCATTGGACAGCTCAAGAATACTCATGTGGAAGTCATGGATAGTCTCATCTTCCTTCATCTTCAGACTTTCAAACTTTGATGTTAGAATCTGAAGTCTTGACATCTTAACTCTAGATGTTCCTTCATGTGTAGCCTTCAAAATATCCCATGCTTCCTTAGCAACTTCACATTAGTTGATCAATCTGAAGATGTTCTTATCAACTCAATTGAAGATAGCATTTAGGGCTTTAAAGTTACCAAGGGTAAGCTCATCTTCTTCCTTGGTCCATTCTTCTTCAGGCTTCAGCTTTGAAGTGCCCTCTTTATCTTTCCCAGCATCATCTTTTTCAAACACCACAGGTGCTTTCCATTCTTTAATGACAGCCTTCCAAACTCTGCTGTCCAAGGATTTCAAAAAGGTGATCATCCTTGGCTTCCAATAATCATAATTCGAGCCATCCAAAATAGGGGGTCTGTTGACAAATCCTCCAACTTCTTTGTCCATCTTTACACCAGAAAGTAACTTCCCTAGATCTCACCCAGAGACAGACAGAATGCCTGCTCTGATACCAATTGAAATTCTGGTACCAGATGTGTGATGTTAAGTGCGATGTCACAACAACACACTCTGCAATGGACAATGCAATAACAAGCAATAAATCAACACAAAGAATTGTTCACCCAGTTCGGTCTAACTACCTACGTCTGGGGGCTACCAAGCCAGGAATGAATTTCATTATCAGTAGTATTAATTTACAGACTCAACAACCCAGTTGACATCTCCTAAACTTAATCACTACTTAATGAACCTTCTACTTAAGAGACCACTTAAGTATGAGAACACTACCCAATCCCTAAATCACTTCAAAGATCACACACTTTGAAATACACACCTTGATTCTGCTTCATAGCTTTGATCAAGAACAACTCAAAACAATAATACCAATTCACACTAGAATGGTTTACAACACATACATGAAGACACAAACGACATTCAGTCTTTTGCTCTCTTTCTTTGTTCCTTTTCCTTCAGTACTGATGCACTTTATATAGCTATCTGAATTGGGCTTGGACCTGCTACAATATCTGACCTGATTTGATATTTAAAACCGAATCTTCAAAACAGATTTTCTCTCTCAAAATCTTCTTAAATCTTCAGCTTTTAAACCTCCTACAAATCTGCATCAAATCTCTATGCAACAGAAAATATCTATCCCAAGATATCTGCATCCAATGAGACTAACTGCTCTCCACAATTCCAGCTAAAACGCAAACCCTAACAACATCACTAAACCTGATGTTATTAATTCTGCAGACCTGATGTCACAACATTGCATGTGACATCAGACATCCAACTTAAACACTTAACATAGCCCAGTGTTAAGACTCAATGTTGTGACATCACCCATGTGACATCAAACATTGAACAACTTCACTACTTAACACAACCCAGTGTTAAGACTCAATGTTGCAACATCACCACTTTGACATCAACATTGAACAACCTTTGTTTTACCAAAATTCCAGCCAATCCAAGAAACTAACAAATATGTTCAACCCGTAATAGTTGCCTCCCAAACCATTGTTTCTGCGTAGCAAGAGAAGGGTTTGTTGTACTAGCCTCAAGTGTTGGTTGCTATTTCATATATCCGGGATGAATAAGAGTAAGTGTTTTAGTTTTTTAGGAATTCTCGCCGTTAATTCCATATACTTCAAATGTCTTTATGGAGGTATCCTCATTATGACCATTGGGAACTAGAACATTTGATTGTTGTGTGTGAGTGGTTTGAAGCGTCAATAGAGTTTGTTTTCCTTTGCATGTGTGTATTGGGTGGTAAAAACAGTTAGTGTCACTGGCTACCTTTTTTTGGGCGGTAAAATGAGTAGTGAATATTTCGCAGAAATCCATCCAGGATTCAATACTCCTGTCCGAAAAACCATTGAACCATAGCTTGACCGGTCCAACCAGAGTTAGCGCGGATAACTTTCACTTAGAGGCTTCGTCAGCACTGAAGTAATTCAATAGATTGTTGGCGAGCTGCACATGCTCGTTTGGATCTCTATTTCCATTGTATTCGCTTAACTTAGGAGACTTCTCTACGGCTTTCGATATTTGTTGTATAAAATATGTGCGAACAGAAGATGTTTCAGCTGGTTCTTCGGTGAATAATGGTGTTCATTGGTACGGTTCGACCCACGAACCTGCTGTCATACCCTAAATTTTGACCACTAAGATTTCCCATCATTGTGCAAATCATCATCACAATATGGATGTACCTTTTTGCCTCATCAATCTCCTCAAGGAATTGTTGAGCATTCACTACAATCAAAATTAGGGTTTCAAGCCCTCTTTGAGCCTTAGGCAAAGGATCAATCAAGGAATGACATGATCTTTAACTTGTCTAACCACTTAAACACCCACAAAGGATCAAGAGGACTCCCACATCAAGAATTAATCATAAGAGTGCAACGTTTCAAGTGGATCAAACCTCAAGGTCATCTAATACAAAGTCAACTGACGCAGAAGGTCAAAGTTTGACTTTTGGTCAACTTTGAGCTTCACAAGCCATTACTCAAGAAAATACGATGGATGATTTAATTTGATCAAATTTAAATCAAGAAATTATGCAGAATTGCAAAATTGATCAAATTGAAGGAAACTTAGAAATTTTTTCTAAGTTAAAATCATGTTCAAGTGCACAACTTTTCAAGGTTGTAACTATTGATCCAAGCATCCATTGATTTTACGTAAGAGCTACTTTTAAAGAGGGTATTTGATACTTCAACATTGTAGAAGGAATCAACTCAATATATCATAAGGATTGAAAGATATAGGTGATCAAAGTTGGGAATTCTTAATGTCAGATGTTCCAACATTTCATAGGACATCATTAATATTTTTCCAGCAAGAATGTCCCAACTTCAAGGATGTTTTTCTCCATGATCCAAGTTGAACCATGTCTAGGGCCAAACATCAAAGTTGAAGTACGTCATCTAAGCTTTCCAGAAAGTCCTAGAACGTCCATGTAGTACACTCGAGCAGGGAGTTATAGACTCTGCAAAAGGAATTGCTAAAATAGAATTTTCATGACAGCTTTTAGGACAGATTTGATCACACAAGTTCAAGGTCATTTTTGACAACTTTACAAGTCTTATCTTCACAAATCTTGAACATCAAAGGTGAAGTACGCTATCTCAGCTTTCCAGAAAGTTATAGAACGTCCATTTATCACACTCGAGCAGGAAGTTATGGACTTTACAAGAAGGCTTGCTGCAGCTGTTTTTTAGGACAGATTTTGTGCACTTTTTCTTGTGCCACACAATTTTCAAGCTTTGTCACCATGCAAGACAAGCATCAAAGATGCAATTCACTTCAACTCAAAATATCATAGTGGATTAAAAGATACAAGTGATTAAAGTTTGGAATTATTAATGTTCAAAGTTGTCAGATGTTCCAACATTTCATAGGACATCATTACTATTTTTCCAGCAAGAATGTCGCAACTTCAAGGATGTTTTTCTCCATGATCCAAGTTGAACCAAGTCTAGGGTCAAACATCAAAGTTGAAGTATGTCATCTCAGCTTTCCATAGAGTCCTGGAACAGCCATTTATCATTCTTGAGCAAGAAGTTATGGATTTTACAACAAGGCTTGCTGCAGCTGATTTTTAAGACATGTTTCAGGACAGATTTGCACATTTCTTATGCCACACGAATTTCCAAGCCTTGTCATCATCTTGGACATATATGAGGATCAAATCCAAAGGGGACAATCACCGAGCCAAGCCTCCAAAGTCCTTGGAACAAGAAGTAGCATGCCAAACCTAGAAAACCCTAAAAGAGGGACAAGACTCCAATTTTGGTTTGGAGCATTTAATGGATGCTTATAGGTGGCATGAACTGAGCTTCCTCTAACTGAATTCAGTTAAGATTCCTCCAACAACTAGGGAACCAACAGCCTGTGCCCTAACCTCTAGTCAATGGCTAGAGGAGACTTGGATTTTCATTGGCCAACATTGAACAAACCTCTGCTGCAGCCACCATTCACTATTACTGCCAAAACAAACTTGCTCTACTATAAATAGAGCTCATTTGTGCTCAGTTTGAGTACACCAAAGCCATCAAACATATGCTTTCCTCAAAATCACTTCTTTCACTCCAAAATACCTTATTTAGTAAGGTAATTCTGAGTTTTTGAGTTAGAGAGCATTTCCATCACATCTCATGATCCTAACACCTCATAAACATCATATGTAGGTGATCCAAACTATCACAAGTGACCTGTAACACCAAAATCACAAATTCACCTCTCAAAACCTCAAAATTGGACTTTTTTGCATTTTTTAAGCCATGTCTTGATTCAGTCACTTTCCAAACCAGATAATACCTCAAACACACTCCAAATATCATCCTTGAACTATCCCAAATGGTTCCCAACATCTGGAACCCCATTTGAGAGAGTTGTCACTTTGGCCATTTTAACCCCTTTTGCAAGAAAGGGCCGGTTTTTGTTTTTGCAGGTTCCAGCTGATTCCAACCATCCTAAAAGCTTCTAAGAGGTCATTTGAGGGTGTCCAAAGCATCAAATCATTTTTGGAACAAAGCACTTGGTAGGTTGCACAAAATCTCCAAAAAAGAGGTAAAATTCACAACTTGAATTCTTTGAATCATGCTTTCCTTTGATGTCCACATACATGCATCATATTGAACAATTCTTGAAGCAAAAATGTAGTCCTTAATGTGTATGTTATGATCCTCCTACTGTTTGCACTTTAACATGTTTATATGTGGAGTTTATGTTGTTTTAAACTTAAGGTGCATATCTGGTTTTTTGCCTTGTGTGTGCTGTACATTAAGTTTTAGTATGTGTGAGTGATACCATTGGATTCCTTGCGAAAAATTGGTCAAGATAGGTTCTTACGGATTTTAATTTCGTTAAAAATTGAGAGAGTTATGAGTGTTGAAAGTTTGATAAGCAAAGATGTTTAAAATCAACATGCAGTTATGGTTTTTTGCTTTGTGGTTCTGTACATTAAGTTTCAGTGTGCATGAGTAATACCATTGGATTCCTTGCGAAAAATTAGTCAAGATAGGTTCTTACGGATTTTAATTTCGTTAAAAATTGAGAGAGTTATGAATGTTTGAAGTTTGATAAAAAGATGTTGAAAACCAAGGTGCAGTTCTGGTTTTTTAAGATGTCGAATGTGATGTTGTGACATCTTCCCTTTTTCTCTTATCTTCAAAACTCATGAAAGATGTCGAATGTGATGTTGTGACATCTTTCCTCTTTTTCTTAGTTTATCTTCAAAACTCAACCAATTCTTTTACATAGCAAAAATCATCATTTTCCAATTCTGTTTTACACACTTCTTATTCATACTCCATAATATTTTAATCCACAAAAAATCACAAAAAAATATTATTATTTGATATATTTTTAATATATTCAAAAATATTGTTTTAAATTGTTTTAAATGCTTTTAAAATGATTTCTTTTTCTTGATTTTTAAAACCAAAATGATTTTAAATATTCACGTGGATAAAATAATTTTTCATAAAACCTTAATCATTATTTATAACATGATTAATGATTTTATTTGATATTTTTATCATTTTTTACTTGATTTTTCTTTGAAAAATGCCTTTAAAAAATGAAATTGGGGTTTCTTTGATTTTCACCCTCACAAATATTTTTTCAAAAACACTATGGGCCTCTAATAGAGTGTAAGACCCAACCCTTTTTGTACAAAAATATTTTGGGCCTCAGTTATTGTATAAGTCCCGATACGTTAAAAATCTCGGCGCAATCGCCATTTTCAAACTGAAAATCATCTGGGCCTCCCCTCGTGTTGTAAGCCCCATTTCTTTTCCTAAAATACACTTTAGGTCTCTAATAGAGTGTAAGTCCCACCCCTTTTGTAAATAAAATATTTTGGGCCTCAGATATTGTATAAGTCTCTCTGTACATTTACAAAGTTCGGCGCGATCGTCGCCTTTTAACAAAAAAGACCATTGGGCTTCTCCTTGAGCTATAAGTCCCATTTCTTTTCATTTTTAAACCTTTGGGCCTCTAATAGAGTGTAAGACCCAATTCATTTGTAAATACCAAAATTTTGGGCCTCAATCACTTGTATAAGTCCCACGGTGTTTCCAAAACCTCGGCGCGATCGTCGCCCTTTTCAAAATTAACCATTGGGCCTACCCTCGAGTAGTAAGACCCATTTCTTTTCTTAAAACTCACTTGGGCCTCTTGAGAGAGTGTAAGATCCATTCCCCTTGTACATAAAACTTTTTGGGCCTCAGTCACTTGTATAAGTCCCACTGTACAAACTCATATCACAGTGCAATCACTACTAAAACCTTGGGCCTCTCCTTGAGCTGTAAGCCCCAATTTTTCCTTTCAAAGCACTTTCTCCTTTGATTTTGAAAGATACTGTTGTTTTCAATCTTTCTTTGTTGAACAACTAACCAAACAGCATGGAAGCTCTACAACCGAGTAAGTGTTTATATGCTTTCATTTACCGTTTTCATATACATATAATTGTATTATGGGGCTGTTTTGCTGTAAGTCTTCTTTCATAAACTCATATCGACTGTGTAATAATAGTATAGATATTTAGAGTTTCCCCGGCAACTACGTCTAGCACTAGGTAAAGTCGCTTCGATCATTCTTAGAAATAGACAATACTAGATCCCCCATAGGAGCACCAGATACAGTCTTCTCTTCGGCTGTCCGCCTTAGGAATTGTCAAGAAACTCTACTCCCCAGAGATGATCTCTTCTCCATGAATTGCATCCCTTGAGTTTCTTCCAAATTCTCGAACTTTCCTGGCTTGATCTATTCTTTGTGAATAGTATGTCTTGAACTTCTCGGGGTTTGGGGACCCACAGGCTTCTTAAAAGCATCCCCGCCTCCTCTTGGGCGTTGTACAAGGACCCGTCGGCTTCTTAGAAGTATTCACAGCCTCCTCTTAGGCTTCGTATAAATGATTTCTTCCTCCGGGAATGATAGCCTCCTCTTGGGCTTCGTACAAATTGTCCCTCGGCTTCTTCAAAGTTTCCAGCCTCCTCTTGGGCTTTGTACAAATTGTCCCGACGACCTCCTAGAGGTATAGGAACATAAATTAGTCATCTTAATAGAACAGTCTTTCAAAGAGTCTAGATCTTTCTACCGTGAACGTACTACTACTGTTTCTTTAAGTATAATACAAAAGATAAACCTCTAGACTTGGACAGTCTAATTTCCTTGAGTCTCAGAGACATTCTCAAGTAAGGAAACGCCCACAGACTTGGACAGTCTCAAATACCCTTTGGATTCCCCGTTTCCTTAAAGAACAGGAAACAATCCCGATTCTCAGATCAAATCCATGAGTACATTGTTACTTATATAAGAACTGATTTTCTTGTTGAACCAACATACTGGACCTGTCACTCAACTGAAACAGTACCCTTGTAGCCTCCATCTCGGGCTTCGTACGAGATACAAAGACTCTCTTGTTGAGTCAAACCTTGTAGCCTCTATCTCGGGCTTCGTACGAGATACAAAGACTCTCTTGTTGAGTCAAAACTTTTAGCCTCCATCTCGGGCTTCGTACGAGATACCAAGACACTCTCTTGTTGAGTATAAAAGGCTCTCTTATTGAGCCAATCTCCCTTTTAGCCTCCATCTCGGGCTTCGTACGAGATACAAAGACTCTCTTGTTGAGTCAAAACCTTTAGCCTCCATCTCGGGCTTCTTACGAGATACAAAGACTCTCTTGTTGAGTCAAACCTTTTAGCCTCCATCTCGGGCTTCATACGAGATACTAAAACACTTTCTTGTTGAGTATAAAAGACTCTCTTGTTGAGTCAATCACCTTTTAGCCTCCATCTCGGGCTTCGTACGAGATACAAAATCACTCTCTTGTTGAGTATAAAAGATTCTCTTGGTGAGTCACCATCTTTAGCCTCCATCTCGGGCTTCGTACGAGATACAAAAACACTCTCTTGTTGAGTATAAAATATTCTCCTGTTGAGTCAACCCTTTTAGCCTCTCTCTCGGACTTCGTACGAGACACACAAAAACTCCCTCTTGTTGGGCCAATAGCCTCCTCTTAGGCTTTGTATAAGGAAAACCCCGGTTGAGTCAATCAACCTTTTAGCATCAAAGTTGTGCCTCGTTCACAGTACACAAACATCAACAACTCCTTCCCCTTCATCTAATCGCTGTAAGCGGCAAGCCTCTGGATTATTTACATCCATGCCACTGTCCCTCATTTAGCATGAAAAATTCCTAAGGAAAGATAACATTGCTCTACACTGAGTTAAAGTCTTCTCCTTCAAGTTGGAACCCCCCTATAAAGGAAATTATGGCATTGCCGGATTCACATATCCCGGTTAAAGTAATTCTCCTTTATAAACAGTTGTGACAAACCGACCCTCTTTAGAGATGACAAATTCTCTCTAAAGACAACACCTTTTAGCTTCACATCTTGGGCTTCGAACAAGATACAAATAGACCCTTTAGCTTCACATCTTGGGCTTTAAACAAGATACAAACCACCTTCAGCTTCACATCTTGGGCTTTGAACAAGATATAGATCACCTTTCGCTTCACGTCTTGGGCTTCAAACAAGACACCAAAACACCATTTCCTCCCATAGAATAGGAGGAACTACGATCGCTCTGATTTTCCTATTTCGGTAAACGGGAATACGTAGGCATAAGATTGAAAGAAAAATCTTAGCGAGCACACTAATCAAAAAACCTAAAGTCCCCTATCTCCACCCAATCTGACAAATTCCCCATGAATAGTCCCAGTTTTCCACCTTAATAAAGTAAGAAGAAAGAAAGGCCCCATTACCATATAACATCCGCAACCTAACAGACTGCTGTTTAAACTCAGTATGCAAGCAGGGTTAATTGGAGACATCTATTTCCCTTCCTTAGTCAGCTCACAATAGGATAAAAAATGAATCGACCTGTAGTAACCCCAAAAGAGCGGCAGTGCTTAAGAAACACGTCCAGTTTCGCTCGCTACACCTGCCGATCCAAATTGAACCAACCCATAAATTACCCGAACTCGTTCATTTATAGGTATATGATGCTCCGCAAGCGCACGGATTTATTGAAGTAATATAAAAGATTGTCGAACCCACAGAGACCAATGTCAACCTACCGTAATCTATCGTTACGATGTAAAGCTAAGGCTAATGATAATTGATAAAAGGGAAACTAAGACTAGAACTAAAATAAAACTAAGAAAATATGATAATAAAGAGAGTCCGGAATATGGATTCCGCGTTCCTAAAGGACTTTGTAGAATTCGGATACTAATTACGACTATAACTTAGTTCCGTAGAATATATCAACTTAAAGACTTCGCCTCACGCTCTCGCGGTATTAACTAAAGTCATGTTCCCTAATCCCAAGATTTTGCTCCCGCTCGCCCGGTAACTAGGAAATATATTTTGAAAGCCAATAATATCCTAAACGTATCTAAAGCGCTCTCGCTGTATTTATACTTGTTGCCTAATTTCCATTATCCGGTTCGATCCCCACGCTCTCGCAGTGCCGTCTCCAACCTTAATTAATTTCTCACTCTCGTGAAAAAATCGTGTTAAATAACCTCTCACTCTCGTGACAAAGTTATTTAAATTAGAATTGGAAATTAAAACCAAAACAGAATTTTAATCATAAATTCGCACCTATTATTTTCTACCGAGTCCCGTCGGTAACGACGGTCCTCATACGCCGGACTCAAAACATTTAGCCGGACATGGAATTAAATGAAAACAACACAGAAATGGTAATTGAATTTGAAAGTGTAGCGAGCAATTTTGGACGCGGTTCTTAAGCGCTGGTCGCTCTCTGCGGTTGAGCTTAAACTACAGGTCGATTCATTTTTTATCCTATTGTGAGCTGAATAAGGAAGGGAAATAGATGTCTCCAATTAACCCTGCTTTGCATACTGAGTTTAAACAGCGGTCTGTTAGGTTACGGATGCAATCAATGTGGGGGGGGGCCTTTGTACTGGTTATTTGTATTTTTGCCAATACGGTTTTCTTTCTTTCTAGGGTTTTCTGGCGGGGAACAAGGGTTAGGATGTTAGGACTGATGCTTTTGAATTACTGCTTTTGATTGATGGAGATATGGGATTTGGGTTTTTTGTTGATTGTGCTCGCTAAGATTTTTCTTTCAATCTTATGCCTACGTATTCCCGTTTACCGAAACAAGGAAATCAGAGCGTTCGTAGTTCCTCCTAGTCTATGGGAGGAAATTGGTTTTCGGTGTCTTGTTCAATGCCCAAGACGTGAAGCGAAAGGTGATTTGTATCTTGTTCAAAGCCCAAGATGTGAAGCTGAAAAGTCTATTTGTGTCTTGTTCAAAGCCCAAGACGTGAAGCTGAAGGACCTCGACTTTAGAGAGAATTTGTCATCTCTAAAGAAGGGTTTGTCTGTCACAACTGTTGGGTGACTGGTTATAAAGGAGAATTACTTTAACCGGGATACGCGGATCCTAGTAATGCCATAATTTCCTTTATAGGGGATTTTAACCTAAAGGAGAAGACTTTAACTCAGTGTAGAGCAATGCTATCTTTCCTTAGGAATTTCTCATGCTAAAAGAGGGACAGTGGCATGGATGTAGATGATCCAGAGGCTTGCCGCTTACAGCGATTAGATGAAGGGGAAAGGAGTTGTTGATGTTTGTGTACTGTGAACGAGGCACATCTTTGATGCTAAAAGGTTAATTGGATTAACCAGTAGTTTTCTTATACAAAGCCTAAGAGGAGGCTAATATGTGTCTCGTACAAAGCCCGAGAGAGAGGCTAAAAGGTTTTTGACTCAACGAGGGAGTCTTTTGGTATCTCGTATAAAGTCCGAGATGAAGGCTATTTGACCCAACAAGAGAGTTTTTTGTATCTCGTACAAAGCCCGAGATGGAGGCTAAAAGTTTGAC
Organism: Lathyrus tuberosus; assembly: GCA_022829125.1. Classification (NCBI taxonomy): domain Eukaryota; kingdom Viridiplantae; phylum Streptophyta; class Magnoliopsida; order Fabales; family Fabaceae; genus Lathyrus; species Lathyrus tuberosus. The sequence goes on along the minus strand of JALAZF010000007.1, from coordinate 22,846,209 downwards.
TCAACAAGAGAGTCTTTGTATCTCGTACGAAGCCCGAGATGGAGGCTATTTGACTCAACAAGAGAGTTTTTTTTGTACCTCGTACGAAGCCCGAGATGGAGGCGAAAGGGGTGATTGACTCAACGAGGGAGTCTCTTATGTGTCTCGTACAAAGCCCGAGAGAGAGGCTAAACGTTGTTTGACTCCGCTGGGGAGAATCATTGTACAAAGCCCAAGAGGAGGCTATGGTGACTGTTTCAGTTGAGTGACAGGTCCAGTATACTGATTTTGAAAGAGAAAATCAGTTCTTATATGAGCAACACTGTACTCAAGGATTTGATTCAAGGATCCGGGTTATTCCTGTTCTTTAAGGAAACGGGAAATCCGAAGGGTATTGAGACTGTCCGAGTCTGCGGGTTTCCTTCCTATTTAACGAAGGGGTCACTTGAGAATGTCTTTGAGACTCAAGGAGATTAGACTGTCCAAGTCTTAGAGTTTCATCTTTTATACCATGCTTTGAGAAACAGTAGTAGACTCTATGAAAGGACTGTTCTATGAAGATGATTAAGTTCTGTTCCTATACCTCTAGGAGGTCGTCGGGACAATTTGTACGAAGCCCAAGAGGAGGCTTGAAACTTTTAAGAAGCCGAGAGGTCCTTGTACGAAGCCCAAGAGAAGGCTATTATTCCCGGAGGAATAGATCATTATACGAAGCCTAAGAGAAGGCTGTGGATACTTCTAAGAAGCCAACGGGTCCTTGTACTAAGCCCAAGAGGAGGCGGGGCTGCTTTTAGGAAGCCTGTGGGTCCTTGTACGATGCCCAAGAGGAGGCCGATGCTTTTAAGAAGCCCGTGGGTCCCCAAACCCCGAGAAATTCAAGGCAAGCTATTCACAAGGAATAGATCAAGTCAGGAAAGTTCGAGAATTTGGAAGAAACTCAAAGATGCCATTCACGGAGAATACATTCATCTCTGGGAGTAGAGTTTCTTGACAATTCCTAATAAGGACAGCCGAAGAGAAGACTGTATCTGGTGATCCTATTTGGGGATCTAGGTGTCTATTTCTATGAATAAACGAAACGGCTTTACCTAGTGCTAGACGTAGTTGCCGGGGAAACTCTAAATATCTATACTATTATTACACAGTTAATATGAGTTTATGAAAGAAGACTTACAGCGAAACAGCCCCACAATACAGTTATATATATATGAGTTTATGAAAGGAGACTTACAGTGAAACAACCACACAATACAGTTATATATATATATGAAAGCGGTAAATGAAAGCGGGTAAACACTTACTCGGTTGTAGAGCTTCCATGTTGTTTGGTTAGTTGTTCAATAAAGAAAGATTGAAAACAATAGTATATTCAAAATCAAAGGAGAAAGTGCTTTGAAATAAAAAGATTTGGGGCTTACAGCTCAAGGAGTCGCCCAGGGTTTTATCAGTGAGCGCACTGTTGAATTTGTACAGATGGACTTATACAAGTGACTGTGGCCCAAAAAAGGTTTTCTGTACAAAGGGATGGGTCTTACACTCTCTCAAGAGGCCCAAGTGAGTTTTAAGAAAAGAAATGGGTCTTACTACTCTAGGGTATGCCCAGTTGGTTAATTTTAAACTGGCGACGATCGCGTCGTTTATTTGAAAATGTACAGAGGGACTTATACAACGAATGAGGCCCAAAAAGTTTTCTGTACACAAGGGGTTGGGTCTTACACTCTAATAGAGGCCCAAAGAGTTTAAAGAAAAGAAATGAGACTTACAACACGAGAGGAGGCCTAATGTCTTTATTTTCAAGATGAACATTCACTTTTAAAATGCTTAAAAACAATTAAAAATGAATTTATTCACAAAAATACCAACTATATCAAATAAATAATATAAATTTGATTTTTTTGTAGAATACAATATTTTACTATTTTTGTGATTTTTCAGAAAAAGAACCAATAAAAAATAATCAAAATTGAGGGAGTTATTAATTTTCCAAATCATTAAAAAATAATGAGAAAATATAAAAAAGAGGGGTTGAGTCTTACACTCTATTAGAGGCCCAAAGTGTATTTTTGTACAAAAGATGGGGCTTACAAATCAGGGAGAGGCCCAAAATATTTCCAGTTTGAAAATGGTGATCGCGCCGAGATTTTTAACGTATCGGGACTTATACAATAGCTGAGGCCCAAAAATGTTTTGTTAAAAAAAGGTTGGGTCTTACACTCTAATAGAGACCCAAAATGTTTGAAAAATATTTGTTAGGGTGAAAATCAAAGAAAACCCCAATTTCATTTTTTAGGCATTTTTCCAAGAAAAATTAAGTAAAAAATTGATAAAAATATCAAATAAAATCATTAAATAATGATTAAAGTTTATGAAAAAAATATTTTATCCACATAAATATTTAAAATCATTTCGGTTTTAAAAAATCAAGAAGAAAAAGAAATCATTTTAAAAGCATTTAAAACAATTTAAAACACTATTTTTAAATATATTAAAAATAATACTTTTTTTTTTGTGATTTTTTGTGGATTAAAATATTATGGGGTATGAATTGGAAAATGATGATTTTTTGCTATGTAAAAAAAATTGGTTGAGTTTTGAAAATAAAAAGTAAGAAAAAGAGGAAAGATATCAAAATATCATCTCCGACATTTCTTTTGGGGTAAAAACGAGTACCGAAACTTAAATTTTCAACACGTTTTTTATCAAATTTCAAACACTTATAACTCTCTCAATTTTTATCGTAATCAAAATCCAGAAATACCTATCTTGACCGATTTTTCGCAAGGAATCCGATGGTACCACACATACACACCGAAACTCGACGTACAAAACACGCAAATCGAAAAACCAGAACTGCGTGTAATTGAAAACATCGTTTCGCGCCAAACTTCCGACACGCGTAACTCTCTCGATTTTTAACGGAATTAAGATCCGAAAGAGTCCATATTGACTGATTTTTTGCGAGGAATCCAATGGTATCGTACATGCACGCTGAAACTCAACGTACAAAACGCAGCAGCAAAAAACCAGAACTGCGCGTTAGTTGAAAACATCGTTTCGCGCCAAACATCCGACGCGCGTAACTCTCTCGATTTTTAACCGAATTAAGATCCGAAAGAGTCTATCTTGACCGATTTTTTGCAAGGAATCCAATGGTATCACTCACGCACACGGAAAATCAACACACAAAACGCAGAAATAAAAAAAACCAGACTGCACTGTTGTGAAAACTTCGTTCCGCGTCGAATTTCCAACACGCGTAACTCTCTCGATTTTTAACCGAATTGAAATCCGTAAAAACCTATCTTGACCGATTTTTCGCAAGGAATCCAATAGTATTACTCACGCATATGGAAAATCAACACACAAAACGCAGCAATTAAACCAGAACTGCTATCGTTATTTTCGGCGTCGTTTCGCGTCGAATTTCCAACGCACGTAACTCTCTCAATTTTCATCGGAATTGAAATCCGTAAAAACCTATCTTGACCGATTTTTCGCAAGGAATCCAATGGTGTTACTCATGCACACTAAAACTTAATGTACATAACACACCAATAAAAAAAAATCAGAACTGGATATGATTTTAAAACAACCAAAATTCCACATATAAACATGTTAAAATGCAAACAGTGGGAGGATCACAACATACACATTATGGACTACATTTTTGCCTCAAGAATTGTTCAATATGATGCATGTATGTGGACAACAAAGGAAAGCATGATTCAAAGAATTCAAGTTGTGGATATTACCTCTTTTTTGGAGATTTTGGGCAACCTACCAAGTGCTTTGTTCCAGAAATGATTTGATGCTTTGGACAACCTCAAATGACCTTTTAGAAGTTTTTAGGATGGTTGGAATCGGCTGGAAACCTCTGGAGCAAGTTTGTGCACTTTCTCGCAAAATGGTCAAAAGTGGCCAAAATGCCAACTCTCTCAAATGGTGTTCCAGATGTGTGGCACCATTTGGGACAGTTCAAGGATGATATTTAGAGTGTGTTTGAGGTTTTATCTGGTTTGGAAAGTGACTGAATCAAGACATGGCTCGAAAAATGCAAAAAAGTGTCATTTTGAGGTTTTGAGAGGTGACTTTGTGATGTTGTGATTACAGGTCACTTTTGATGGTTTGCACAGCTTACATATGATATATATGAGGTGTGTGTGTGATTAGTTTGAGTGGAATTGCTCTCTAGCTCAAAAACTCAGAATTTCCTTACTAAAGAAGGCATTTTGGAGTGAAAGAGAGAATTTGAGGAAAACATCTGTTTGATGGTTTTGGTGTACTCAAACTGAACACAAATGAGCTCTATTTATAGTGGAGCAAGTTTGTTTTGGGATCCACGGTGAATGGCAGCTGCAACAGGTGTTTGTTCCATGTTGGCCAATGGAAATGCAAGTCTCCTCTAGCCATTGACTAGAGGTTAGGGCACATGGCTGTGGTTCCCTTGGTCTTGGATAAGTCTTGACTGATTTCAGATGAGAATGGCTCAGTCCATGCCACCTCTAAGCATCCATTAAATGCTCCAAACCAAAATTGGAGTTTTGTCCCTCTTTTAGGGATTTCTAGGTTTTGGCATGCTTTTTTTTGTTCCTTGGACTTGGGAGGTTCATGGATCAGATCATCCCACTTGGATTTGATCCTGAGATGTTTCCAAACTGATGACAAGGCTTGAAAATTCGTGTGGCAGAAAAAATGTGCAAATCTGCCCTGAAAAATTCAGCTTCAGCAAGGCCTTTTGTAAGATCCATAACTCCCTGCTCGAGTATGCTACATGGACGTTCTAGGACTTTCCGGAAAGCTTAGATGACGTACTTCAACTTTGATGTTTGACATTAGACTTAGTTCAACTTGGATCATGGAGAAAAACAGCCTTGAAGTTGGGACATTGTGCTGAAATTACAAGGCAGATTTTTGGCTAAGTGCTGAAAAATGTCAATTTTAGGTTTTTAGCCATTTTGATCCAACCATAACTCAAAATCCATGATGAATTGGGATGAAGTGTAGTTGACACTTTTGTAGAGGGCCATGAGGGCTACAAATCCATCTTTGGATGGGGAAAAATGGCTTTGTGGTTTAGGAGTTATGATCCTCCAAAGTTGGTACCCTTGCCACTTTTTTTCATAACTTAGAAAATTTTCTAAGTTTTTATGGTTACCCCTTTTACAAGTTATCCCACTTTCTTTGATTTTTCTTGATGAATGATGATTCCAATCACACATTAACATCATTTTAGGGTTAAAAAACCATTTTTATGAAAAATCTCAAAAAGTCAAAGTTTGACTTTTGTGCACAGTTGACTTTTTATCACATGAATTCCAAACTGTGCGATCCTTTAGGAAATCATGTCCTTGACCTAAATCAAACTTGATGGACATGTTCCATGGGTGTTATAGGGTGTATTGAATCATGTCCTGGGGTTTGGGAGCATGTCCTGGTCAAAAGTCAAAGCTACAGTTGACTTTTCTCGCGAAACCCTAACTGTGGTTCAGATGAAATTGAAACTTGTTGCTCAAGCTTCTTGGATCAATCCATTATTACAAATGGATCAATGTGGTGTGTTAGGGATCCTCAAATCCTCTCTTGAGGTCTTGGCTCGTGTTCTGTCCCAAAAGTCAACTTAGGGGTGAATTAGGTCAAGAAACCCTAATTCCTGATTTTTGATGTATGCATCCCCTGAGGCTAAATTGACTTGATGATGGGGTTTATGATGTTCCATGGAGCATTTTAGGTTATGCTTTGAAGCATTGGCTCATGCCCAGAGGAAAATTTCCATCTGGAGGCCCTAGTCGACCAAACCCTAATATGGTGACACTGGCGATCCTGAGGCTTGATCCACCTAGAAGGGAGCAGCCCTGTCCTTAATCCTTGAAGTGGGAGTCCTCTTGATCCATTGTGGATATTTGAGAGGCTAGACAAGTTGAAGATCATGTCAGTCCTTGATTGATCCTTTGTCTAAGAGCTCTGCGAGGGCTTGAAACCCTAAATCCTGTTTGTAGTGAATGCTCACCCACCTTTGGGGAGACTAATGAGGTACAAAGGTACATCCATATTGTGCCGATGATTTGCACAATGATGGGAAATCTTAGTGGTCAAAATTTGGGGTATGACAGAAATCATCACGATAATTAATTTATGAAAGCGATAAATAATAATAATAATAATAATAATAAGCAACGCGATAAAGAACCTGTAAAGACTTGAAGTAGAATGCGGAAATAAAGAACTTGAATTAACTTTAATAATGACGGCAAGCTTTGATCCAAGCATTACAAATTAAAGGCCTAAATACTAATGGTGTGGTAGTTCCTCAATGTGAGATAACTACCACTTTTACAATGGTGATTCACTGCCTAAAACTATGAACAGCGCTTTCGCGCCCAGAAACTTGGATGATCCAAAATGACAAGGGAAATCCTATATATAGAGGGGATTTTCGTTTTCCAACTTCCATGGAGCATAAATGAGTGGTGGAGAAAGTGGGAGTAGTGGGAAGTTGGAGAAGTAGTGGAGATAATGTAGGAGAAAATGTTGAACGTGCAATAACTGAAATTTTGCAAACTCGTAACCACGTCTCTGTTAACGGATTAAACACATTTTGGACGCATGACGATCGTAATGGATTGTGACGGTCGTGGTGGATTTCGCAACTGTCACGGTCGTGGTGGACCTGCCACGGTCGTCACACCAACAGAATTTGGATTCTGCTCTTTTCTGCATCTTTTCTTCCTTGTTTTTCTTCTTTTCTCCACTTTGCAAACTTTTAACTAGGAAATAGAAATACCTGCAAAAACACTTAAATATTCTCGAGAAAATCGGATATTAGACGAAAACGATATAATAATTGAATGTAAATCAAGGCCAAAATGCGATACATTTTCGTGTTATCAAACACCCCCACACTTAAACCTTTGCTTGTCCTTAAGCAAACCATGACTCGTAAGAAAAATAGTGCATACGGATACTCATCCTAGGCTACCAACTCTACTTCGGTTGAGTTTGTGTCATAGGTACTAGCTTACACACTAAGGATATCGTAACAACACAATTCCGCTTTTGCGGTCATCAACCTCAAACCAATCCGAATCATGTCATTATACCTAAACCTAACTAACTCATCCTTCTTTCATCCCTTTTCATTCTGGCGCAATCACATTAAGCCCGTTATCCTTTCACACTCATGGTAGGATAACCTGTTAGTGACTACGATCTCATTATTATTATCAATTTTTTTTTCTTTTGCACATTGGCTTAAATATCAATAAAATAAAGAAGTTTGCACCGTTGGGCTAAATGATCGGGTGAGGATCACCTAACTTAGAAGGAGCATTTCTTTTCATTCATTCATTTTTTTTTCTTTTCAATTTACCATTTAAACATGAGATCATACACTTATTTGCATCGGCTTCCTACTTAGTGCGTGCTTAGGATGGTGATGACTGCTAAATAAACTAATTAGGGACTACTAAAGGGGTGAGAACTTAAGGCTACGACATAATAAGTATTCAAATTGATTTCCATAATAGGGAGGCTCACGGTGTTAAGACGATATCGATTTTGCGGAATTTTTCCCACGACTCACAATCTAACCTTAATTTCGTCTGTAACCTAAGATTTTCAAAAGAAACCCTATTTTTAACGCAAAAATTTTCAAAATATTTGGTGTGGCTCAAGGGAGTAGGAAATCGATAAACACAAAATCGCATATAAAGACTTGACAGCACATGCAAAGACGCAACGAAAATAGAAAAAGACGCAACGAAAATAGAAAAAAATTTTAAAATCATGCTAGAAAGCAATAAATTTAACTAAAATGCGTTAAAATGAAAGCGGTAGAGTTCCTCCCCCACACTTAAACCAAACATTGTCCTCAATGTTTTGATAAAAGGTGGTAAAGGAAATATAGAACCTGTATGAATGCCATTGCGTGCTACCACGGCCAAATTCGCGCTGATTCTTCCCTTGTTGTCCCTGTCTTCGCTGGCCACTTCTACTCCGGCGTCTTGTACTGAATTTGCTGAAACTTCATTTTCTTGAAGCCGCTCATTATATGGCTTATTTCCGAAGGAAGTACCTTCTCCTATCATACTCATCATCGGTGTCACCACCAGCAGCGACATTCGTAGGAATGTGCGTGGGCACCAGGTCATCTCAAGGGATTGTCATCTAAAGATCTTTTGCCTAAATGTAGCTGAGACGTGACAAGCGATACAATTCTTTATTTTCTGCAAACACAAACAATAAAAGGAAAACATTAAATTAAAAACTCGTGGGTTGCCACCCACGCAGAGTTTTGTTTAGCGTCGATAGCTCGGCGGTTATGAGTGTCGATCTTCGGTTTCCATGGCCATTTATCAAGCCATATCACATATCCCTCACCTTTTCTTTTCTTCCTTCTGTGGGGTAGTTCATTCTTTTGAACTTGTGGTGGTGGTTTTGGATCTATGCTAAGTATTAGCTTTTCAAGTTTGGGTTTAGTTATTTCATCCATCACCTCAAATTTTAACCTTACCCTCTTAGCAGTAATGTTTTCCTTAGTTTGGTCTTCAAATTTTCTCTTTTGATGCAAGACCCCAGACAAGGGTGCGTGGATAATTTTCCATACATGCACATACGTTTTGGAGTCTGCAAACTTATACGGGAAAGGATATGGTGGGGTATATGGAGGGTGATCAATAATTCGTGCTTCATTCTCTACCTCTTCGATAACCTCGTTTGTGGATGGTGTTGGTAAATTTGTCTCAATCTCAACTCTTTTCTCACCATAACTCTCATCAACCTCATTATCACTCTCTTCAGGATTTTCGATTTGTCCTTCACTACTGGTTGTTATAACATACGCATTCTCCACAGGGGAGGGACCTATAGGTGTCAGTGCAAGCAGTAAGGTTTGAGTCTCCAATGCCTCAGTGTGAGTCACAAGGGACTCGACCATGGTGTTCAGCCGCCTAAGGGTCTCATGATTATCGAGATGTTGTCTTTCAAGCTCTTCATTCTGGATAGTTTGTGCGTCCACAAAGTGCTCCATCATAGATTCTAGTCTAGCATTGGTTGATGTTTCAATGAAATCCTCCATTAATGTTTCGAGGTTGGACTGAACGAATCCTTGCGGTTCTTCAAAATATTGAGAGTGGTGATTTGGGCGGAAATGAGATAGCGTCGCGTGGAAATCTTCCATTAGTATTTCGAGATTGGAATTATGTGATTCTTGCGGTTCCTCAAAATTTTGGGAATGGTAACCATAGGAAAAATTTGGTTGCGGTTCCTCAAAATATTGGGAGTATTGCGGTTGATAATTGTAGAAAAAATTTGGATGCGGTTCCTCAAGATATTGTGAGTGGTTATCATAGAGAAAATTTGGATGATACATAGTATTTAATTTTTTTAATTTATTATTATTATTATTATTATATATATATATATATATATATATATATATATATATATATATATATATATTTTATAGGAATGCCTTAGTCTATACGATGCAACAACGGAATCACAATATTGACTGTTGGTCCCCGACAACGGCGCCAAAAACTTGATGCTCCGCAAGCGCACGGATTTATCGAAGTAATATAAAAGATTGTCGAACACACAGAGACCAATGTCAACCTACCGTAATCTATCATTACGATGTAAAGCTAAGGCTAATGATAATTGATAAAAGGGAAACTAAGACTAGAACTAAAATAAAACTAAGAAAATATGATAATAAAGAGAGGCCGGAATATGGATTCCGCGTTCCTAATGGACTTTGTAGAATTCGGATACTAATTACGACTATAACTTAGTTCCGTAGAATATATCAACTTAAAGACTTCGCCTCACGCTCTCGCGGTATTAACTAAAGTCATGTTCCCTAATCCCAAGATTTTGCTCCCGCTCGCCCGGTAACTAGGAAATATATTTTGAAAGCCAATAATATCCTAAACGTATCTAAAGCGCTCTCGCTGTATTTAGACTTGTTGCCTAATTTCCACTATCCGGTTCGATCCCCACGCTCTCGCAGTGCCGTCTCCAACCTTAATTAATTTCTCACTCTCGTGACAAAATCGTGTTAAATAACCTCTCACTCTCATGACAAAGTTATTTAAATTAGAATTGGAAATTAAAACCAAAACAGAATTTTAATCATAAATTCGCACCTATTATTTTCTACCGAGTCCCGTCGGTAACGACGGTCCTCATACGCCGGACTCAAAACATTTAGCCGGACATGGAATTAAATGAAAACAACACAGAAATGGTAATTGAATTTGAAAGCATCATGATAATTAATTTATGAAAGCGATAAATAATAATAATAATAAGCAATGCGATAAAGAACCTGTAAAGACTTGAAGTAGAATGCGGAAATAAAGAACTTGAATTAACTTTAATAATGACGGCAAGCTTTGATCCAAGCGTTACAAATTAAAGGCCTAAATACTAATGGTGTGGTAGTTCCTCAATGTGAGATAACTACCACTTTTACAATGGTGATTCACTGCCTAAAACTATGAACAGCGCTTTCGCGCCCAGAAACTTGGATGATCCAAAATGACAAGGGAAATCCTATATATAGAGGGGATTTTCGTTTTCCAACTTCCATGGAGCATAAATGAGTGGTGGAGAAAGTGGGAGTAGTGGGAAGTTGGAGAAGTAGTGGAGAGAATGTAGGAGAAAATGTTGAACGTGCAATAACTGAAATTATGCAAACTCGTAACCACGTCTCTGTTAACGGATTAAACACATTTTGGACGCATGACGATCGTAATGGATTGTGACAGTCGTGGTGGATTTCGCAACTGTCACGGTCGTGGTGGACCTGCCACGGTCGTCACACCAGCAGAATTTGGATTCTGCTGTTTTCTGCTCTTTTCTGCATCTTTTCTTCCTTGTTTTGCTTCTTTTCTCCACTTTGCATAATTTTAACTAGGAAATAGAAATACCTGCAAAAACACTTAAATATTCTTGAGAAAATCGGATATTAGACGAAAACGATATAATAATTGAATGTAAATCAAGGCCAAAATACGATACATTTTCGTGTTATCAAACACCCCCACACTTAAACCTTTGCTTGTCCTTAAGCAAACCATGACTCGTAAGAAAAATAGTGCATACGGATACTCATCCTAGGCTACCAACTCTACTTCGGTTGAGTTTGTGTCATAGGTACTAGCTTACACACTAAGGATATCGTAACAACACAATTCCGCTTTTGCGGTCATCAACCTCAAACCAATCCGAATCATGTCATTATACCTAAACCTAACTAACTCATCCTTCTTTCATCCCTTTTCATTCTGGCGCAATCACATTAAGCCCGTTATCCTTTCACACTCATGGTAGGATAACCTGTTAGTGACTACGATCTCATTATTATTATCAATTTTTTTTTCTTTTGCACATTGGCTTAAATATCAATAAAATAAAGAAGTTTGCACCGTTGGGCTAAATGATCGGGTGAGGATCACCTAACTTAGAAGGAGCATTTCTTTTCATTCATTCATTTTTTTTTCTTTTCAATTTACCATTTAAACATGAGATCATACACTTATTTGCATCGGCTTCCTACTTAGTGCGTGCTTAGGATGGTGCTGACTGCTAAATAAACTAATTAGGGACTACTAAAGGGGTGAGAACTTAAGGCTACGACATAATAAGTATTCAAATTGATTTCCATAATAGGGAGGCTCACGGTGTTAAGACGATATCGATTTTGCGGAATTTTTCCCACGACTCACAATCTAACCTTAATTTCGTCTGTAACCTAAGATTTTCAAAAGAAACCCTATTTTTAACGCAAAAATTTTCAAAATATTTGGTGTGGCTCAAGGGAGTAGGAAATCGATAAACACAAAATCGCATATAAAGACTTGACAGCACATGCAAAGACGCAACGAAAATAGAAAAAGACGCAACGAAAATAGAATTTTTTTTTATAATCATGCTAGAAAGCAATAAATCTAACTAAAATGCGTTAAAATGAAAGCGGTAGAGTTCCTTCCCCACACTTAAACCAAACATTGTCCTCAATGTTTTGATAAAAGGTGGTAAAGGAAAGATAGAACCTGTATGAATGCCATTGCGTGCTACCACGACCAAATTCGTACTGATTCTTCCCTTGTTGTCCCTGTCTTCGCTGGCCACTTCTACTCCGGCGTCTTGTACTGAATTTGCTGAAACTTCATTTTCTTGAAGCCGCTCATTATATGGCTTGTTTCCGAAGGAAGTACCTTCTCCTATCATACTCATCATCGGTGTCACCACCAGCAGCGACATTCGTAGGAATGTGCGTGGGCACCAGGTTATCTCAAGGGATTGTCATCTAAAGATCTTTTGCCTAAATGTAGCTGAGACGTGACAAGCGATACAATTCTTTATTTTCTGCAAACACAAACAATAAAAGGAAAACATTAAATTAAAAACTCGTGGGTTGCCACCCACGCAGAGTTTTGTTTAGCGTCGATAGCTCGACGGTTATGAGTGTCGATCTTCGGTTTCCATGGCCATTTATCAAGCCATCTCACATATCCCTCACCTTTTCTTTTCTTCCTTCTGTGGGGTAGTTCATTCTTTTGAACTTGTGGTGGTGGTTTTGGATCTATGCTAAGTATTAGCTTTTCAAGTTTGGGTTTAGTTATTTCATCCATCACCTCAAAGTTTAACCTTACCCTCTTAGCAGTAATGTTTTCCTTAGTTTGGTCTTCAAATTTTCTCTTTTGATGCAAGACCCCAGACAAGGGTGCGTGGATAATTTTCCATACATGCACATACGTTTTGGAGTCTGCAAACTTATACGGGAAAGGATATGGTGGGGTATATGGAGGGTGATCAACAATTCGTGCTTCATTCTCTACCTCTTCGATAACCTCGTTTGTGGATGGTGTTGGTGAATTTGTCTCAATCTCAACTCTTTTCTCACCATAACTCTCATCAACCTCATTATCACTCTCTTCAGGATTTTCGAGTTGTCCTTCACTACTGGTTGTTATAACATACGCATTCTCCTCAGGGGAAGGACCTATAGGTGTCAGTGCAAGCAGTAAGGTTTGAGTCTCCAATGCCTCAGTGTGAGTCACAAGGGACTCGACCATGGTGTTCAGCCGCCTAAGGGTCTCATGATTATCGAGATGTTGTCTTTCAAGCTCTTCATTCTGGATAGTTTGTGCGTCCACAAAGTGCTTCATCATAGATTCTAGTCTAGCATTGGTTGATGTTTCAATGAAATCCTCCATTAATGTTTCGAGACTGAACGAATCCTTGCGGTTCTTCAAAATATTGAGAGTGGTGATTTGGGCGGAAATGAGATAGCGTCGCGTGGAAATCTTCCATTAGTATTTCGAGATTGGAATTATGTGATTCTTGCGGTTCCTCAAAATTTTGGGAATGGTAATCATAGGAAAATTTTGGTTGCGGTTCCTCAAAATATTGGGAGTATTGCGGTTGATAATTGTAGAAAAAATTTGGATGCGGTTCCTCAAGATATTGTGAGTGGTTATCATAGAGAAAATTTGGATGATACATAGTTTTTAATTTTTAAATTTTTTTTATTTATTATATATATATATATATATATATATATATATATATATATATATTTATAGGAATGCCTTAGTCTATACGGTGCAACAACGGAATCACAATATTGACTGTTGGTCCCCGACAACGGCGCCAAAAACTTGATGCTCCGCAAGCGCACGGATTTATCGAAGTAATATAAAAGATTGTCGAACCCACAGAGACCAATGTCAACCTACCGTAATCTATCGTTACGATGTAAAGCTAAGGCTAATGATAATTGATAAAAGGGAAACTAAGACTAGAACTAAAATAAAACTAAGAAAATATGATAATAAAGAGAGGCCGGAATATGGATTCCGCGTTCCTAAAGGACTTTGTAGAATTCAGATACTAATTACGACTATAACTTAGTTCCGTAGAATATATCAACTTAAAGACTTCGCCTCACGCTCTCGCGGTATTAACTAAAGTCATGTTCCCTAATCCCAAGATTTTGCTCCCGCTCGCCCGGTAACTAGGAAATATATTTTGAAAGCCAATAATATCCTAAACGTATCTAAAGCGCTCTCGCTGTATTTAGACTTGTTGCCTAATTTCCACTATCCGGTTCGATCCCCACGCTCTCGCAGTGCCGTCTCCAACCTTAATTAATTTCTCACTCTCGTGACAAAATCGTGTTAAATAACCTCTCACTCTCGTGACAAAGTTATTTAAATTAGAATTGGAAATTAAAACCAAAACAGAATTTTAATCATAAATTCGCACCTATTATTTTCTACCGAGTCCCGTCGGTAACGACGGTCCTCATACGCCGGACTCAAAACATTTAGCCGGACATGGAATTAAATGAAAACAACACAGAAATGGTAATTGAATTTGAAAGCATCACGATAATTAATTTATGAAAGCGATAAATAATAATAATAATAATAAGCAATGCGATAAAGAACCTGTAAAGACTTGAAGTAGAATGCGAAAATAAAGAACTTGAATTAACTTTAATAATGACGGCAAGCTTTGATCCAAGCGTTACAAATTAAAGGCCTAAATACTAATGGTGTGGTAGTTCCTCAATGTGAGATAACTACCACTTTTACAATGGTGATTCACTGCCTAAAACTATGAACAGCGCTTTCGCGCCCAGAAACTTGGATGATCCAAAATGACAAGGGAAATCCTATATATAGAGGGGATTTTCGTTTTCCAACTTCCATGGAGCATAAATGAGTGGTGGAGAAAGTGGGAGTAGTGGGAAGTTGGAGAAGTAGTGGAGAGAATGTAGGAGAAAATGTTGAACGTGCAATAACTGAAATTCTGCAAACTCGTAACCACGTCTCTGTTAACGGATTAAACACATTTTGGACGCATGACGATCGTAATGGATTGTGACGGTCGTGGTGGATTCCGCAACTGTCACGGTCGTGGTGGACCTGCCACGGTCGTCACACCAGCAGAATTTGGATTCTGCTGTTTTCTGCTCTTTTCTGCATCTTTTCTTCCTTGTTTTGCTTCTTTTCTCCACTTTGCATACTTTTAACTAGGAAATAGAAATACCTGCAAAAACACTTAAATATTCTCGAGAAAATCGGATATTAGACGAAAACGATATAATAATTGAATGTAAATCAAGGCCAAAATACGATACATTTTCGTGTTATCAAACACCCCCACACTTAAACCTTTTCTTTTGTATCATTTTCAACTTACATGTTTTATTAAAGTCTGGACGGATTGGGTAACGGTTAGGCCAAACACGGTCTAACCCTACCAGTGTACACCCCTATCGATGGAAGATCTTCTACGTGATCCAGAGAGGAGCGTTACAACCTCAATCTCCTTCGGGGCTTTAGGGAGGACTCTGGCGCTTCTTGCTCCTCTACTGATTCTTCGACTTTGGAGTTCCAATTGTTCTAGATGTGGTTGATTCAAGAACGACAATCTGACTTCTTCTTGGCATAGCCTCTTGAGCAGTGTCTCCTCGCGGAGGCGCATTGTACAAGCTTTCATCGAGACGAAGCAACGTTTCTTCTATCGCCTATGAATTATGTTGTCGAACGATGTTGTACATGTTGTTAAACAATTCATTGACACCTTGCATTCCGAGGTTGGCTCGCAGCAGTTGGAAACCAGGTAAGGCTTCAGGCTGTGAAGTTGGAGGTTGTATTGGAAGTCTGATTGATGGTGTTGGAATAGATCCATCAACCATAAGAGCTTAGAGTATATCTGGATGTAGTGGAATCTCTATTACTTGATTCGCAATACCTAGCTAGCAGAGAAGAAACAAATTGTTGATTGATCGCTGCTTAAGCAGCAGCGGCAGCGACTTTGCGTGCTGCGACAGAGAGAATAGCTTTAGATCCAGCTATTACTAAGAAGTATGGAAGTCGAGGATATGAGAATTAAGAAAATCAAAGTTGATACGATACTTAGACAGATTGAACGTGATAAGTCCTCGTGTTTGATTTAGAGAACTCGTGATCCAGCCCTTAGATCAAAACAAATGGTTCAAATTAAAAGTCTTATCTTAAAAGAACACATATGACTCTTCCAAGTATATCAATTTTCATAAATGCACTCTTACCTTTCATGTTATTCAACCCAACCATAATCTATGAAATTATTCCTCTGTGTGAATTTTTAGCTAACACTTTCAAATTAAAAATAATTGCTAATATAATATGATATAAAATGAGTAAAAAAGAAATAGCTCCTTCATTCATTTTTAAAAATTTTTGACCTCTCACTACTATCCTTTTATATCTAAATAAGAGTAATTCACACTCTTAGCACATAGAGACAAGAGATGACTGTTGAAATCAATTACTAGTTTGTTTTTTTTAGTTACTATTAGCTATTGTTTCTAAATGGCGTCAAATGTAGAATAATGTTTAAATTTTTCTCTCTTCAAGCCAATTTATTTACACTAATTTATATTGGTTTATGTTGAAACATTTCCATTCTCATGTCAATGGTATTGACGATATGTTAACACAGACATAGGAAATGTCGTCAATTGGAGGAGATGGAAGATGAGTTGGGTTTATGAAAATTTATTGAATAAGAACAGATACATGTGTTCTTTAAAATGAGACTTTTAATCTAAGGATTGGCAAGTGTTCTAACTATTATCACATAAAAACTCACAGTAGCAAGTGGTTTTCATATTGTTTTTTGTGTATGGAACCACCTCTTGAGTTGAGATTAGGGGCTACATCTCTATTGCATGTTGTGTGTGCTTAGATTTATTGGCCTTTGAATTGCTTTCAATATCTCCCTTGTGATTTTGTAGTACTTATGAAATGTTTACTATATCTAATATTCTCCTTGATGTTCAGGAGTTGGGACTATCTTTTTCCTCGTGGTCTTCCAAAGCTTAACCCTATAAGGGTAAAATTGTCCATATTCAAACATCATAAAATGTGGTATGCTCTCTACTAGCATATGTTGTTTGTACTTATCACATTAAAGTCTATCACACAACAAAGTAAGTTAAAGTCAATCTTATGAAGCACACACTCTCAAATACGACACTGACACCGACTCAATAATACTATTAATAATTTAAAAAATGAATAAATTAAAAATAATTATAAGTGTTGATAAAAGTATCGACGTTCGACGCGAACACAAACACGCCATTTGAAAAAGTTAATAATGATGTATTAGTATTTTAAACTAATTTATAATTTGTCACATATAATTCTTGTAAATGAGAGTCTTTTAGTGAAAGTGAAATAGTATAACTTTTTTGTAGAAGTACTTCAACCTTGGTACTTCATTTTGAACTAAGCTACTAACATAGAAGAGTTACTCGAAGACATTAAGTATATTCAATACAAATTGACTATGTGCATGTCTGTGACATTAATTATGTGTCAAATCAAATTGACTATATTTAAATATACAAACATTAATTCCATCTAAATTTCCTTCTATTCAAGAACTATATTCAATACAGATTTTAAGATTAGTCATATATATATATATATATATATACTCATTTCTCCAATAATTTGTTATTTTCTCCTAATTAATTGTTTAGGCTTATTAAACACGCTTCTATGTAGCTAATGCATCGCATCTACTTAATCCAAAGGCATAAATGGTGGAGTCTGAAGACGTACACCTCAATCCAAGCCAAGTCTCTAGGGTATGGACGAAGATTATACCCTTGACCGGAGAACAATCCTTTGTGAAATTGAGCACTATACAAAGTATGGCCACGTGACGTCGACCTCGCCGGTCGACCTCGTCGGTCCTAGGCATAGCCCAGAAAACACAAACAAAACGTCAAATGCGATATATAAATCAATACACTACTATAAAACATGCTAAAAATAGCGAGCAAGTGTGGCAACTAAAAATGGTAGTCGTCATCATTCAATGCATCGAGTTGCAAAAAAACAAGAAAATTCCAGAGCGCTTTATCCATCTCGTTACAATCAAATGCATTGTTTCTTTCATAAAACAAAGTAGTAAAGGCTCTCGCACTAAAAAATGTATCTCGTCGTTGTAGATGAACGCGGTTGGTCTGATCTAAACTTTAAACTGAAGAAAGACTTTGTAGGGTAAAAAAGTAAGACCCGGAGTTGCAACAATTCATAAACAACGATAATGATAAAGCAAAGGTTGATACAAAGCTCTAAAGCTAAACAACACTTGAATCATCAAGGTAAAATATTCCATTAAATAGAAAAAATTATTACACCTGAGGCAGAAAGTCTGGGAAATGTTGCAGGAAATAAATAATACAAAGCAAAAAGAAAATCAAACTAGAGCATTTGAAGTCGAGGACAAAACCACCTCCTTGAGTCACCCCGGAAGAGGAATTAAATGGGTTCATCGCCTCGGCATAAATCACAGTGTTAGGGCAGAACTTCCTCGCCTGCTCCACTACTCACTCACAAACTCCAAGCATGTCTTGTATAGTATGCTAAAGAGCATTATTAAGCGCCCTCTCTAGATCGGCCACCTTGTCCTGAAGAGCATTCAAAGCCTCTACATCTTTCTGATACTCATCCATCTGGCGAACCTTTTCCTCGGCAGAGTCGGAAGCAACCTTATACTAATTCTCTGCATATTTTAGGACATCTTTTATCTCGGTCATGCGAGCCGCCGAGGAAGAAGGAGAGCCATGTATTTTCACTACCTATTGCAAAGAGTTACCAGTCTTAACCTCCTCTTGTAGTGTAAAAAGCTTCGTCTGGAGATTAGTGCACCTCAACTACAGTGCTTTAGTTTTCCATTTCCAAGTATCTATTTCCTTGAAAGAACTACTTGAGGCCAATACATCACCCCATATGGCAGAGACGAGATAAAAAATGCTACCAACTTTGAACATGCTATGAGCAATCTGGGAAGCCAGTTTCATCTTACCCCACTCAGGGAGATTTTAGACAAAGGATAAATTTAACATCGAGACAATAGTAGCTGCCTCCTTTGGAGTGCGTGGATGTCGAGAAGAGAATGTGTCTGGTATATTTATAAAAGGAGTCACATCCTCAAAAGCATCGTCCTCGACGAACCGTGACTGTTTTAGAGAACACTTAGTGCATGGAGATTGTTGTTCTTTGTCCTAATCCCTCTTGGTTGAATCAAGAGACGAAGTTGGTTCCTCTACCATCAAAGTGGTTGCAATATCCACAAGATGATCCACCTCAAGCACATGAGTCAAGGCTTTAACAACCGGGGTAGAAGAAGGGACCAAATAAGGAAAAATAGCCGCCAAATGAGTGGGGGCAGAAGAAGAAACCCTAGTACTCACTCCAACTCAAATACCTTAAGCATCAATGAGGTTGTAGAACATGTTCAGCTTGCTTATTTTATCCATGTTATATACAAAATGCAATCACTCATGTAAAAAAAGCGTCCACTCTCACCAAAAATCTCCCTCGTATCTTCAAGAATAACTGCATTAAAAATAGTAGGAGTATCATTCCACGTTTTCCACACTTCAGTATGGGGCACCTCACCAGGGACAAACCCTTCTTCATAACCAAGTCCCCAAAACCAATATTATATTTCCTCCTTCATTATAACCTTGTTAGGATAAAGAGAACCCATTTGGGTATAATAGGAGTCAGCATCCCGGTTAAAGTTGATCTTAGACCAATACTTTGGATACGAAATCTGACAATATTGAGGAGAATCGACAGGAAAATAGTAGAAAACAGAGTGAGCCGTGGGGGTGAAGGGCTTCACCGATAAAAAAAATTCCCAGAAAATCACTCTAATCTAGGGTAAAAAGGTCGAACCAAAGGATGAACGGTTGAAGGCAAAAAAGCCCATGGTTACAAAAGTTGTCCGTGAAGTGCGCCTAGGACGGATAAGATCAAAGAATAAATTAGGAGATAGCTTCCAAGACTTGTCTTTGACACAGTTGGATGAACTTTATGTATGCCCAGGACCCACAACTGCAAAAAGTACCTTTCGTAATGCCATTTCACCTCGGCCAAAGTATCCATCGTGGTAGAATCTATTTACTTAGGCACTTTCCTTTTATTTTCATTTTTAAGTCACTTTTCACCACGGTTGGAACTTCCAACCGGGGTGAAAAGTGGTGCCTGGTCATGAGTTCGACTCCTAGCATCTACAGTTTTGTTTTTTATTTATTTTTAAGCCATTTTTTACCACGGTTGGAACTTCCAACCATGGTTAAAAGTGGCACATGGTCATGAGTTCGAATCCTATCACTTACAATTTTGTTATGTATTTATTTTAAGCCACTTTTTACCATAGTTGGAATTTCCAACAGTGGTGAAAAATGGTGCATCGTCATGAGTTCGAATCGTAGCACCTACAGTTTTGTTTTTATTTATTTTAAGATTTTTTTTACCACGGTTGAAACTTCCAACCGTGGTGAAAAGTCACTCAGGGTCATGAGGAAATATAAGTGTGTTTATTAAGTTTCTTAATTGTCCTTAAACAAATCTTTGTCGTCCATTTATTGAGTATCAATGCTCAAGACACTACTGTAGCACCCCAAAATATGCCCTACCTTTTTCTAACCTTAACTGGCTTATGTTTCTTTTTCATTTGCATTCATTAGGTCATAACTCATAGTCATATCATTGCATTGGTCTTCTAAGATATGGGATTGAAGAGTGTTCTTGCTATTGGCATTTCCCTTATTCAGAGGTTTATCAGATTCTGAGGTTTTCTTATTCAGAGGTTCACCCAGCTTCAAGGTGTATATTCAAAGAAGATCAGGGTTCCTCTTTCAAGGTTGAGTGTGTGGACAATCATCAATTTAAGATCATGAGATTAGGGTTTCAGGTTGAGGAAATCAATGGTTATCAAGACAAAGCAGTTGTGGGTTAATTTGAAGGGCATTGGCTCATGGTCAATTGAGCTTACTGATTGAATTGTTGGGATTCAATGAAGATGTGAGTTTGGTGTAGATTAAGAGTGTGATTGGAATTAGAGATTTGTCGTGTGGGCTACTTGGAATTCAAATTTCTACCATAAACCCATTATTCATTTCCATTTTTCTTTGTCCCTTTTCTATCCATTTTTAGTAACCTCCATAAAATCCATTTTTAATCCAATTTAATCCAAATAACCATTTTAAAATCCATACTTATCCAATTTTATCCATGTCCAAATATCCATTTAAAAATCCATAAACTTTATTTTATCCATTTAAACATCCAAGTCCATATAACCATTACCAAAAAAAATCCTACAAATCCAAAGCCCATGACTTGATCCACAAAAATTATAGCAAAAATAATGAGGAATAAGTGGTATCACTCAAGCACAAACCATGCCATCATATTTACTTGCGGAGAAGCTTTACAAATCATAGACATGAAGTAGGATAATTACTACGAAGAAGTTTTCAAAATGAGAAATGTACTGGAAGAATTTCATGCGCATAAAGGGCAAAGGAAACCAACTATATTGGGTCTACGAGAGCATATATTTTTTGGAAGTATTTCATCACTTGCTTGGAGATCAGCCTTATGACCATTGGCCAACGTGTTTTGGCAAATTCTTTAAAGTACAGCAGAAAAATTTCATACCAGTACCAGTTTATAGCAGTTTCAAAAAGCATTACATATCAGAAAACCAAAATTCATAACAGTACTTGTTTTACAGAATTTGACAGAAATTAGAAAAAAGGAGGTTTTAATAGAAATACATCACAACAACTTTGAAATGAGAAATAAGTTCATGACAGAAAAAAATTCAAAAAACTAATTGCAACAAAAGGATACTACGCTGCAAACTCGTGAACGATTACAAACAAATTTCTAACAGAATTCCAAGTTTCCAATACCTATTCTACCCCTCTGAATCGAGCTATAAATTCATCATCCTCATTCTTCAATTTCACCTAACAATAACCATATTATTTTTCCATCTTCAAGATCTGAAAATCACAACCACCTGCTTCACACTGCATCAAATTGGAGGGGACTCTCCTTCATTCTCTTCAATTCACCCTAGCTTGCTGGATTCACGAACCATCCTCAGCTTCAAATTCATCATCTGATACATCTTCACCATCTTCCATTCCAATACACCGTCACCTTCAATTCAACCTTCATCATAATTTTCAGTTTTCAAAAACTTCATCAACCTGCAGAATTCAATAACAGCAACAAATAAACTCAACACACGGTGTTCATCAAGATTGACAGAAAGAGTAGAAGAAGGAGTTTGAGCAGGAAGGAGAACGAAAGGCGAAGAACGATTTCGAGGATCCCTATCCTTGGCGAGCACACTAACAACTAACTTACCCTCTTCTCTCGCACCCTTGCGATCGAGACCAACCTGTTAACCTGACCTTTTCTCTTGCCCTAGTGCAATCGAGACCCTTTCGACCCGTAGGTCGAACTACGATTGCTCTGACTTTCTCTCTCTGGTTAGACTGAGGATACGTAGGCACAAGACGGCGATGTCTTGGCGAGCAACCTTCCCCCCGTAGTTTTCTGAACTACGTTGACTCTGACTTTCCCATTGCACGAGGGAATACGTAGGCCTAGGACGGCGATGTCCTATCAAGTCACTTCTTTTTCTTTTCTTCTTTGTTTCTTAGTTCTTTTTCGTTCCTGTTTCTTTTCCTTTCCAGTAGCAGTGGAGCTTCAGATGACGACACCCTTTGATCGAGACAACAAGCGTGGATCCCATCGAGTACGATTGACGCGTGGGGGTGCTAACACCTTCCCCTCGCGTAACCAACTTCCTTACCCGTTTCTCTTGGTCGCGAGACCATGATTTTCTTTTCCCTCAGGTTTATGCAGTGTTTCCTTTCCCTCTCTTGGGATAAATACACATTGTCGGCGACTCTGTTTCCGCGCCACTTTCGCGTTTGTACTTGGATGAAAATCCCGGGAGCGACAACTACCATTAGTGATCCGTGTGAAACTTAAAACTTAGATAAACTTCCAACTTAGAGGAACTTCATGTTCTACCTCTAAACATTGTCTTCCATTTACGACACTCTATTTTTCCACTAAATCAAGCTCGAAAGCATCATTTCTTCCATAAAAAAAAACTCAAAAACATCATTTCTTTCATTAACAAATTTCAGAACTCCATCACCTCTTCTCCAACTTGAATGAGGTAAGGAAAACATGGATTCAAGTTACCAATGTTAGTTATTGTTGTTCTTTTTGTTGTTGTTATTGTTTTTGTTGTTCTTGTTGTTCTTGTTGTTATTCTTGTTGTTGTTCTTATTGTTGTTCTTGTTGTTGTTCTTGTTGGTTGTTCTTCTTGTTGTTGTTATTGTTTTTATTTTTGTTGTTGTTGTTGTTCTTGTTATTCTTGTTGTAGTTCTTATTGTTTTTGTTTTTGTTGTTGTTGTTCTTGTTGTTATTGTTATTGTTCTACTGCTACATCTTTTTTATTTTATTAAAAGACATACAATAACGGTTGTTTAAAGTAATTGTTGTGATATGTTGAGACATACAACAACAGTTATTTAAAGTAACTATTGTGATAGGTTGTGTGTGACTTGACTTATAATCACAGTCGCACGACCGTGGTGGAAAGAATTATATATACAATCACATCTTACCTCACAACGGTTGGTCGGACATGGTTGTATCTTTTTTCCAACCATTGTGAGAGGTGTTTTTCATAGTAGTGACCATATATGAAGCTGGGAAGGAGCAACTTTTAAATGCTTCAAGATGGCTACCTCAAATTCAGAAAAAGGCAGCAAAAATCCTACTTTCGTAAATAAGCATTCATAAAACGTGACCATGTAGTCCTCAAAAGAACTACATATCCTCTTCTTCCATGGCACTTGAAAGACTAACCACTCTAGAGGATCATCGACCATAATGTCAACATCACTTAGGGCGACCTCACTGCTCAGAGTCGAAGAAATGTATGCTACTTTTCCATATACCCTATTATACACAAGTGTAAGCAACCGATGTAGAAAAATTAAATGTTATAGCACCTCAGTGTCGCTAGGCTAACGACCTTCAGTCCGCAAATGAACCTGACTGAGATGTCAGGCAAGTTCCTTCCTTTGCAATATAACCTCAGTCTCCTCCTCTGACAGGACACTGGGGGAATTAGGACCTCGAAGCAATTTATTCTTCCACCAACATTTGATATAAGGGTTTCTAACGACCCAGAATAATAAGTGTCTTCCTCCAAGGAGTTCCCAGATACCCCCTTATGACTTAGAATCGTCATATATGGATATGATTGTTGGTCATATGTGATCACTACTCAAAGAAGGCTTGAGAGAATTAGGGGATGACCCAGATGAAGTTTCAACTTCAGAATCACTCAGTAAATCGACACTATTATCATCATCTTAATTAGAAAAATAGGAAATTAATTGTTGTAGTAGGACGTGCGAAGCGTCTTCGATAGCACCCTTGAACTCTTTAGGCGTGCTTGCGTTGTGCATAATTGATTGTTGTAGTCGGATGCGCAAAGCTCTACGAAAACATCTTTAAAATATTTACTTTAGAGGTCAACTATAATGGTTGTACCCCGGTTCTGCATTACTAAAATATAATCACAAAGCAACAAATGTTACAGACGTTATGTAACTTCAATAATGATAAGCAGTAATCTGTATGGGCTATATAGTAGTTTAAACATAAATGTATATAGGTATGGATGTATACATGAAAAATGAAACATAACTGAGTGGTTTCCTACCTCTTAATTTTTCTATCGGCCTCCTACTTCTTTATCCACGTTGGGGTGTGCTGAGGTTTAGGTTTCGGAGTTGTCGTATAAGGGATGTCACGTTTATTTCCATAGATATGTCTTCTTCTTGATCCTTCTGGAGCGCATGATGTATCTTTTCGTCTTCTTCAAGGTCAGCGCATAAAACAGTTGGCTCTCCATGGAGGTTGTGTTATTTGAGATATAAGTGTACAAGTGAGGCGACTGCGTCCAACACTACATTGAAGGGCCTACACGGGATGCAGTTAAAATGGCTCTTCCATGGTATGACTAGTAACTGAGTGTTGATGGAAGGAATGTCCATTCCTTCCCATACAGATACCATTGACTCCACATATGGTAACACCCTAAACCTCAAAAAATGAAATAAAGCGAATACACAACTACACACGTAGGGTGTCACTCAAAACATAATAGAAACCTGCTACGTAACATTGGTTATTCAAAACATGCCTTAAATTAATCACATGTCATCACATGGCTCATTACAGCGGAATTAGTCAATCTAAAACAATTCAACAACCAAATATGTTTAATAACTTCAACATAGTTACACCAATTGCCTTCTACACAAACAACATCAAAACCAATAACAAAAGCAAAAAAGAAATGTTCGCTCGCCCAGTGTTACATATCAAATAAAAAAAACTAAATAAACGCACAAAATTGCAAGAGGAAGAACAACCTCTACGTCATCTTTCAGCCTCTAAGTAGCTACTCAGTTGCCTACTTATCTGTACCAGAAAAATGTGCATAGAACCACACAAACAACAAAGGGATGAGAATACACACATAAAAATTAACGGTACAAAAGTATGCAAGGGTAGCCTAAACAAACAAAAGTAATTATTCAACATAATCCAATTGCATATATCACTGAAGCATTCTAAATCACCAACAACAACATAGTCATTCAATGCATATGCAAATATTGAATGCAATTAACTCAACACCATGACTCAACAATGCATGTGGTACCATTATAGACAACACATGTCTATCTTGCTCCTGAATCCCCACCATAGGACCAGAGCACACCAAATTGTTACCATCACCATAGGTGACGCTTCACCTGTTCTAATATATAACCAGTTACTCGTTCCTCAATTCCTACCATAGGACCAGAGCACACTAAAATTTGTTGTTATCACCATAAGCAACACTTCACTAATTCCTCATTAAAATTAGCTACTCACTCATGAACCCATACCACCAGGCCAGAGCACACCAAAAACTGGACTGAAGCTCGTACACCAGGCCAGAGCACACCAAAAACTGGACTGAAGCTCGTACACAATGATGCATGACTTTCAACAACATGCATTATCACCAAAAATTTTCACCATGCAATCATTGTAATAGCAACAACATAATCACCATAAAAACAACATAATCTCCATGATAAAAAAACAACATCATTCACCATACAAAACATGTAAATTAAATTCACAACAACATAATAACAACATAATGTATCTCCAAACAGAGGAAAATTAGTAGTTTAAACATAGCAACACGAAAAAAATTAGAATGACACAATAATTTTATGCAGCTGAACGAAGAACACTCATTCTGGCTACGTGGTGGGTTACCCATCACCAAGGTAATGTCTATCAGCTCACGCGTCACGCCTGTGATGACCGTCCCAACCAAACACACTTTGTAACACTTAGAGTGTCACGTATGTTTCCCCAAACATAAAAAATACAACAAAATATAATAATGTGAATTAAGTAGCGAAAACAATAAAGTTTGACATATAAATTCTCAACAACAAATGAATAACAAAGTGGTTCAACAACTTCAAAGTGAATAATACATGTAACAACGAAATATAGAAATCATGTCCCCAATGATACATATCAGAGTGACTCTATTAAAGACCTGAACGATAAATAACTAAAGAGGCCTCAATGCCATCCTTTAGCTCAAGCAGCTACTCCTCTGCCTGATTGTCTATACTCCAGAGAGGTAGAGACACCACAACAAACACACAGGGGTGATAAGACGCTCAAATATATTAATGGTGCAAAACATAGCAAATGTAGCATATTCACACAAATCAACAAAAACATCACATATTCACCGCAACAAAACAATTCACAATAATTTTATGTATGCAATGTGACCAACAATCTCGACTCAATGCATGTGGTGCCAATTTGGACATCAAAGGTATGTTACTGGCTTTCATCCATAATCACTCTTGGTCCCCTCTTCTGAACCAGAGCCCACCATAATTGTCACTGAATCAGTAACGTTTCACTGATCCCATTACTAAAATCATCTACTTGCTCCCGATCCCCACTTTTGAATAAGAGCTCGCCATAATCGTCACTGATCCCCACTACTGAATCAGTAACGCTTTGTTAGAACAAGATTTGTTCATAACATATATCCTTTGGATTTTGATAATAAAAAACTACTGAAAGAACAATGGTGTTATCTAACGTGTGTTCTAAGTGTGCAGTATCTAAAGCTTAAAGAAGAATATATTCAGAATCTGATATAAGGATACTTGAGAGAAGCTAAGTTATTGGCTTATGGTGGTTCAGAATCTGAAGAGTTTTCTTTAAGTGAAGACTGATAATATAGGTTTGCATAGACTCTGAAGATGAAGGCCTCAGCATCAAAAGAGCAATATATTGTCTCTAAACTTATTTAATGTATCAGCTTCTGGTGATCATTCAGAACCAACGTAAAGCTAAGGAAAATAAAGAAGAAGAGCCAAGAAGGATAGAAGCGTTCCACGCTTCTATCAGAATGGAAGAATAAAAAGATCAACAATAGCAACACAATCGAGTATGTAGAATTTCTGTTATAAGTAGTACATTGTACAAAGCCTTAAGATTTCTTAAACATTGAATATCTTAAAAATCTTAAGTGATGTGATATTTGTTATGGTTATTTCCCTGTACCTCTGATTATGTATCACGTACACCTTGTTCTTTATTCTGCTAAACAAGTTGTTTAATAGTTTAGATAAAGTCTCTTGCTATGTGCTTGAGCTCAAAGTCTCTTGATGTGAAGCTTGAGCCAAGTAAGTCTTCTGTTATGTGCTAGAGCATTGAAATCTTAGTTGTTGGTTGAGCAAGAAATTCTTGGACCGTGGATCTAAGCAGAAGTGTTGATCCTGGAGGGCTTGAGCAAGAAAGTCTTGAATCTGTGGGTTTTAAGCAGGAAGTCTTGGACTGTAGGTTTAAGCAGAAGTCTTGGATTCATGGAATATGAGCAGGGAAGTCTTGGACCGAGGGTCTGAGCAGAAGTCTTGAACATGAGGGGTTTATGCAAGGAAGTCTTGGGTTCGTGGAATCTAAGCAGGAAGTCTTGGGTTGAAGGTCTAAGCAGGAAGTCTTGGGCTGAGGGTCTGAGCAATAAATTCTTATGCTTAAGTGCATAAACAACTGTATCATGTTTTGATTATAGTGAAAATCTCTTGTGTTGCAAGGGATTTGGACTACTCTTAGTTTGGGAGGAACCATTATAAATCTTTGTGTGTTTTGTTGTTATTTATTTGCTTCTGCTATTATTTTGCTGTAATTAATTATCAGAATTAGAACAGTGGTTTTGAATCTGAACTCTGTTCAGAAGCAAAGTAAAGAAACGGATAACACAATTCAACCCCCATTCTTGTGTATTTTTCTCACCTTCACGCTTCACCGATTCCATTACTGAAATCAGTTTCTCGCTCCTGGTCCCTACTTATGAACCAGAGCTCACCACCAAACCGAAGTATATACACCATGATGCATGGACTCAACAACAACATGCAAATATGACCATTCATAACTGGTCCCACTTGTGACCGTGTACACCTCCACTAAGTCCATCACCTCAACACAATAAGTAAGATATGCAAATATATTCAACAATACATAATCATACAATTATATCCACATTCCAAATATTATTCAATTTATCATAATATGGGTTAAATAAGTATTAGGTCCCTGAAAATAACCCAACATTCAAGTTTGGTCCCTATAAATATTTTCTTCAAGGTTTGGCCCTCCTAATGCTTTCTGTTTCCAACTGTAGTCCCTCCCGTTAGTTTTCACTAACGGAGGATGACATGGCATGCCATGTGTGCTAACATTCCTTGCCAACTGTGTATAATTTCTTTGACCAGTCAGGGACCAAACTTGAATGTTGGGTTATTTTCAGGGACCTAATACTTATTTAACCTTTTATTCTACTCTCCTCTTTGATTTATATGTTTGAACACCATACCAAACAATGCTTGAAGTTATGGCCATTGAGTCTCGATGTCGCTACTTGTTGTTGCGAAACAGAGTCGAATTCATTCAAAACCAACTGCAACTAATTAAAAACAGAGTCGAATTCTATTCTCAAACAACTTCTAGCAGCCTTGTACATTCAAAACCAACTGCAACTAATTGAAAAATCAGTTGCGAAACAGTTGCCAAACCATAAATCAAGACAAGTTGCATTCAACAATTAACAAGAGGAGCTATGAATCATTTGGTTTACAATATAACCCAACATTCAGATTACCTTAATTTGTTATCAAGCTACTTTTTTTATCAAGCCATCACCTTACAGATTACAACAAGTTACATGTATAAAAATAATGATTGCTTCATATTAAAGGTAAAATGTAAAATATTTCAATAATAGAGTGAGATTAGAAGGAAACCTCATTAAACTCAAGTCTTCTGTTTGTTGCTTTGAATGGAAAAGAATAAGTTTTACATTTTCTATTGGTTACCTAATGCTCATGAAGTTACTAATATTGCAAATTATATAACAGTAAATAATGTTACAGATCAATTCAATATTGTATTGCTAATTTTTTATGTGATTAAATAATTAATCTTAGTATCTCGCCATCTAGGTTATTGAACAAACTATTTATGCAGACATGGCCTTAATATTATCTTAAATAAATTTCACTGTTGTTGCATTATTTGCATCTGAAATTGTTGGCAATTTTTAAGGATCTTTACCTCATATAAAATAAATATTTTTGCAGAATTTTAGTTTAATCGGTTTCTCATAAACATAAAACAAAGTATGACAATAACAATTTTTTAACATAAACTTAAAATAGTAAAAATATTGGTTTCAAAAATTGGCTTCCATAAATTATATTATGAATAAATTCATTTTTTCCTGGAGAAGAGTAATTCATTCTAAAATCACATATTTAAGTCATAATAAAATAACTATTATGATTAATTAACATAATACAACCATAAAGAAATAAGAAGAACCCTTGGAATACTTCAAAAAAGAACATGGAAAGTCAATATATGCAATGGATCCTTAAAAAAACACTAAAACTGTGAAACTATGTAATGGCCATCATACGAAATCAGATAAACACAAGATGTTTGGGACATAGTGAATAATAACAGAGGATCTTGTTTTTGTTATTTCTGATGTTGTTGTTGTAATGAAAAGAAGGATTGTGTGAGAGAGAAAGAGAAATGAGGGTAGAGAAAAAGGTGGAGAGGGAAAGAAGAAGAGGAGTGAGAGAGAGAAGGAGGAGAATAAATTTAACATAAAAAAGCATTTTTGACTGGTCAATGCAATAAAACACATGTGGCAAGGAATGGTTACACACATGGCACGCCACATCATCCGCCGTTAGTGAAAACTAACTGGAGGGACTAGAGTTAGAAACGGAAAACTTTGGGAGGACCAAAGTTTGAAGGAAATTTTTTTAGAGACTAAACCTCAAAGTTGGGTTATTTTCAGGGACCTAATACTTATTTAACCCTCATAATATTTTATCACAATAATATTATCTCAACATCAACATCAACATTTGTCCTCACGGGTAATCATTAATTCAATCAATCATAACAATCAAAACAAAATGTTTCCTCATCATTAACTATTAATTAGTATTACACTACAAATAACACCACTGCGCCTCAAATGGAGTCACGAAACTCAAGTTATGATGAAAACAGTATCTGAACAAAATCAGCCTTGTCTGGTTCAAATCATGTTGTTTTCCTTATTCGAATCAAATGGTTCAGAGGCATTTTTTTTTCCAAATTTTGACTCGTGATTCGAATCATGTGGATCAAACTTGCCTGCTGAAGATGGCTGGTTTCTACCTGAGTGAATCGCACACTCAAAGATAACAACAGAGTCGCCACCGAACTTTATTTAGTCTCGAAGGACAGGGAAAATATCGATAAAACCCAAGGGGAAGAGAAACGGGAACGGGGGGTCGGTTATGCGAAAGAAAGGTATTAGCACCTAACGCACCCGTCGTACTCGACGGGAACCATTTCGCTTGCTTCTAGGCTTGGATGGGTTATCTATCTAAAGGCTTCTAGCTAAAAGAAGAGGAGAGAGAGAGAGAGAGAAAGGGGAAAAAGAAAGGAAAGAAAGAAGGTGCTCGCGGAGGATTGTGGCCCTCGTGCCTACGTACCCTCATAGTGCAATGAGGAGATCAGAGCGTCGTAGTTCATGGAACCAGGGGACGAAGAAAAGGAAAGAAAGGAAGAAGACAGAGGAAAGGTGGAAGTGTGCTCGCCAAGACATTGCGTCTCGTGCCTACGTATCATACATCCAAAAGAATGCAGAATCAGAGCTTCCGTAGTTCGGGGAACTGAACGGGAAAGGAAAAGGAAAGGAGAGCGGTGTCAAAACCAAGAAAAGAGAAAGAAGGAAAGTCCACAGGGGATTCCAAAGAAATGGTGTCAAAACCAAGAAAGGAGTACAAAGGAAAGGAAATGATAACTGTACTGAGAATAAAAGGGCGAGAATGGTGTCGAAACCAAGAGAATAAAGGAATAAAAGGGTAATGGTGTCCAAACCAAGAGAAAGAGATGAGAAACTCTACTGGGGATAATGAAGAGGATCGGTGTCGAAACCAAGAAAGTAAGAGCAAAGGGAATAGGAAGGAATCCGCTGGGGATCCAAATAAAGGAATGGTGTCACAACCAAGAGAATAAAGGAGACTCGGTATATTAACTAGCGGACAGTGGTTAACCGAAAAAAGAGAGTAGGACCCCGGCGGGGAAAAGAAGTTGGTGTCAACAGACGGACTGTGATAAACCAAGAGAGAGAGTGCTGAACCGAGAGAAGGTGTCTGACTCTGAAGGGGGCCTCGGTATATTAACTGGTAAACGGTTGTTAACCGGGGAAGAAAAGACTGCAGCTCTGTGGAGGTAGAGAAATATTGGTTTTAATAGAGAAAACTGTGATTAACCAGAAAAACGGGTGTAGGACCGAGCGAAGGTCGTGACCCAAAGGACGGGTGTAGGACCGAGCAAAGATCGTGACCCAAAGGGGTTCGGTAAATTGACTGAACAAACAGTACTCAACCGAAGAAAGGGTATTTGAACCAAAGAAAGGTTACTAACCCAAGGGTGCAAGTATTCGAACCAAGAGGAGGTTGCCAACTGTTGGGGATTCGGTGTTTACAGACGGACTGTGATTAACCGAAAGGAGCGAGTGATTAACCAAGAGAAGGTGATTAACTCGAAAAAGGGGTCAGTATTTTAACAGACGAACTGTGGTTAACTGAAGAAAAGGGTGATTAACCAAGAAGAGGTGATTAACAGACGGACTGTGATTAACTGAATAAGATTGCAAGCATAGGTGTTTTAACTGACAGGCAGTGGTTAACCAATCAAAGGGAGAGGAACCAAAAAAAAGGTTGCAAAACTCCTGGGGAAGAATCGGTTGTTTAACAGAAAGACTGTGCTTAACTGCAGAAAGGAATAGAGATTCTTCAAGGGAATTAAAAGCAAGGATTGATCACAAGAAGAAAGGAGTGATGGACCAAAGAGATATTGCTAGCGCAAGAATAATGATCTCAACCAAGAAGGATGGTGATTGATCAAAAGGAGAGATTGAAAGAGATAGGAGTGATCGAGGATCGAAAGGGATCGCAAAGAGAGAAGAGTGATCAAGGATAAACTCGACTGGGGAAACGAAGCACATTACTGCCGGGAGATAGAGATGACTAAGTCAAGCACAGGGTCATTCGTCCCCTACCTGAAGTAGCCAGAATGAGAGTAAGAATTCTCCCTTCTCATCCCTTCCCTAACACACACAGGGTGTAATACGGAAGTTGAACCGGACGGCCCAACAACTCCAAGTTGTACAGTGCTCCTGCGTAGCAAAACGGACAGCAAAACGGCGTCAATTTGTACAGTGCTCCGATGCGAGGCGTAGCGCGAAACTTCCACTCCACGGGGGGGGGGGGGGGGGGGGGGTAGAGAAAAAGCTCTACAGGAGGCCTAAAGAGGGGATGAAAAGTCATTAAAGTAAAAAAGGAGTGAATTATGGATTATACAAGATTAAGTTTATCCACGAAGAATAAACTTAATGCAAACTAAAATGGAAGATGCAAAACAGTGCCAAATGATCACCAAAATATCACACAAAGTCATGTATCATGTGAACAAAGATAGTGCAAGAATTGCTATGTTCATACGATGCTAAGAACATGAAACAATTGAATAATAAAAAATGTGCATCGAAAGTCCATGAACATGCTTCAACCAGAAGTGGAATGACATTAAAAACATCCATAAAATCAAGCATGACAATCAATGGAAGTTAAAATGAAGAAAGCATGGCAAACAAGCTTGAAAATGCAAGAAAATGGCATTCTGTACAGTGGTAACCGGTTACAGCATATGTGCTAACCGGTTACATACTTGAAAACACGTGTTTCTGGGGAAAATTGCGCTGTGTAACCGGTTACAGCATAACTGCTAACCGGTTACCACTGTAACAGAGACAAAAATAACAGTAAAAACAGCTTTTCAAAAGTAGTTTTCAACACATAATCACTTATGCAAACTACCACATGCTAGAAACTGAGATTGTGCACGAAAATTGAACTTGAAAACAGCAAATAAACAGAGATAGAATCATTAATACAATTGTATCATGGATCAAACAAATGCAACACCAAATCATACACAACATTTATCGACTACATTGCGAGCAATACGAAAATGTGCGAAACGGTAAAATTAGTTAGATCTAACAACCTACAAGGCGGAGATTTGGCTTGGTGAATGTTGCAAAGGATTATTGATGCAGAAAATCAAAGAAAACCAGAGGAATCTTCAATTTGTAGACGAACCGTATCAGAATCGAGCAAAATGCGATAAAATTCCAAAATGCGAATTCGAACTGTTGGAAGTTGCAGCAACTACTCAAAATCAATCCAAAAGCTGAAATAACTCCAGAAATCCAAGTGTAATAGAAAGAATGATGGAGGTTGAGCTCAAGAAATAATCACTTTTGATGTAAAAGTGATTATCCTTCAAAGTAGAAATGAGCTTTGGTGAGGTTTTGGAAGAGAATTGAGATGAAGATGAAGATATAGTAGAGAAATTCAAAGAGAATATGTGAGAATTGAGAGTGAAATGGAGCAAATGGTTGAAGGTCCTTGAAAATGAGTGAAGATGAGTTTATATAGATTTTAGGTTTGGAGTATGAGATGGTTTGGAACTTGGTTTGGGATTAGCTTTGGGTTTGGAACTAGGCTAGGAGTTAGTTGGACTTGACTCACCGAGTCAAGGCGGTTAACTCGGTTAGTTAGAACCAACTCGGTACCAATCCCAATGTGAATTTCAAAATCCAAAGGTAGACATGTTGGTAAATTGAGTAACATGGTGCACTTAAATTAGAGTGATGCATTGGAATAAATGCACTTGGATTGAAATAAATAGTGTTGAAATATCTAGAGATGTCTAGAATGTTCCACACACTGCTAGAATCAAGTGGAACCACAGCCCAAAGAGAGTGCACAGCTGTTGTCCCAAAAATGCAGCAGAATCTACAACTTTGTACAGAGTAACCGGTTACAACATATGTGCTAACCGGTTACATGCTTGAAAACTTGCGTAAATTTGTGAAAAATACACTGAGTAACCGGTTATCAGTTATGCTGTAACCGGTTACTGCAACCAAACTTTCCCAAATTTGCTTGGAAATGATGCTGAAGTCTCGTCATTGATTTTCCAACTCGTGTCTCGATAAATAAACATGGAAACCTTTATTTTGAACTTGTTTTGGTGATGAAATAATCTTGAGAGGATGCGATTAATTGGGCTTGGAAACCTGAATGTCCTGCAACAAGAAACACACGAAGAAAGGTGCAAGTGCGTATACTGATGATGCGAATGCACATGCTTATGCAAAAGGGAAAAGAGGGAGGCCAAATCTCGGGTTACGACAG
Organism: Lathyrus tuberosus; assembly: GCA_022829125.1. Lineage (NCBI taxonomy): Eukaryota > Viridiplantae > Streptophyta > Magnoliopsida > Fabales > Fabaceae > Lathyrus > Lathyrus tuberosus. The sequence continues at coordinate 22,811,372 of JALAZF010000007.1, read as the reverse complement.
CTGCCCCTATTTAATCCTCTTGGACCTGAATGTACGAATTGCGCCAGCTTTTCGATGATTCGAGGTAAAAGGGGATTAAATAAAAGAGTTGCTCGAGAATTTGGCCAACGGCGACAAACAGAGCGGTGCAAGGTAGAATAGATAAGTGCAATGAGTGCTGAAAATCTGCTGGGAGATAAGTCAGGGAAAAAGAGAGGGAGTATGAACGATGCATATGCTATGTATGCGTTTCTACATGATGCTTGATATTATGCAATGCAGAGGCTCAAGATGAGGCACGGTGAGAAGTGATTAGACAGAAACCGTAGCAAAACGACTTCGACACCCTCGGTCGGGGAGAGGACCTGCAGATGAAGATCATCCCTACTGGAGAGGAAAGCTCACCAAGGATGATGATTTCGCCGGAGGAAGAAACCGAGAACATCTCAGGTTCTTAGATCATCATGGCCGTCCCTGTTGGGGATGAAAGGATGAAATCAATTCTTCCTACCAATACTGGCTCTGCGCGGGGAAAAGAGAATCCTGAATCATGTTGACTCAGCTGGGGAGAGACCACTGTTGCTAGTGACAGATAGTTCCTAATCATTGAAGAGGACGCTCAACCCTTGCTGAGGAGAAGTGAACAAAGATGTCTTTGCTGGGGAACACCCTGGCCACCTGCTAAGGAGAATGATGACTCTGCTGAGGAACTGCTGAGGAGACAACAACTTCTTCACTGAATCAAAACATTGTCGGCCAGGCGTTAGGCTTACCAATGAACATTACCACTCACCCTGCAGGAATTACCAGTAACACACGCACTGCATATTGCTTTCACGGTTGATTTAGCTTTTTATTGTTCTCAACGTTTTTTAGTATTAGGTGATCACAAATAATTGTTTATTTTTCAAACAAAATACTGGAATGAAAATGAATTGAGATAACAAAAAATGCATTTTATTGAATATGAAAACTTTTGTACATAAGGTGTGTACAAGGATGCAAAATCCTTGATGAGGAAATTTGCAATAAAATTGAAAACAAATGTAAATGGCAAAGGGAAATTATACTTTGCATTGATTACAACATTGGCCACCATCCACTGTAAGTCTAGGTTCCAACGCCTTGCTTCAGTTGATGATGATTGGACTGCTCTGTTACCGTCTGAGGTCTAGCCATGAGGAAAAGATGCTCAAGTGTTCACAGTCAATGCCTTTATCCCTAGTTTTTGCCTGGACATGTTGTCACTTTTTTTTTGTCCACCGGGATGCCCATTTTTGCCTAAGTTTCCCTTTCGGGTTTTCAGCTTAGCGGGCTATTATTATTATTTTTTCATTGTCCCTAACTTTTGCGTGGACATTTCTTTTTTTTGGTCCATCGGGACGTCCATTTTTGCCTAGATTGTCCTTGCGGATGTCAATCTAGCGGACTCTTGTCCATTTTTTTTTCAGGCATAATATTTTTTGACTGTATCGGAGTTCACGGGCGACGGCAACTCCTCCTTATCCATTGTGGTGATGATAAGTGCAAAATGTACCTATTTTTGTATATAAGTTTTGTTGCACTTATCATTACTTTGTGTTAAAATTGGTTGAATAAACCCCACTTTATGTGTAAATACGTTTACTTTACGTTTTCGGTGTATAGTGCGGTACCGTGTAAATATCATTGAGTTTAATTGATTTTCATTTATTTTTACAGGTGTTACAACAATGGTATTTTTCCATATTCATAAAGAGCATTGAATAAGCTTTCCAACGCTTCAAACCGTGCGTCAATCGGAGTTACGGTTCATGAGTTATGATCAAAACAAATTCTGGTTTGCTGTCATGTTCGCACTGCGAACCCCCGTGGCGAGCACTCACTAGCGAGTTCGCACTGCGAACCCGGGGCGAATAAAAAGTGCCTGGAAGCATGAAAAACACCATTCTGGAGGAAGTTAAGGCGACATATGTTCGCATTACGAACGGGGGTTCGCAGTGCGAACCTGGGCAGCAAAAACCACCTTTAAACTTCATTTTTCAGCATTTTTTAGAGGATGGTTTTGGGGATTCTTGCTCCAACTCCATCAAACTTCATTTTTTCAGTAGATTAGCTAAGAAAACAACTGTGGAGCATGCATACGGATGAACTGGGGTGGATTGATCGTCGACCGGCTCTGACAATCCGCGAGATGTTTGGTTCATTTCTCTTTTTCTTTGTGTTTTTCTTTATGGTTGGGTTGTGTATATGTATTTGCTGTAAACTCATGTATATTTGTCGCCCATGGCGTTATATGAAACTTGCTTTACAAATCTTTATTGGTGATTGTCTCTGATTTTTTCTTTATGCGCGGGGTTTGGGGTGCGTTAGAGATAACCGTCGCAAACTTCGATTAGGGATGATTGTCTGTTAGTTTCTAGATTCTAGAGATAGATTTAGGGCTAGCAATCTTCAATAGGCGTCGAAACTTAATGCCTCCGTGCCTTGAGCTAGCGTACGAAATTATCGGCAATGGTAACACGATTGTTCTCTCAACTTTGCGTTAGACATAACCTGTGTTGTGAGCGATGCTGGGTGATATTGAGGAGTATTGTAGGTTAAGTATAACTGGTCGGTAAGTTTAAGTTTGTGAGGAGTCGATTATGTGCATGCCGGATAAGTTTGTCTTGCTGAAGAATGAATTTGTTTTATTTTTTAATGTTTACTTTTCTATTTTCTTGTTTGAAACCATTTAAAACCAAACTCATAAACACGAGAGATTGTTGAACGACATTCTTTCCCTCGAACCGATCTCTGTGGACACGACATAAATCCAGGAGGGAATTCTTCCGAAAATAAATATTTTTGCTTGCTTGCCCTATTCTGCATTCAACAAAATGGCGCCGTTGCCGGGGATTGGTTTTGATATTGAATCGCATTGCGATAGTTTCTTTGTTTTTGAGTTTTGTAAATATCGTATATATTGTATATTTTCACTTGTTATACTGATACTTGTAGATTAACGTTTGTTTAAGTGTTTGGTTAGGACGCTTGCTTTTGGTTGCGCGGTGAGACATCACCATGGCATGAATGAAGGAAGTTTCTAATTATGCACCGTAAAGGCGTCGAGCTTATGACGTAAAACAAGCATGTTTTATAGTTTTTCTTTTCGAATGTTTTTGGTTGTTGTTCGCTCACAGATTTTGATTGACTTACTTGAGGATGCTTTTGTGATTTTCCAAGTTGGTTCGTTTCAACTTGCGAATGCGTGGTAATGATTTTGTTAAGTTTTGTACACGTCTGAGGTATGTATTTATCGCTTTATATACTTTAGCATATTCGTGATACTTAGGCATTTTACAAACTTCCATGCCATCCATTCTTTTGTATACTTGTTCTATTGTGAATCACTTTAGTTCCCAACCTTTTTGTGAGGAAGCCTTCTATTGTTCATATAGGCACGGAGAACCAACATTCTTGTTCTAACTGGATTTTATTATGTTGAATCTTTTATTTGTGTTGATTATATGAATGCATGAAAAGGATCAAGGCAATTGTTTCATTTTGAGCACAACCACCTTAGCCAAATAGTCAATTCACCTTGTGAGCGTGTAATCATTTGTACCCCCTTTGAGCTTTTTGATCCATGTTTTATTTGAACTTAATGCTTGTCTATGAGTATTTAGTTCACTTATTTTTGAATGGATTTTGTTTTTTCTTGGACCCTCAACTTTGTGTTGTTGTATGAATTTTTACCTTGCCTTAGAAAGTAGGGAGTATTCACATGATGATGTGGTTGAATTCAAGTTGGGGAGAGAATGGTTGTTTACTCATTGGTTGTTTTCTATGAGGTTGAAAAAGAAAAGAAAAAAGAGAAAAATATGAAAAAGAAAAGAAAAAAAGAGAAAAAGAAAGAAAAAGAAAATCCTTGAAAAAGGAAACATAAAGAATTTCAATAATTGTGCTAAATAAGTATTGTGTGTTGTGTAACACTTGGGATGAAAGAAGAAGTTTGATTGAAATTTTGTGTATGAACTTTTGTGAGTTGATCACTCCCTTAGGTTTAGGCAAGTTTTTGTTTCAATTACCTTTAGAAATTGCCCCTTGTTTGTTTACCCGACCACGCTACAACCTTGAAAAGCCCTTGTGATTCTTGCCTTTGTATTTACAATGTGAATTTGTAGATGTATGCATAATTTAGTCTTTTGTTTTCATGAGTGTTGTGTGAGTGTAAAATACCTTATTGTGTGTTTTTCATCTACCGATGATTGTTTTTACTAGGTGTGATTCACTTTGGAACTTGTGTTGTTTTAGAATTTTTGGCATGATTTTTGTATTTTGCATGTGTTTCGTGACTATGTTTTCGTCGTAGTTTAGTGGTAAGTATTTACTTTTTGTGTGTACCATTTTCATTTGAACCATTCATTCGTTTCAGTTTTTCAAAACCTGTTGATTCGTCTTTCTTTGGATATTGCTTGTGCATTTTCAAGTTTGTTTGATTCTTGTTTGTGGACAAACAATTATGTAAGTTGGGGAGAGTTTGATAAGTGCAAAATGTACCTATTTTTGTATATAAGTTTTGTTGCACTTATCATTACTTTGTGTTAAAATTGGTTGAATAAACCCCACTTTATGTGTAAATACGTTTACTTTACGTTTTCGGTGTATAGTGCGGTACCGTGTAAATATCATTGAGTTTAATTGATTTTCATTTATTTTTACAGGTGTTCCAGCAATGGGATTTTTCCATATTCATAAAGAGCATTGAATAAGCTTTCCAATGTTTCAAACCGTGCGTCAATCAGAGTTACGGTTCATGAGTTATGATCAAAACAAATTCTGGTTTGCTTTCATGTTCGCACTGCGAACCCCCGTGGCGAGCACTCGCTAGCGAGTTCGCACTGCGAACCCGGGGCGAATAAAAAGTGCCTGGAAGCATGAAAAACACCATTCTGGAGGAAGTTAAGGTGGCATATGTTCGCAGTGCGAACGGGGGTTCGCAGTGCGAACCTGGGCAGTAAAAACCACCTATAAACTTCATTTTTCAGCATTTTTTAGAGGATGGTTTTGGGGATTCTTGCTCCAACTCCATCAAACTTCATTTTTTCAGTAGATTAGCTTAGAAAACAACTGTGGAGCATGCATACGGATGAACCGGGGTGGATTGATCGTCGACCGGCTCTGACAATCCGCGAGATGTTTGGTTCATTTCTCTTTTTCTTTGTGTTTTTCTTTATGGTTGGGTTGTGTATATGTATTTGCTGTAAACTCATGTATATTTGTCGCCCATGGCGTTATATGAAACTTGCTTTACAAATCTTTATTGGTGATTGTCTCTGATTTTTGCTTTATGCGCGGGGTTTGGGGTGCGTTAGAGATAACCGTCGCAAACTTCGATTAGGGATGATTGTCTGTTAGTTTCTAGATTCTAGAGATAGATTTAGGGCTAGCAATCTTCAATAGGCGTCGAAACTTAATGCCTCTGTGCCTTGAGCTAGCGTACGAAATTATCGACAATGGTAACACGGTTGTTCTCTCAACTTTGCGTTAGACATAACCTGTGTTGTGAGCGATGCTGGGTGATATTGAGGAGTATTGTAGGTTGAGTATAACTGGTCGGTAAGTTTAAGTTTATGAGGAGTCGATTATGTGCATGCCGGATAAGTTTGTCTTGCTGAAGAATGAATTTGTTTTATGTTTTAATGTTTACTTTTCTATTTTCTTGTTTGAAACCATTTAAAACCAAACTCATAAACGCGAGAGATTGTCGAACGACATTCTTTCCCTCGAACCGATCTCTGTGGACACGACATAAATCCCGGAGGGAATTCTTCCAAAAATAAATATTTTTGCTTGCTTGCCCTATTCTGCATTCAACAGGTGGGGATCAGGGCTCCGCCTGAGAAGGCCTTCTTGACAACAAAGGGTCCTTCGTAATTGGGAGTCCATTTGCCTCGTGGATCCGAGTGAACAAGTGAATATCTCTTGAGCACAAGTTCGCCTTCACAGAATGTTCGAGGAAGAACTTTCTTGTCAAAAGCTCGCTTGAGGCGTCTTTGATACAATTGACCATGGCAAACGGTAGCAAGGCGCTTCTCTTCGATGAGATTCAGCTGGTCGTATCTGGATTGAACCCATTCGGCTTCATCAAGACCTGCTTCCATGATGACTCTGAGCGAAGGAATTTCGACTTCGATGGGTAGAACAGCCTCCATACCATACACAAGTGAATACGGAGTTGCCCCAGTAGAAGTGCGAACTGAAGTTTTGTAGCCATGCAATGCAAAGGGAAGCATTTCATGCCAATCTTTGTAGGTCCTGACCATTTTCTGGACAATCCTCTTGATGTTTTTGTTTGCTGCTTCAACGGCGCCATTCATCTTGGGCCGATATGGTGAAGAGTTGTGGTGCTCGATCTTGAATTCTTGACACAACTCCTTCATCATGTTGTTATTCAGGTTGCTCACATTGTCCGTGATAATGCTGCTAGGAATGCCATAGCGACAAATTATCTCTTTCTTGATAAATCTAGCAACCACTTGTCGTGTAACGTTCATGTAGGAAGTAGCTTCAACCCACTTGGTGAAATAGTCGATAGCAACTAGAATAAATCGATGACCGTTGGAGGCCTTCGGCTCGATCATTCCGATCATATCTATACCCCACATGGAAAATGGCCAAGGTGAAGTCAAAACATTCAATGGAGTTGGAGGCACATGGGTCTTGTCTCCGTAGATTTGGCACTTGTGACATCTTTTGGCAAAGTTGTAACAATCTACCTCCATCGTTGTCCAGTAATACCCAGCCCGAAGGATCTTCTTAGCCATAGCAGGACCTTTAGCATGTACACCCTCGTAGCCCTCATGTATGGACCTTATGATCGTGTTTTCCTCGTGTCTATCCATGCATCTTAGCAACACGGAATCATAATTCCTCTTGTACAGTATATCACCACTTAAAAAGAATTTGGCGTAAAGTCGTCTAAGAGCTTTCTTGTCAGTGATGGTGATACCCTCAGGATATTCCTGTTTTTCCAGATATCTTTTGATGTCGTAGAACTAAGGCTTGTCATCAGACTCATCCTCGATTGCTAAACAGTGTGCTGGTTCGTTTAAGTGATCAATGTGGATATGAGGAGCTTCATTCTTCCACTTAACCTTGAACATGGATGCTAAAGTTGCAAGAGCATCAACTAGTTGATTTTCCTCTCTGGGAATATGATGAAAAGTGATCTCATCAAATTAAGGAATCAACTTCGCTATGTGTTGTTGGTACGGAACCAGCTTAGAATCCCGAGTCACAAAGTTCCCTCTGACTTGACTGATGACCAAGGCAGAACCTCCATAGACCTCAAGAATCTTGATTCTCATGTCAATTGCCGCTTCAATACCGTAGATACATGCTTCGTATTCAGCCATATTGTTGGTGCATGCAAAGCATAATCTGGCAGTGAAGGGAAGGTGAAAACCTGTTGGAGAGATAAGGATAGCACCGATTCCATGACCCTTAGCATTGGAGGCACCATCGAACACGAGCGTCCATCGCGCCCCTGGTTCGGGTCCTATATCAGGATCTGGAGTCTCATAATCTCTGATAAACAGAACATCCTCATCGGGAAAGTCAAACTTCATCTGTTGATAACCCTCTACAGGTTGATGAGTAAGGTAGTCAGACAAGACGCTCCCTTTTATCGCTTTCTGGGTAACATGCTCAGCATCTGCCACCGAACAATCCTTCCAGAGACATCAGGCTTTTCAAAGATGTACTTTATCAGATCCATTTTGGATATCAACAAAGTAGTATGGCAAATCATGTATTGTCGCAGGCGTCGAGCATCCCAGACCAGAGCACAGCAAGTTTTCTCCAATAGTGAGTATCTGGTCTCACAATCGGTGAACTTCTTGCTCAGATAGTATATTGCATGTTCTTTTCTGCCAGTGTCGTCATGTTGACCCAATACACATCCCATCGATTCATCGAGAACAGTGAGATACATGATTAAAGGCCTACCAGGAACCGGCGGTACTAAGATCGGTGGTTCTTGCAAGTACTGTTTTATTTTGTCAAATGCTTCCTGACAATCATTATTCCATTCGACTGATTGATTTTTTCTTAGTAATTTTAACATTGGTTCACAGGTAGCCATCAAATGTGAAATGAATCTTGAGATGTAATTGAGTCTGCCCAGAAAGCCACGGACTTCTTTTTCTGTTTTGGGAGGCGGCATGTTCTGAATTGCCCGAACCTTATCAGGATCAACTTCAATGCCCTTCTGACTTACAATAAAGCCCAACAATTTACCAGATCGAACTCCGAAGGTGCACTTCGCAGGATTCAACCGTAATCTGAACTTCCAGAGTCTGTCAAATAGTTTCTCCAGATGAACCAAGTGATCATCTTCAGTTTTGGACTTGGCAATCACATCATCCACGTAAACCTCAATCTCTTTATGAATCATATCGTGAAAGAGGGTTGTCATGGCACGCTGGTATGTTGCCCCTGCATTTTTTAGACCGAATGACATGACTTTGTAGCAATATGTACCCCATGGCGTGATGAAAGTTGTTTTCTCCATATCAGTTGGGGACATCTTGATCTGATTATATCCTGAAAAACCGTCCATAAAGGAAAAGACAGAGAACTGCGCAATGTTGTCTACCAAAACGTCAATATGAGGCAAAGGAAAATCATCCTTCGGGCTTGCTTTATTGAGATCTCGATAGTCCACACACATTCTGACTTTACCGTCCTTCTTTGGAACTGGGACGATGTTGGCAATCCATTTAGGATATTCGGAAGTGGCTAGGAACCCAGCGTCAAGCTGCTTCTTTACCTCTTCTCTGATTTTGAGTGCCATGTCGGGTCTAGTCCTTCTGAGTTTCTACTTGACAGGAGGACATCCGGGCTTGAGTGGCAAGTGATGTTCAACGATGTTGGTATCCAACCCAGGCATATCTTGATAGGACCAGGCGAAGATATCAACATACTCTTTCAATAATTCGACCAACTCAGAGTGTACATGCTTTGCGAGGGATGCGCCGACCTTGACTTCTCTTCTGAATTCATCAGTACCAAGATTGACAACTTCCACTGGCTCTTTGTGTGGCTGAATCTCTCTACGCTCGTGCTCAAGGAGCCTTGCCAGTTCAGCCGGTAACTCACAATCTTCCTTACCATCTTCTTCGGCTTGGTTAATTGGAATTCCAGAATTACAATGGATGTTTGCCATGTTGTTATCAATGCTTTTATTAGTTCTGCATGTTTATGAATATGTTTAGAACGAGCTATTAAAAGAGAAAGAGAAAAGAAACTTTTGCCATTTGTTTTCTGTGAAAAAGTAAAATAAAGAAAGAAAATAGAGCATGATTTTGAATGTAAAAACTTTTATTTATTGATCACATAATATTGCAAAAGCGTGAGGCCCTTTACAAGCTATCCACTCGTCTCGGGCGAGGACGAGGGAACAAGAAAGCAAAATGCATTACATATTGTATGGGAAAACCACAGGAATCACAGTAGATGTCTAATTGTTGAGCTTGAAACCCGGCGGACACTTGTGCACAAAGCTTGAAATCTGATTGCTAGGACCAGCATCATCAGCAGCTGCCACGATGTCACCTTGCTGGAAACCCGCACTGCGAAACTTGATAAAGTTGCATTGCTTTCAATTAGAGAAACCAGATTGACGACCAAGGTGATAACCCACTCCAAAACGATTATGCTTCTCAACCACATCAATCACGTGCCCCCAGCCTGGCAAGGCACCGCTATCGATGGTCTCTTTAGCACTCTTAGTAGATGCTAAAGTCAATTGTGGTGATCTACTTTGACTAGTTGAAGCAGAGCTGACATCTTCGAACTCGAGACACTGCAACGGCACCTCCGTCATGCCTTCTTCGGTCTCGACATATCAGAAATATGATAACTCGCTTACAATCAAATCCTCTTCACCACAAATAATGACAAGCTGATCGTCAAACATGAATTTCAACTTCTGATGTAAAGTGGAGGTAACTGCCCCTGCCGCGTGGATCCACGGACGACCCAAAAGGCAACTATACGCTGGGTTGATATCCATCACTTGGAAAGTAATGGTAAACAGATGCGGCCCAATGTTGATGGGCAAGTCCACTTCTCCAATGACCTGTCTTCGAGAACCGTCAAAGGCTCTGACAACTAAGGCACTTGGTCTCATCTCGATTCCTTCCACTGGTAATTGACTCAATGTGCCCTTAGGCATCACATTGAGAGAAGAACCGGTATCCACTAGAACACGAGATAACAGGATGTCTGTGCAGGTTACGGATATGTGCAGCGCTTTATTGTGGCCAGTTCCTTCAGGAGGTAATTCTGATTCATTGAAACCCAAGTATCGACTTGCAGTTATGTTGGCCACAACATCATCGAATTCGACGACGGGTATATATTGCATGACATGGGCGCTGTTCAAGACCTTCAACAAATCTGATATGTGGGCAGGCGAACTCATAAGTAAGGACAAAATTGAGATCCTCGAGGGAGTCTGGCCCAACTGATCCACAATCTTAAAGTCATTTTTCTTGATCAGCTTAAGGAATTCTTGATCATCAAGGGTTTCCTTGCTCTTTGAAATATCCTCAGACGGAATAATCGGTACGGGAACGGCAGTAGATGATGCCCCTTGTTGAACAACCGGAACCACAGTCGGAACTTGAACAGGCTTTGTAGTGACCTTTGGAGCAAACACACGTCCACTGCGAGTCATACCTCCACCAGCGACAACATTCACGATCTCTGATTTAGCGAACCTTATCTCTTGACCTCCAGAAAACACGGTAGACCCATACTTCCACGATACCTCTTTAGAATTCTGATACGGAAACGGCTTCGGCGGACAAACCACGATGGGTTGCACCTTCTTCTGCTTAGGGGATTCAACTGGAACCTTCCTATACACGATGGTGAACGGCTCAATAGCAGCGACCTCCTCAACAAGTTTAGATCTGGAGAATTGAACTTCGCCATGGTTCATCAGAATCTGGACACAACCCTTCAGCCTTCGACACTGGTTGGGATTATCGTCACAAATCTGACACTTACCATGCAATCCTTTCAACAACCCATATTCATTCAATTTCTTAAAAACCACAGCCATCGGAGTCTTTACTTCATCGACATCCATGATCAATTCAGCCCTGTAATTATCCTCAATCATATTAACTGCAGGTCCACCTTGATTCGGCATCGGGTTACTCTGAATATTAGGTCCTGCCTCAGCAAAAGTCAGAAACTTCTTATCAATGAGTTCCTGAACCTTGGTTTTGAAAACAAAGCAGTCCTATGTTGCATGTCCTATGTATCCAGCATGATAGGCACAAGATGCATTTGGATTATGCTTCGGGTCAAATGGAGGAATTGCAGGCGCAATCTGCTTGGGAACAATTGCCCCTTGGTGAACAAAATAAGGAAACAACTCGGTGTACGACACCGGAATCTTGTCAAAATTCGGACGCTTGCGGTTTCCTTGATTGTTGTTGTTCTGACGATTTTGATTCTGCTGATTTTTGTTGTTCTGTTGATTCTGTTGCCGATTTTGAACATTCTGAGCTGGTTGTTACGGATGATACTGATATGGAGGTTGTTGATACTGTGCAGCAGCAATGTACGGATACGGATAGTACGGCATAGGAGCCATGGGAGCTTGATATTGAGGAGAAACTTGAGTGGTCACAACATTAGCCTCACCTTCCTTTTTCTTGGAATGACTGTTCTGAGATTTCCGAGCGGCTGGCTGCTGGGAAGTAGCACTAGGAATCTTTCCAGTCTTCAAACCATTTTCAATCCGTTCCCCAATCTTTACAACATCAGCGAAGTTCGATGAAGAACTACCCACCATTTTGTCATAGTAAGATCCCTGCAATTTGCTGCGTTCCAAGCCCATGTACCAATCCAATGAAGCACCAGACAAACTATCTTGAAAACAATGAACAAGCAATTCATCATTATCAATATGGGATGCCATATTCCTGCAGTACATAGTGATGTGACTACGCGGGCAACTCAAGCCTTTGTACTTTGGCAAATCAGGTATCTTGAATTTCTGCGGCAGCACAACATTTGGGACCAAACACAAGTCTTTGGCTTCCATGCCAAAAGCAGAGAACCCTTCGATAGCCCTGATACGGTCTTCCAACAACTTGTAGTCAACAAATATATTCTGATTAGTGGGTCTGACAAGAACCTGAGGATTTGGCAGCTGAGAAGCGGCAGGAGCGTTCACTTGCGGAGTAGCAAACTGTGAAGGATACACCAAACCCGGATTAACCATCTGACCAGCATTCCGACCCGTCGGAACACCATTCAGATAATTCGGAGGAGGTACCCCAGCAGCTGAGGAAGACGCCCCAGGATAGAACATCCCAGGATGAGCATTCGGAACAGCAGCTTGGGCAACTTGAGAGGAAACCAGAACATGAATAGGAGGACCCCTATACACATGTTCTTCATCATTAGGAGTTTCAGTATCAAACAATCTGGAAGTTGGATAAGTTTGAGCCTGAAGATTCTCAGGATCATCATTCACCACTGGAGGCAAGACTGGAGTAGGCATGACCCATGGATAAGCGGCAGCATTCCCATTAGGCATGGACGGCACAAAAGGCTGATATGGTATGAAAGCACTACCATTATTTGCAATCTGAGGAGTGTAATCCAGAGGCATGCCCCAAGGGAAACCAGCGGGCATCTGATTCAAACTAGGCTGAACAACAGGCTGATTCACAGGCTCAACTGGCACTTCAACTCTAGCAGGAGAAGGAACAACAATAACAGGAGTAGCCGTAACCACAGGAGGAACAGTCACAACAGGAGTGACAACAGTTGCATCAGTAGTGGTTGCAACAATAGTGGCAGAGGCAACAACATCCCTCTGAGCACGAAGGAGTTCCATAATGACGTCCATGTTCGTCTGGAATTGATCCATCCGACCTTGGAATTGTGCCAGAGTTTCCTTATAAGAAGCGTTCTCAGCTTCGAAATCAGCCATGATTCTGGATTTGCTTGAGCTAGTAAAATACCAATGTCGAGTCGTCGTCTTGCTATAAGGAAAACGGACAAGGATGAGCAACAGTTTCGGATGAAGGGACGTGCATGTGCGTACAGATGAATGTATGATATGCATGCAAAAATAAAGTTTTAAATTCCAGGAATTCTTAAACTTATCTTTGTTGACAATAATCATAAATCATACAAGTAAAGGCATGAAAGATAGAGCGAGCAAGCATCTTCATTCATTTAGCAATAAAGGAAAGAAGTACAAGTCGAATACAAGTCAAATATCTGCCTTTTGGGCTACAACAAGATCCACATGGACTCTATCAAATACCACCCTACACACAGACAAGAAATGAAAAACAGCCCAGGGAAGCTGGTGTGGTAATGCATCAGCATATGCATCCCTCAACAACCCAGGTAGGTCCTCCAATGCATGCTCAGTAAATCGGGCTAGACGGCTGTACCTCTCACTCCAGTACTTCGCATCCTTCATGAGATTACGCAGCAACGAATGATTAGGTCCCTGAAGCATGTCCTGAAGAAAGGCCTCTTTCTGATCCAGGAGGTTCTGTAGATGACGACTTTGATGCTGCCAATGAGTTCTCTCTGTATTGAGCTGACTAATCCGCTCTTTGCTCTGATGCGCTTGATCTTGCAGCTTCTGAATCTCACTGAAGGCTTTGTCGAGCTTAGCTTGGCATTGGGAAAAGTCCTTCGCTAACTGATTAGCACGGTCCTGCTCACTTTGCCACTTTGCCTTGAATTCGGATAATTTCCCTCGAAGCTCTTCCAGTTGCTTGTTGTAGCTCAGCTCCTCTTTGTAAGCTTGATAATGAGCATCGGCGAGTTGTCTCTTCTTTGAAGCAAGCCCCTTATAGGTGCTCTTCAAAGCATCACCCACCTTCCTACGCTTGTTCTGTTCAACCTCCATCTCTTTGAGCATGCGCTCGCGCTTATGATGGAGCTCAATCTGTAGGTTATCCTTCTCGTAAGTGACTCTATCAAGGTTGAGACGAAGATCAGCATTCTTCTTCCTCAACTTCTCAATAATCAGCTTGAGTTGATCGGCCTCAGATGGAGGAACCATAGCAAGTTCAGGAAGCTTGGCATTCATGGAAGGCTCAGGAGAGAATGGCAACAAGATCTCTTTGACGCGCTCTTTGACCCAAAGTGTGTAAGCTTCCTTGGCTACGCAATTCTTCTTACCCAAATCAGCTCTTCCTCCGAGATGAATCTGAGTCCAAGCGGCACTAAACCTCTTCAGCAAACCCATGTCGTCAACCCCTTCATGAAAGATGAACCCTTCCACTACCTCAGGATCAGGCTTGGCAACCATAGGATATCCCAACTGTCTGAAACCCATTCTCGGATTGTAGTTAATTCCACCCTTTGTGCCCAAGAGAGGTACATTGGAGAATTTCCCACAATGAAGAATGATCGGAATATCGTCGTAGACTCGAGAATACCAAGAAATATCATCAGTGGTAAGAGACATGATTCGTTGAGACCACTTGATATTATCCTTATTCTCAACAAAGGGACCCTTCTGTGGAAGGTGAGACATGAACCATCGGTACAACAAAGGAGCACAACAGACAATGGTTCCCTTCTTCTTTTCATTCCTAGAATGAATAGAATGATAGGTATTGGCAAGAAGTGTTGGAACCGGGTTCTTGGACAAGAAAATGCTGATGGCAGCTTGATCTATGAAATCCTCCATGTTCGGAAACAAGACAATCCCATATACTAGCAAAGCGAGAATGGCGTTGAAAGCCTTCCAGTTTCCATCCTTAGCAAAAGTAGTGTCCTTGTCAACCAAGAATTTCGAAGCAAACCTTCAAACACCTTTCCCTTTGGTCTTGAGATTATCCTCCACATCTTTCTTACTAATGCAAAGCGCATCAACAATAAGATGAAGCTTCGGACAACCACTAGTGTAAACATAAGGAACCTGCTTCTTGATCTCAACCCCCCGAATATAAGCATACTCCTCAAGTGTAGGTGCTAGCTGATAATCCTAAAATGTGAAACACCTATAGGGTGGGTCATAGAACTGAACCAGAGTATGAATAGCAGTGATGTTGACTTCAGTGTTGAGGATGGTCAACAGATTACCATAAGTACCTATGAAAACCCCTATGTGATCTCCAACCAACAAAGATGCTAAACCTCTCAGAATACCTAGCTTAGGCTCCACAAACTTGCAACTGACGATGCCACGACAACCAGTACTCATCTTTATGATAATGTCAACAAAAGTAAGCCTTCAAATACCTGGAAATTCACATGCAAAAATTAAATTACATGATGAAATGATATGCAACACAACAACAAGAAACCAGCACAGCCAGAATAAACAAGTCTGAACAATCCAGATATCTGCATATAATTTGTGTCAGTGCAACATAATCTGATGTGCCGATGAAACAATCTGGCGTGTGTGAGAACAAGGGTATGAAGTGGCTTGTTTTCCTGCAAAAACCCATCCCCCTCACAGGTGTGATCTAGACACAACAAGGTGGTCCCTAGAAAGGTCGCCCAAACCATAGGACTCAGGATGAAAATCCCCCGCCGTAGTGAATTCTCACAGGACGGAAGTATTCTCAAACGAATCACGATCTGGGATGTGGGTCTCGTGATATCCCAACGCGCAAAACGCAGGCCTCACGACTATCCACGTTCTAGCCTATGTGTATACTAGGATCGGTGTTAGGACCTTTCTCTCCAATAATATCTACCCATCCCAACAATAGCAGAAAACAGCAGATATCCAGAATATGCAGCATATGAATATTCAAAGCAGTAAAGAAATGCGATAAATAAACATAAAGCTAAAGTATAAAATAAAGCAAGTAAAGCGCGAAAGATAAACACCTAAACAAGCAAGAAAAGCAAGCCAAAACTAGGCGAGACATCTCAAGGGAAGGACCAGCAATAGGACAACTTGTCCCCAGCAGAGTCGCCAGCTGAAGATGGCTGGTTTCTACCTGAGTGAATCGCACACTCAAAGATAACAACAGAGTCGCCACCAAACTTTATTTAGTCCCGAAGGACAGGGAAAATATCGATAAAACCCAAGGGGAAGAGAAACGGGAACGGGGGGTCGGTTATGCGAAAGGAAGGTATTAGCACCTAACGCATCCGTCGTACTCGACAGGAACCATTTCGCTTGCTTCTAGGCTTGGATGGGCTATCTATCTAAAGGCTTCTAGCTAAAAGAAGAGGAGAGAGAGAGAGAGAGAGAAAGGGGAAAAAGAAAGGAAAGAAAGAAGGTGCTCGCGGAGGATTGTGGCCCTTGTGCCTACGTACCCTCATAGTGCAATGAGGAAATCAGAGTGTCGTAGTTCATGGAACCAGGGGACGAAGAAAAGGAAAGAAAGGAAGAAGACGGAGGAAAGGTGGAAGTGTGCTCGCCAAGACATTGCGTCTCGTGCCTACGTATCATACATCCAAAAGAATGCAGAATCAGAGCTTCCGTAGTTCGGGGAACTGAACGGGAAAGGAAAAGGAAAGGAGAGCGGTGTCAAAACCAAGAAAAGAGAAAGAAGGAAAGTCCACAGGGGATTCCAAAGAAATGGTGTCAAAACCAAGAAAGGAGTACATAGGAAAGGAAATGATAACTGTACTGAGAATAAAAGGGCGAGAATGGTGTCAAAACCAAGAGAATAAAGGAATAAAAGGGTAATGGTGTCCAAACCAAGAGAAAGAGATGAGAAACTCTACTGGGGATAATGAAGAGGATCGGTGTCGAAACCAAGAAAGTAAGAGCAAAGGGAATAGGAAGGAATCCGCTGGGGATCCAAATAAAGGAATGGTGTTATAACCAAGAGAATAAAGGAGACTCGGTATATTAACTGGCTGGCAGTGGTTAACCGAAAAAAGAGAGTAGGACCCTGGCGGGGAAAAGAAGTTGGTGTCAACAGACGGACTGTGATAAACCAAGAGAGAGAGTGCTGAACCAGAGAAGGTGTCTGACTCTGAAGGGTGGCCTCGGTATATTAACTGGTAAACAGTGGTTAACCGAGGAAGAAAAGACTGCAACTCTGGGGAGGTAGAGAAGTATTGGTTTTAACAGAGAAAACTGTGATTAACCAGAAAAACGGGTGTAGGACCGAGCGAAGGTCGTGACCCAAAGGACGGGTGTAGGACCGATCAAAGGTCGTGACCCAAAAAATGGGTGTAGGACCGAGCAAAGGTCGTGACCCAAAGGGGTTCGGTAAATTGACTGAACAAACAGTACTCAACCGAAGAAAGGGTATTTGAACGAAAGAAAGGTACTAACCCAAGGGTGCAAGTATTCGAACCAAGAGGAGGTTGCCAACTGCTGGGGATTCGGTGTTTACAGACAGATTGTGATTAACTGAAAGGAGCGAGTGATTAACCAAGAGAAGGTGATTAACTCGAAAAAGGGGTCAGTATTTTAACAGACGGACTGTGGTTAACTGAAGAAAAGGGTGATTAACCAAGAAGAGGCGATTAACCCAAGAGGTGATCGGTGATTAACAGATGGACTGTGATTAACTGGATAAGATTGCAAGCATAGGTGTTTTAACTGGCAGGCAGTGGTTAACCAATCAAAGGGAGAGGAACCAAAAAAAAGTTTGCAAAACTCCTGGGGAAGAATCGGTTGTTTAACAGAAAGACTGTGCTTAACCGCGGAAAGGAATAAAGATTCTTCAAGGGAATCAAAAGCAAGGATTGATCACAAGAAGAAAGGAGTGATGGACCAAAGAGATATTGCTAGCGCAAGAATAATGATCTCAACCAAGAAGGATGGTGATTGATCAAAAGGAGAGATTGAAAGAGATAGGAGTGATCGAGGATCGAAAGGGATCGCAAAGAGAGAAGAGTGATCAAGGATAAACTCGACTGGGGAAACGAAGCACATTACTGCCTGAAGATAGAGATGACTAAGTCAAGCACAGGGTCATTCGTCCCCTACCTGAAGTAGCCAGAATGAGAGTAGGAATTCTCCCTTCTCATCACTTCCATAACACACACTGGGTGTAATGCGGAAGTTGAACCGGACGGCCCAACAACTCCAAGTAGTACAGTGCTCCTGCGTAGAGAAACGGACAGCATAACGGCGTCAATTTGTACAGTGCTCCGATGCGAGGCGTAGCGCGAAACTTCAACTCCACGGGGGGGGGGGGGGGGGGGGGGGGAATGAGAGAAAAAGTTCTACAGGAGGCCTAAAGAGGGGAAAAGGGGGAGATCGATTAATCGAAACAAAGTTTCGATCAATTAATCAAGGGAGAAACATGCTAACAACTTTCCAAAGAGGATGAAAAGTCATTAAAGCAAAAAAGGAGTGAATTATGGATTATACAAGATTAAGTTTATCCACGAAGAATAAACTTAATGCAAACTGAAATGGAAGATGCAAAACAGTGCCAAATGATCACCAAAATATCACACAAAGTCATGTATCATGTGAACAAAGATAGTGCAAGAATTGTTATGTTCATACGATGCTAAGAACATGAAACAATTGAATAATCGAAAATGTGCATCGAAAGTCCATGAACATGCTTCAACCAGAAGTGGAATGACATTAAAAACATCCATAAAATCAAGCATGACAATCAATGGAAGTTAAAATAAAGAAAGCATGGCAAACAAGCTTGAAAATGCAAGAAAATGACATTTTGTACAGTGGTAACCGGTTACAGCATATGTGCTAACCGGTTACATACTTGAAAAACACGTGTTTCTGGGGAAAATTGCGCTGTGTAACCGGTTTCAGCATAACTGCTAACCGGTTACCACTGTAACAGAGGCAAAAATAACAGTAAAAACAGCTTTTCAAAAGTAGTTTTCAACACATAATCACTTATGCAAACTACCACATGCTAGAAACTGAGATTGTGCACGAAAATTGAACTTGAAAACAGCAAATAAACAGAGATAGAATCATTAATACAATTGGATCATGGATCAAACAAATGCAACACCAAATCATACACAACATTTATCGACCACATTGCGAGCAATACGAAAATGTGCGAAACGGTAAAATTAGTTAAATCTACCAACCTACAAGCCGGAGATTTGGCTTGGTGAATGTAGCAAAGGATTATTGATGCAGAAAATCAAAGAAAACCAGAGGAATCTTCAATTTGTAGACGAACCGTATCAGAATCGAGCAAAATGCGATAAAATTCCAAAATGCGAATTCGAACTGTTGGAAGTTGCAGCAACTACTCAAAATCAATCCAAAAGCTGAAATAACTCCAGAAATCCAAGTGTAATAGCAATAATGATGGAGGTTGAGCTCAAGAAATAATCATTTTTGATGTAAAAGTGATTATCCTTCAAAGTAGAAATGAGCTTTGGTGAGGTTTTGGAAGAGAATTGAGATGAAGATGAAGATATAGTAGAGAAATTCAGAGAGAATGTGTGAGAATTGAGAGTGAAATGGAGCAAATGGTTGAAGGTCCTTGAAAATGAGTGAAGGTGAGTTTATATAGAT
This sequence comes from Lathyrus tuberosus, assembly GCA_022829125.1. Classification (NCBI taxonomy): domain Eukaryota; kingdom Viridiplantae; phylum Streptophyta; class Magnoliopsida; order Fabales; family Fabaceae; genus Lathyrus; species Lathyrus tuberosus. Next base: position 22,791,928 of record JALAZF010000007.1, on the reverse strand, counting down.
TTTAAGTTTGGAGTGTGACATGGTTTGGAACTTGGTTTGGGATTAGCTTTGGGTTTGGAACTAGGCTAGGAGTTAGTTGTACTTGACTCACCGAGTCAAGGCGGTTAACTCGGTTAGTTAGAACCAACTCGGTACCAATCCCAATGTGAATTTCAAAATCCAAAGGTAGACATGTTGGTAAATTGAGTAACATGGTGCACATAAATTAGAGCGATGCATTGGAATAAATGCACTTGGATTGAAATAAATAGTGTTGAAATATCTAGAGATGTCTAGAATGTTCCACACACTGCTAGAATCAAGTGGAACCACAGCCCAAAGAGAGTGCACAACTGCTGTCCCAAAAATGCAGCAGAATCTGCAACTTTGTACAGAGTAACCGGTTACAACATATGTGCTAACCGGTTACATGCTTGAAAACTTGCGTAAATTTGTGAAAAATACACTGAGTAACCGGTTATCAGTTATGCTGTAACCGGTTACTGCAGCCAAACTTTCCCAAATTTGCTTGGAAATGATGCTGAAGTCCCGTCATTGATTTTCCAACTCGTGTCTCGATAAATAAACATGGAAACCTTTATTTTGAGCTTGTTTTGGTGATGAAATAATATTGAGAGGATGAGATTAATCGGGCTTGGAAAACCTGAATGTCCTGCAACAAGAAACACACGAAGAAAGGTGCGAGTGCGTATGCTGATGATGCGAATGCACATGCTTATGCAAAAGGGAAAAGAGGGAGGCCAAATCTCGGGTTACGACACCTGCAACATTTTTCTCCTAAATTTTCACGAGAATCACACTCCCAAACCCAATTTCTCCAACCTAGACTTATCCCACTTTAGTTTGAACACGAGTAATCACACTTACTCATATAACACATTAATTACCGCACATATTTGACATATTAACATTGATTTATCACAAAATCATCAATCTATTCCAAATCTAATAACATGTTTATCAAATCAAAACCCCATGAACATAAACATTCAAACTCAAATTTGTAAATACACATCATACATGAAATTCATCAATAAAACAGGGCACGAATTTCATATGAATTAAAACAAGCATGATAAGTTTCACACAATCTTATTCGAAAACTCATAAAACACCAACAATTTGGAAATAGATAGGAAAAACCTAGAGGAGGGTGAGTATCCCTCTCTACCCTTCATGAAATTGATTCCTATATAAGATTAGTTCCCCCTTACCTTAATTTCCAGCAAGAGAAAGCTTTGGCTATGGCTTATTCCTCTTTCTCAAATCCTTGTTTTGCCTCCTTCTCACAATCTGCTTTTTCTGCTAATTTCCTCAAATTTCACGTACTGATAATTCCTAAGGCTCCATTAATCCTTCTTGTTAATATTAACCTAATTCCATATTTCTAATTATTTCACCTTGCCCCTAACTTACCGCTATTTCTCACCATTTTACCCCATGTTTTCATTATTCCTAGTTTCCACCCAAATCTCATGAATTTCAAGCACACCAATGATTAAATAAAACTAATTTTAACTCAATTAAAAACAAAAATACCAAAATTGGGGTGTTCTCTCACTCGTTCAGTTATGGGAAACGTGGAGAAAGATGTTTCTTGGTCAGAGAGAAGTCAGAGTCATTAGTTGATCCACATTCTCTTAGAAATTAGGGATTCAAAAGTTCACCATTTGTTGAGTGGGAGATTATCATTATCAAGGAAACCCTAGGCCCAAGAGCCTATATAAATACTTATTTCCTAACAGGAGCGGGACAAATCATAACTTAACCAACATAACTCATAATACAGAGTTACTCACCTCAAGTGAGTTCTTCTTTCTTATCACCGAAAACATCATAACACCGCCATACAAGGTCTCTCACTGTTGTAGGCAAACCTTAACTATTATAAAACTACTAAGGCCTTTGAGTATCCCATACCTATTTAGAGATAACACACACCTGTTTTTTTTACAAGTACATATTTCTTATACAAACACAACTTCTACAACACTTGTTTGAAATCAGATTCAAAAAATTTTGCAACTACGTGGAAAAGATCATCATCGACTTTCATTGTTGTTTTGACATATCATCACAAACAATTTGACCCTTTTTATTGTCTTTTTTGGATTGTATCCTTGAAAGTCTTTTGGATTGTATCCTTGAAATGTATACACCAGGTAGTATGATGCCCAAAAGTATTATGCATTTTCACTACTTTCTTCCCCTTATTTTCTCATGTGAAAGATTTTATAACTTTCACGTAATTACATTTGTTGATCTTTCAACAATATATAAAAATATGATCACTTTAACTATCAAAACCATTATTTTCTTCTATTAAAGTTTGAATTTTTATTTGAATATGTAAGTTTAAAGTTCAGATACTTTTAAGGCGGTGCAAGTTTCAATTCAACCAAATTAATGCTTAGTCCATAATAGTTGTCATGCATATTAAGGCCAGTTTGTTTTAGTTTTTTTTTTTAAATAATTTTTATAGTATAATATAATTTTATAAAATAAAAAAATTACAAAGAAACTTTTCATAAAAGCTTCAAATAAAAAATTAGTTTGAATAGTTATTCTTAAAATATTATTTTAGATATATCAACATTTAATTGAAAAAAAATTACTTAATTTTGAAGCTATTTCAAATAGTTTTTTCATAAAAATCATTTTTGAGATACAAATTTTTTAAAAAATTACAATTTCGACAAAGTTTTAATCTTCAATGATGTATATTTATGTTGTATGATGTCAAAATTAGTTTTACAATTTAGAAAAATTGAATATAAAAAAAAAACTTATAATATTTTAAAAAACGGTTTTATAAAATCAATTTTTAAAAATACAAAAAAAAAATCTATTTCTTTAAAACTAGAACAAACGTGCCATTATTTTCACTTCCCACTAAGGTTGCATAAAAGACCTTTATCCTTTAGAAAAAAAAGGTTATTTTTCTTCATTTTTTCAATTTCAAAGGTTTGAATTTTTAACAGGGGCCAACTTTATTACCCAACAATAAAAGTTGGATAACTTTATTCAACTTAGTTGTCTAAATTAGACTAGTTCAAAGATATGCCACATGTCATATCATTAACAAGTCATAATTTATGTTTGTAACATTATAATTATAAATATTTATAAATTAACCTTTTGTTTTATTATATTTTTAAAAAAAAGTATATATTCCCAATGCCATTTATTTTGAGAATATGTTTTCAATATTAGCTATAACCGTTCATTTCTTTGGTTGAAAAAGATTTATTAGCATACGAAATTTTATAAAGAATACGATTTGATAGAAAAAAATAAAAAATTCATAATAATAGTATATCATACAATTTTCTATAGCTTTATTCATCTCTAATGATCTTTTAGTTGCATAACTATTTAATTTTTCATTTCTTTTAATTTATCTATCATACAATTTTTTAAAACTAATATATATATATATATATATATATATATATATATATATATATATGTGTGTGTGTGTGTGTGTGTGTGTGTGTGTGTGTGTGTGTTTCAATAATAATATATTGAATTTTAAAATAACCTTAAAATAATATTTTTAATTAATAACTCACATTTTATAATAAATTTCATTAATCTTATAATTAATTACTATTATAATATATTAATAAGACATCTCATTTATAAGGTCGTCAAAACAATAATCATCGCATGACATAGAAAAATATTAAAAATTTATTTAATAAAAAATATTATACTTTACTATTTTAAAAATTAAAAGTAATTTTTTTTTATTTAAACTAAATTTTCCTAAAAAAAATTAAATTATAACTTCATCATAATTTTAAAAAGTAACATTAAATTAAATTAAATTTTTTTAGAAAATATTATTATGGATTTTAAAAGATTTTGTCTTCAAATTGACTTATGAAATGAATTGAAAAAGTAATTCCCAAGAACATTTGAGTTAAGAAAAATTCTTGTAGATTTTAAAATATTCTTATAAATATAAGAATTTTAAAATATTACCAAGATTTTAAAGTAATATTTTAATAGAGAAGACATAACAATTCTCTAGATCTAATGATCGACACCCAAGAGATTTATATAAATACCTTATTATTAGGATTGAGGGGATCTAAGAATTTACCTAGAAAATACATATACACAAATTTTCATCGGTCTGGTTAACCTAGTTCTAAACATAATCAACAACCCGAAACACCACAGACAACCCTCCACTTACAACACTACCCTTATTTTACGATTTTATTAGATTATATATATATATATATATATATATTATTAGGACATCGTGTCTGTTAATAACAGCAGGATGTCTGCAGATCAGTTGTAAGATTTAAAGAGCAATCTAAATGTAGATCAAGGGGTAAACGTGGGTGTTTACCGTAAACCTGAGGTTGCATACATAAAACTATACTACTGTTAGTGGATTCTTCTTCCTGGATTGATATCCCCCAGATGTAGGTGATTTGCACCGAACTGTTTAACGTCGAAAATAGTAAACAACCGCTAGTCTTTCAAAGTTACTAAGTCTTTGGTTACTTACAGGATCAACTCCCAGCCGCCTGCAGTTGCTAGGCTTATCTCAAGAGAACAATGAAACCTTCAGAGGATATGCACATAGGTGGAGAGAAATAGTTGCTCGCGTCCAACTACCACTCTTGGACAGAGAATTAGTTGACTAGTTCGTGGATACCTTGTAAGGTCCGTACCGAGAAAAACTGTTTAGTATTGTGACATCAAACTTCTCTGACTTGGTAATAGCTGGAGAGCGTATCGAGAACGGTCTCAAAAGCGAAAAAATCTGAGGCGTCTCGAACATCCTAGCTAGTGAAAGTGAATCAGTTGTCAGTTCTCAAGAAGAATTGGAGGAAGAAAGTAATTCCATATGGGAATCTCCGATACCTCAACACTCATGCATCTCAGCCGATCAGAGTTAGCAATCGTTTGGGTCTCCGCGTCAGATACCTTTCCCTCCACAGGGGCAATATTCTGCTCCAAATCGAAGACCTCATCAGTATCAACAATCATATCACCGTTAGCCGCGTCAGCACGCCCGACAAAGGCCAAGGAAGCCAAAGAGGCATTTCACTCCACTGCCAATGTCTTACAGTCAGATATTTCTAGATTTGATCAAGGGTGGATTGATAGTGCCAAAGAAGATAGATCCAGTGATCCTTCCATACCCAACAGGCTTTGACGCCAACGCCCGATGTGACTACCATGCTGGAGCACAAGGCATTCAATTGAAGACTGCAAGGTGCTCAATAAACTCAAAATTGAACCGTCTGTAACGTGTAAAACGGACTAACAAACATATAAATTCAAAATTTTCAACTATCGAACTCCTAGAGGTCCACCATCACCTTTCCAGATTAAAATTCACAAGCTTCACACTAGAAAGGATCTTTCTTAATTAATAATATTTTATGATTTCTATATAAAATAAATCAATTGATAATTTCTTTTAATATTTTTTAAAATAATTTTAATAATATTAAAATAAAATAAAACTTATGATTTTTATAATAGGTGATAGTGATAATTTATTTTTTAAAGATTGTAAATCTATTATTGTATTTTAGAAAAATACGAATTCAAAAGTATTTATTTTTTTGAGATCAATTTACAATATTTACTTGATTAAATTTGGGCTTTGTAACTTCAGAATATATTGTTAATATTTAACTATGAACAATTATAAAATAGTCATTAATTTTACTATTATTAATAATAAAATTTATTTATTTATTTATTGTTAATTAAAATTAGAGTTTCATATTAAAACTCAACTTGATTAAATATTTGAATTAATATGAGTATGAAATCGACTTATGATCTTTAACTAATTAAAAATTTAGGTCAACTCAGATCATAAATTTAGTTTCAATTAAATTAATTTTTTAATAAAAAATAATAAATTTAAATATAATGTAATTTTAAAATAAAATATTTTTATAATATTAATTTATTTTTAAATATAATAAATAAATTAAAGTTTATTTTAATATATTTTATATACATTTAAAATATCAAAAATTAAATCTTTATAAATTTGATATAAAAGGAAAAAGATGGTGGCATTTATATATTAATTTGATATATGCCTACATAAGTTTGAACATTAGGTGAAACGTGAAAGAGTGAAAATAAACTTAACTTGAAAATGATATAAATTGTGGAATAGTGAACAGTCATTGAATTGGAAATGATAATTTACATTTAATGTATTTGGGATAAACTTATAATTATAAAATAGTAGCACCTATTGCTAATAATATAATAAAATGGACACATGGACCATTCAAAATTTGACAATTAAGTTGGGTAAAATTATCCAACTTTTTAAGGTGAGTAGATAAGAATTTGTCTTTTTAATATGCTTGCCCTATCTTCCAAATGTGACATATATTTAAGGGTGTGTTTGTTTCAAAGATTAAAATTATAATCCTGAGAATATTATTCCAAAGAACATTATTACTAGGAACTTTATTCCTACATTTATGTTTGGTAATTAATATAAGTTCCTAGGAATATTTATAAAAAGTATTTTACTTAAAATTTTAAAATAAAAAATAAAAGACTTAAATAAATAGATGTGGGAAGTTATTGGTGGTTACCACTTATTTCCATGGGAATAAAAGATTCCCATCCTATTACATGGGAATGGAAAATGAAAAATCCAAGTGTAAAAAAAACTCCCAGAAATAAAATGTTCCAAGGCATAATTTATAAATACTTGAAACAAACATGAGAATGTAAAAAATTCAAATCATATTCCTGAAAATAAATTTAGAATTCATGAAACAAACCCCCCATAAGTTGTTGGCTAACCATCTTCTTTTGAATACCGTACTTTAAACATACTGCACTCATTTTCACTAATTTATATTTTGAGATTGTCGCGCACCTAGACTTCATTTGGCTAAATCTATTGATTTATTAATCAATTGAATCATTACCTTTTTTTTATTTAATTTAGACAAGTATATAACATTAACCTTTGTTTCTACTAAAAAGTTTCTAAATATTTCCATTTAAAAACTAAATTTGGTGGTAAAGTAGTGAACCATGTGAGCGCATATTTACTCAAAGAAATGGAAAACTATTTAATTTTTACGAGTTAAACATACAATTTCTCCTGCTATTAGGGCGAATTTTGGTTTTTCTCTTAAAGTTTTTTTTTGTGATTCCCCTTGTAAAACTAAGATTCTGTTTGCAAAACTCCCTATCCCTTATTTGTCTGACTGGACATGGAGAATCTGCACACGTGGCATTTAGGGTCTGCTGACTGGGCTTATTTTTAAATTTTTAAATTTTTTTTAGTTTACGTTTATTTAATTTTTTTTAGATTTTATTTAATTTATAATTTTTTATTTATTTAATTTTTTCTTTAATTAATTTTTTAACTTTTTTTTAAATAATTTTCATATTGATTTTATTTATTTAAATTATTATTTTAAATTATCAAAATATTATACTTGAGCCTAAGCCCAATTTTATTTCAAGACAAACACACATACTCCAAGACTATTTTCAATTCATTATCATATATGCTTAATTGATATATATAAACTCATTTTACTTCCATACCAACCGACGTGGAACTTTAAGACTTGACACATTAAACCAAAGCAAAGCTACTGTGCGTGTATCCTCTTTTGGGAGGCATATTTTCATAAGCATTTGCTATAAACTGCTACTGATGCTACTGATGCTAGGAGTTTATGAATGAACATTCAACGACAACTGATGCAACTGTCAAATCTTCTCAGAAAAATAATGTAATATAGTACCTAGACATTATGCATATAAATCTGAAAATATGTTGCAACTAATTTTCATGTTATGTGATTAGTTGGAGAACTCTACATTCGAAAAAAATGTAGAAGCAACCTTGCTTACCATTTCAGAAAAAAAAAGATTGAATAAACTGTATATATTTTTTGACAGTGCCTCATATGCCATTCCAAACTTACAGTGGTACCTCATTGTAAATCTTCTGGTTTATTGCAGATTCTGAAAAGGCAGTTGGAAAAAGCATGTTGAATCTAAAGGCACCTTGAAATTGAGAGTTTGTTACTTGTTCTATTATAAATGAACACCATCAAACCACTCATTAATTACCTACCATCTTGAAGTTACCTACCCTCGGCGCGAAAAATACTCCGTCTAATTCAAACTTGGATTTACTCAATATCAATAATCCATTTGGACAATATTCGTCTTCGTTGCAGCAAGAAAGTTTGTTTCAAAATGAAGTTTTTGAATTGAGTAATCAGTCCAATTTTCAAGGGTTTGAAGTGCCTCAAATGCTGAATTGTGTAACCAGTGGATATAATTATATGAATTATGACAGCAATAGTAGTAGTTGTTTGAAAACTAATCAAAAGGTTGATGAACTATATGATTATATGAATTATGACAGTAATAGTAGTAAACTTTATCACTATTAATATTATTATATTAATTAAATTTTAATTTTCAATCACTGACTCAAAAAATTTATCATGATATATATAACTAGTGGGATACCCGTGCATTCGCACGGGTACTGGTATGGCACGCACATTTATTCTAAAATATAATAAAAATGATATTTAAAAAATTAAATTGTTTAATTAAAAAAATTATTATTTTAGAAGATTAAATAAAGTAATGCCTATAATTCATTTCATAGAAAAAAATATTTGAATCAATAATATATAATTTTTTATATAAATATTATTTTTGTTATGACATTATTTAAAAAAATATATTAGAACCAATAATAAACTTTTTTCCATTAATATTTTCACATATTTGAAAAAATGATTGATACATTATATTATTCACTATTTGTAAAAATTAAAATTATTCTCATTTATAACAATGATATTTTTTCCGTATATATAAATAAATTAATCAACAGCGAATTTGATCTCGTATATTTTGACACGAATTTGATCCCGTATATTTTGACAACGAACTTAATCAACAACGAATTTGGTCCCGTATATTAGACACAGTAGACGTTCCATTTATTTATTTACCCGTAATAACTTTGTTTTATATATATTTTTTAAATATTCTTAGTATTTTTTAATATTTATCAATGAGACAAATTTGTCTCATAATTTATTTATTTTTGTATTTTTCTAATACAAATGTATCCGTTATTATTAAAAGAAATAATGAATTTTTTTTAAAGAGTACTAAAATTGATCTATATTGTAATGACTATATAGGATAAATAACACCAAATAATAGTAACATAAATTTCAAAATTAATACAGATTATGAATATATTTTTCTTAAAACAAATGATTATTTTGTATTTCCATTTAATGTATCTTTAATGTAAATCAACAATCATTTATAATGGAATATTATATAAAAAATGAATGAATGCAATTAATTATTTGTATATTATTTCTTACAATTTATTTTGTGATAGACAGAAGTGTAAAAATATAAAGAATGTTAGTAGTTGTATGTATGGCTGAGTTAAAATGGAAGAGTATATGTTAATGGTGCAGTAGTGAAACGATTGTAGCATGATTCACCATTGCAGATAAACCTAGCATTGAAGAAGAAAAGGCTAGAGAAGAATCGAATTTATTTTCATTGATTGTGAAAAGTAAGATACAAGAAGTATTATATACAATGGTTAATGACTAATAGAAAAATATCTAACAAACTCAGGTTACACGTGTATGGCTAGGATAGATAGATATCATTTAACAATATATTGACATTTCCGAAAATAATAATAAAGTGTTTACATTGCAATGCCAAAGTGTCAACAATATATTTTGTTCCGTTTATAAAAATAACACCGTTTATTAAAATATTTGTATCAACAATAAATTTTTTTTACCTATTTAAAAATTAATTTTGTTTTAACTCCTGTATTTTAAAATAATTATATCAACAATATACTTTTTCCTGTAGACACAAATAAAGTTGTTTTTGTTATATATTTGTATGAAATGTCAATAATAAACTTTTTTTCAGTATATAAACTAACACTCATATTTGAAATTTCAAGTATAAATATTTGAATCATTTTTAGAATGAATTGTTGAGTTTGTTAATCTTTTTCATAGATATTTTAATACAAAATAAAATGTATTTAATGAGAGTAATTAATGTCATGAATAAGATAATTAAAAATAAAACTTATTTAATGATATATTAAAGAAATCATTAATTTTAGTTTTTTCTTATAAATAAAGTAATAATTTTATAGATAGAGAGTACCATTATAGTATTTTCCAATAAATAATCCCATTAAAATATTTCTCATTTATCAAGTGGTAATTATGAATTGTTGATATATCTTACAATTTTAATACAATTTAATTATGTAAATTACAATTAATAATATAGATTATGGTGGAAACATGTTTAATTAATTTAAAAATAACACATGTTTTCCGTGTGTAGATTCTTAGCTCATATTTCTCATGCTTTAATTGCACAAAAATTTATAATGAATACTACTCCCTCCGGTCACAATTATAAGCCAAAATAACTACTTTCACACGTATTAAGAAAGTTAGTTAAGTGTAATTAATTTTCTTGATTTCATGTACAATCAAAGTAAAATTTACGATAATATCCTTAGTTTATTTGATGAATCAACTTTTAACATTAAATGCTTTTGAATTAAATTAAGGGTATAATAGTAATACAAATATTAATTAGTCTAAAATTTAATGACTTTTGCTTATAATAGTGACCAAGATTTAAGGTGTTTTTTTTGCTTATAATAGTGACCAGAGGGAGTATTATATTAGTGAACATAGAGCACAAATGATACACAATAATAATAATAACATCTTACCATAAATATAAAATTTAATACCATTGATTATATTTTAATATAATATAATATTTCTAATTCTAAATAATATATATTCTTTTAAAAAAGCAATACTCACACAATTTTAATTTTAATATGTAAAAAAGATTTTAATATTAGTAAAAAAGAAGTATTTGTAAAAAAGAGTTTAATAGAAAATATAAAGGATTTTAATATTAAACTCTTTTTGTTTATTTAGAATTTTAAAGTATTTTAATATTTGTAAAAAAAGAGTTTAAAATAAAAATATTTTAAACATATTTGTAAAAACGAAGATTTTAATATTAAACTCTTTTTGTTTATTTACTAATGATAGAAATATAAAGGATTTATTATTATACAACTCACACAATTAGTAAAAAAGTTAAAAATATAATTTTATAATAATCTAGTTTTGGTGATCATAAAATAATTATGAATGGTTTATATTAGTATATAATTTCAATATCTTTTTACTTATATATATATTTAAGAATTATATATTCATACATTTCATTTTATATTATTTATTCCAGATTTCACTATTTGTGAATTATATTATGATACATTTTATTTAATATCATTTATTCTTGATCTAACTATATATTATCCTTTATAAAAGAATAAAAATATAAATATTTGTCGTATTTATTTATTTATTAGTATCATAATCAATTAAAAAATAACATTTTTTCCTGTGTTTGGTTTCATACATTGTTTAAATATAATTTTATTTTTATTTTTTTTAATGACACAAAAAATATAATATTTATTATAATAAATATAGTACGAACTTTGTAAAATAATATTGTACCATAAATAAAATTGTACCAAATATATTTGTTTCAAATTGCAAGCATTTGTTATCTGAGCAAAAAGATCGTTGGGAAAAACAAAATATTGGAAAAAAATATTTTGTGTACAGTATAGATTTTGTCTCCCAAAACATTATTTTGTTTCCCAATACAAAGGTTATCCTTCCAATTGGGTGTATTTTTTATCCTTCCAAGACCATAACTATGTAACCCAATTAATAATTAGTGGTTAGATTTTAATTGTCAGCCAAATAGATTGGAATTTTGTAATTATGGACATGATTTACCCTCAATTTTGTGTTTTGGAGCAAAATTAAGAAGGGTTAAAATTGTATTAACCAGAACAGTTTATTTTCTTATATTATAGATTGTTCTTTTCTTCTATTTGCAGCCAAGAGTCCAAGGAGTAACCTGCAGCCATTATCCTACACTTTCATATGAGGAAAGCTGCAGTGAAGATTTATCAGAGCGATAATGGGAATTATCATTGATTTTTAGTTCTTTTAGGTGTTGGTTCATATGTATTTAAAAATGGATATTTTTCGACTTTTTAATGCCAAAACTGTAGGACATTTGAGTAGAGTTTTCTTCTGATTGGTGTTGATTACCAGTAGAGAATAATAATTGCGTGATGGATGGTGATGGTGGTTCGGAGAATACTAAAGAGCTAGCTGTAACAGGAAAGGTTAAGCCAGAGCTGTTATCAGATGCTAAGGTCCATTTTAATTCAGTCTTCTTGAAGGAAATAGGTTGTGAGTTTAGTCTCACATCGTTTGTGGGTGAAGAAATATTAACCTTTATATATCAAGTTGACACAAAAAATACCAAATGAGTTGAAATTAATGGGTTGCTTGATTAAAATATGGGTATTAATCCCATTAAAAATATTTTACAATTCATAATTTAAAATGAAACTTAAAAAAAATTTAAATATTAAAATTAATATAATACGAAAATAAAAAAGAAATTAATAAGAAAACAAAAAAAATTATAAAAAAATAATTCTAAAAAAAAAATAATAATTAAAGGGTGACAGGAATAAGAAAACAAAAAAAAATCAAAATAAAAAAATAAAAAAGCCACATGGAATGCCACGTATGCAGATTCCCCATGCCTAGTCAGCCAAACAAGGGATAGGGGTTTGTTCGGCAAACAGAATCTTGGTTTTACAAGGGAAAAATTACAAAAAAAAAAAAAACTTCAGGGGGAAAAAGCAAAACTCGCCCTAATGGCAGGGGACATCGTATATTTAACCCTATTTTTAAATATTCATCATTAGCCAAATCTCTATATTTAATATGGTATCTATCTAAATGTTCGACTATTTATCCACCGCCTCACGAACAAACATAGTAAATATAGGGACTTTAATCCCTATGAGTTATTTAGTTTGTAATTGTTTGCTGGGGTTTTTGACAGGATCAAATCTCAGCACGATGAGGAAGCCTAGAAAATTTGATAGGTTGAAAGGACATTTTGACTTAGTCTGCTGATCAAGGAAAGTTAAATCCTTAGTTGTTGGAATAGAGATTAGGACTTAGTATTTTTTCTGAAGAGGGATTTTGTCTAACATTTCGACGACAACATTCTTCACGATTTTTACGTCAACAATCAGCAAGACACATTGATCTGGAGTGTTAAGCGCGAATAAGCATTTTCAAAACGAGTAACTACTTTTCAGTCTTATCCAAAAGGACATGTGGAAGACATTTCAGAGGCGAAAAACATGCAGAAATTACGTGTCAATTGTTGAAAAAGAGAACGATACAAGTAGTTATTTTTACATCCGTATAAATAGGAGTTATAGTGTTAGGATTCATGGTGTTGTGTTGAATTCACTACAAAACTCGTTAACCCAAAGTACTCAGCAAAACGAGAAACGAGTTTACTTGAGCAAAATGTATGATTCTAAACACCATTTCATTTAATGCATAGTATTGTACTTTAATTTATTTTCTTTGAAATCCTGCTTTTGTTTTTCTTGTTACTTTCCTTTTTTCATTTACAAAATTGTCACTTAGTCATAGTCAAATTCCTTTATCTTTTCAAACAACTTAGTCTTTTGCATTACTATATTTAAAGATTTTGACTACGTCGAAGTCATCCACTTTCTCACACAAACTTCAGAAAAGTTTTAAGTACTGTGTCCTATGATTATTTGGTCGATCCTGCAAGTAACATTCTATAAGAGACTAATGGTTGTTTACCAAATTTCACAGTAAACAAATTGGCACGCCCAGTGGAACGTTGTGCTAAAACTTTTTCTCTATTATAGATTTTATAGTTTTCTTATACAAATTATTTTGCGTACATGAAATGTTTTGAATATTTTGCAGGCATTTAAGAAGTGGGAAATCTTTACCAAAAATGACACGTCCTTCTATGGATAACTCTAACTCACATAACAATCCTCGAAATGTAGTAGAATAACCAGTCGAATCGACAATTTAAAAGGCGATTATTTCAACACCTATTAGAACAACTACTCATATATCATCAACGCTAGTTGCACCGATACCATCGCATGGGATAATTCCCCCACCACATCCAAGAAGTTCCCCTTTTAATTCTGCAGTTGCAAAACCTGTTTTTGGTTTTTTGATGCCAATGAATAATAGCGAGTATCCTTATGGAATGTCAATGTCGATGATGGCTAGCCTCCACACTAACATGTCGACATATAGTGACAATGCAATGGCCATTGGGCCATTATATAATCCTCACAGGGCCTCTGTTTTGACCATAAACAATATGGTTTGACCAAGAGGTATAGGTTATATCCATGAAGTGACACCATCTTTAAATATAATGTCTATGATGGTTATGAGGCAACAAATAGATGAAAGCAACCTTGAAATGGTTAATACATTGACCCAATAAATTGGTACAATATTTAATCCTTTGATTACAAATACTAACCAAACGTATGAGTTGTTGGCCAATCAAATGGGTCGAATAGCTAACTTTTTCGACACACCTCAAGTTCAGGTTCGACCAACCCCTCAAATATCAAATGTCAGGCAAGTCACAACACTTTTGAATGGGATGACCCATGTAAACTTAGGCTAACATCCAAGATTTCCACCACTAGAACCTACCCCAAATAAGGAAGATGAATAGTACATAGGTCAGCATAATTTTAGGCCTATAATGGTACAGAGAAATTAGGATGCTGACCAAGTCCTTCGAAATGTCCGACAAAATAACTTTGGAGGGAAAAACAACATAGCTAATATTGTCGAATAAATTTTGGCCCATAATGGCCTCAACATGGGACTCCATAGACCAAATTTCATATCCCTTTTGTTATAATACGTTCGACAAACAGAACTCCCTAGAGGCTGGAAAGTTCTCAAGTTCACCAAGGTCGCTGGTGACACCGGTGAGTCTACGGTCGAACATGCCGCTAGGTATCAGACTAAGGCTGGCGACATAGCAAACAATGAGAATTTAAAAATGAAGTATTTTCCAAATTCTCTAACGAAAAACGTTTTTACTTGGTTTACCACATTGCCTCCACACTCCATACAATCTTGGAGTCAATTGAGATAATGTTCTATGAAAAATTCTACATGGACCAGTCAAAAATAAGCCTTAAAAAGTTGGCTAGTGTTAGGCAAAAAATGTCTGAGTCAATTGATGATTATTTGAACAGGTTCATACTTCTTAAGGCAAGGTGCTTTACACAAGTGTTTGAACATGAGTTAGTCGAAATGACTGCAAGAGGCCTAGAATATTCCATTAGGAAGAAATTAGACACTCAATACCTTAGGGACATGACACAATTGACAGATAGGGTTCGCCAGGTCAAACGCTCGAAAGCTGAAAAAGCCAGAACAAATATTTAACATAAAAAGAAAAGGTCGCATATGTAGAGACAAATGTATATCTCTCTGATTTAGGCGACGATTATGTCGAAGAGAGTGAGGTCAATGTTGTTGAACTTAAGTTATGACCTTTATACGTATGTAAAAATTGTTGGAACCGTCAAATGGGAAGAATTCTGTCGAACCCAGCAAAAATGATAAATTCATCACAAAAACATACATTTTTTATATAACTAAATTTGATGAAATATTTGATTTATTGGTTACTGATGGGAAGACTATAGTGCATCTGAGCCTGAAAACCCCCCATTAGAACAAAGGAAAAAAAGATGTTTTGTAAGTACCACAATTTTTTAGCTCACAAAACTTCTCATTGTGTTCTTTTTAGGGATTTGATGTAGAAAGCATTAAAAGAAGGAAGGTTGCAGTTTGACGAGAATGTGAAGACAAGCTTCTCAAAGAGTGTTTTAATGAAGACAAATCTACAAGCAAGTGTGTTTGACAAAAATCAATGGTTCAAGACTAACAAGTTCAAGTCAAGTTTCACATGATAAAGATCAACTCTTGGATTGCACATTTTGGATTGATCATGAAATTTTAAGGTATATGCTTTCAACTTCTCTATGTTTATTCAAGTGCTCAAAAATATAAATTCATTCATGCCATACTTCATCAAAGATTTTTGTGGATTAAAACTTTGGCCTTACTACTTATTTCTAAGGCATTTTCTGCTTCTGACATGTTAGTAATCGGCTACCTGTTTTCTAGTAACTGGTTGCCACTGTGTTGCGTTGTGTTCTTTGGCTTTTTCCAAAGGGTGTAATCGGTTACCCTATTTTGTGTAACTGGTTATGTAACACCCCCAATCTATAACCCGAGCAATTAAAGGCGATAACAGATAATCAGAGTATAATTAAAACATTCATGGCATAGACGGGAGCGTCACATCAAAATGGTGAAATAAACTAACATGCTCAAATAGATATGCAACAATCAGGTAGCACATAACAGAGGAACTCAGTTCCTAACACCCACAATTCAGATACAGAATAAAAGCGGAAAATCTGCAACTGAAATCTCATATATATATATATATATATATATATAACATAAAAGTTTGTCTGTCATATACCGAGTCATACATGTACAATCCAAAAAGAACATATACATATACACATAATCACAAACGATCTCCCCGACTACCCGGTGCTACATATCAGAGCCGACCGACAAAAGAATGAAGACCTAAGCTTCACAAAAAGACCTCCATCATCTAATCTGCAATGCCTCATAGAGCATTTAAAACAGCAGAAGGGTGAGAAACACAATTATAATATAATTGCATAGGATTATATAATAACACAAAATACACATGTAAAACATTCTCACCACCACTTACACCATAACTCAAATACAAAGTAACACAATTCATGTCTCATACATCCGTCACAAGGCATACCAATCATGCTCAATACATTTATCACCAACATATATATATATATATCAACTCATCAATTCCATTCACAATTCCACACATAATCAATCCATTCATGATTTATGCTAATGCAAAGAGACCGACACAACGACTCTATGCAAATGCAATGCGGTACCGTTCCATCCATCATTCTCATCATCAGTTCACTCAGGAACTATTGGAATCATCGCTTGTTACTTAGTGTAACTCCCCGTCGGGCAAACGATGTTCCCCGTCGCTCACACCTCTTTGTATAAGGCACACAGCGTTTATGGATCGCTCACACCTCTTTGTATAAGGCACACGACCCGATCGCTCACACCTCTTTGTATAAGGCACACGATCATTTATAATCATCGCTCATACCTCTTTGTATAAGGCACACGATGTTATAGCGGATTCCCTCTGGGATCGTTTCGTCGCTCACACCCACTAGGGCACATGACATCACAAGAATGCATATCATGATGCTTAGCATACAATGACTCATGACATTCAAATGCACACATATACACATCCATAATCATGCATATACAATCAAACCCAAAATAATGCATTTATTTGCCATAAGGCCACAAACCATCATCACAACATTGCACTACATGCATTAACATCATATAACAGCACACAAGCTATACGCTATATATATCAAAACATATTGCATGATAACACATCAATCGCACACCATTACAACGGTAAAAGTCGACAAAATGACACACTTCCAAATTTCCGACACAATTAAATCGGCCACCAATTTTAAAACCATTTTTTTATAAGAAAGAACATTTTATTAGCTTTCCAACGCATTCGACCGCGCCTCATCCGAGCTGCGGATCAAAAGTTATGAAGGAAACAAAACTGCACAAACTGTCATGTTCGTTAGGCGAACCTTCTAGCGAGCATTCGCTACCACCTTCGCTAGGCGAATGTCTAGGCGAAACCAAAAACACACACAAAGTTCGCTAGGTGAACTCCTTGGCGAACCCTCGCCTTGCCGTTCGCTTCGCGAACCTCTGGGTGAACCAAGGCAGCAACAATCATAACTGAAAAGATATAAAGTTCGCTAGGCGAACAACGTTGGCGAGTATTCGCTGACCTTCACTGACGGGCTCGCTAGGCGAACCCTCGAAAATCATTCGCTTTCGCTTCGCTCCATGTTCGCTAGGCGAACCAAGGAAAACTCAGAAATTCTGCAGCGCTGTTATGGGTCCAAAAACCACATTCCTTCAACCAAAATCACTTCCAAACCATAACATAACCACTAAAACATACCACAATCATAACAACAAGTATCCTACAACGTTTATATCACATTCAAACCACGAAAACATCGATTCCCAATCATTTTCTCATTTCCAACCTAGAATTGAAAACTATGGAAAGACAAGTAGACTTCAAACACACACATACATATTCATACACAATGATAAGATAATCGAGTTTCACACCCTTACCTGATTAATCGTGCCTCGAAGTGTCGGTTGATTCGATTTCTTACACTCCAAGTTTTTTCTCTTTTTCTTCTTTCCTTTCTCTTTTCCTTCTTTTCTTTCTATTCTCTCTATTTTCTCTCTATTTTTCTCTCTATTTCCTATTTTATGAAAAACAATAACCCACCATGCCAAAAAAACCAAAATACCCCTACACTCAATTTTCTCGCAAACGTTCCCAAAACGCGATAAAACATAACAACGAAGAATAAAATAATATAAAGACCAAAAATAATTAAATCGACTCGATTAAATAAATCTAACAAAAACCGGGGCGTTACAACTCTCCCCCACTTAGTAATTTTCGTCCTTGAAAATATTACCTGAGACGAACAACTCTGGATACGATTCCCGCATCCGACTCTCCAACTCCCAGGTCAAATTGCCCTCAGCAGCGCCTCCCCACTCTACTTTCACAAGCGCAATATCCTTGCCTCTTAACTGCTTCAACTCGCGATCCAAAATTCTCACCGGTAATGCCTCAACCGTAAGGTTCTCCCTTACCTCAACCTCATCCATCGGAATCACATGCGACGGATCTGGAACATACTTCCGAAGCTGTGAAACATGGAACACATCATGCAAATTCGAAAGATTCGGTGGCAACGCCACCCTATAAGCCACAACACCCACTCTCGCGGATATCTGGTAAGGACCAATAAACGAGAAGTAAGCTTCTTCGACTTCAATGCACGCCCAACACCCGTCACCGGTGTAACTCTTAAGAATACATGATCGCCTTCTTGAAAATCAAGATCTTTCCTCCTTCGATCATGATAACTCTTCTGCCTACTCTGAGAAGCCTTCATTTTCTCATGAATAAGTTTCACCTTTTTTGTAGTTTGTTGCACTAACTCCGGTCCAACCACTGAACTCTCACCAGATTCATGCCAACACAAAGATGCTCGACATCTCCTTCCATACAACGCTTCAAAAGGTGTCATTCCAATACTCGAATGGAAACTGTTGTTATATGTGAATTTAACCAACGAAAGATAACTATCCCAAGCACTACCTTGCTCAAGATCACAAGCTCTCAGCAAATCTTCCAATGACAGATTAGTTCTCTCGGTCTGACCATCCGTCTGAGGATGATAAGCAGAACTCAATCTCAACTTGGAACCTAACGCCTTTTGCAAACTTTCCTCTTACATCTTTCGGAAAATACTTCCTCAAAAACTCCCTGCTTAACAAAGCCTAAGTGACCTCTTCACCTGTAGCTTCCCACACGTGACGCGCACTAACCCACCAATCATCAGCCTCCTCCTGTAACATGTGAGTACCCAGTCTCACCTTATGTTCCTCAGCACAGTCCATCACTCGAAAGATTCTTTCAATCTCCTTAAGCCAAATCTGAGCACCATCAGGATCATGACTTCCTTTGAAGACAAACGGTTTGTTCTTCCTGAACTCATCATTCCCACCAGTATTAGGTGCACCCCGCACAGCCTAAGCCATAGCTTGCATAGCAGCAGCAAGAGCAGCATCATTCCTACCAGTCATATTCTGTTCATATCCAATAACAACAACTATGGTTAAACAAACAGCTCACCCACACACAAAGACCGACATGGACTGGCACAAACTGACACAAACTGGCTCTGATACCACTTAATGTAACACCCCCAATCTATAACCCGAGCAATTAAAGGCGATAACAGATAATCAGAGTATAATTAAAACATTCATGGGAAAGACGGGAGCTTCACATCAAAATGGTGAAATAAACTAACATGCTCAAATAGATATGCAACAATCAGGTAGCACATAACAGAGGAACTCAGTTCCTAACACCCACAATTCAGATACAGAATAAAAGCGGAAAATCTGCAACTGAAATCTCATATATATATATATATATATATATATATATATATATATATATATATATAACATAAAAGTTTGTCTGTCATATACAGAGTCATACATGTACAATCCAAAAAGAACATATACATATACACATAATCACAAACGATCTCCCCGACTACCCGGTGCTACATATCAGAGCCGACCGACAAAAGAATGAAGACCTAAGCTTCACAAAAAGACCTCCAGCATCTAATCTGCAATGCCTCATAGAGCATTTAAAACAGCAGAAGGGTGAGAAACACAATTATAATATAATTGTATAGGATTATATAATAACACAAAATACACATGTAAAACATTCTCACCACCACTTACACCATAACTCAAATACAAAGCAACACAATTCATATCTCATACATCCGTCACAAGGCATACCAATCATGCTCAATACATTTATCACCAACATATATATATATATATATATATATATATATATATATATATATATATATATATATATATATATATATATATATATATATATATATATATATATATATATATATATATATATATCAACTCATCAATTCCATTCACAATTCCACACATAATCAATCCATTCATGATTTTCCACACATAATCAACATAATCAATCCATTCATGATCTTCCACACATAATCAACATAATCAATCCATTCATGATTTATGCAAATGCAAAGAGACCGACACAACGACTCTATGCAAATGCAATGTGGTACCGTTCCATCCATCATTCTCATCATCAGTTCACTCAGGAACTATTGGAATCATCGCTTGTTACTTAGTGTAACTCCCCGTCGGGCAAACGATGTTCCCCGTCGCTCACACCTCTTTGTATAAGGCACACGACATTTATGGATCGCTTACACCTCTTTGTATAAGGCACACGACCCGATCGCTCATACCTCTTTGTATAAGGCACACGATCGTCTATAATCATCGCTCACACCTCTTTGTATAAGGCACACGATGCTATAGCGGATTCCCTCTGGAATCGTTTTGTCGCTCACACCCACTAGGGCACACAACATCACAAGAATACATATCATGATGCTTGGCATACAATAACTCATGACATTCAAATGCACACATATACACATCCATAATCATGCATATACAATCAAACCCAAAACAATGCATTTATTTGCCATAAGGCCACAAACCATCATCACAACATTGCATTACATGCATTCACATCATATAACAGCACACAAGCTATACACTATATATATATATATATATCAAAACATATTGCATGATAACACACCAATCGCACACCATTACAACGGCAAAAGTCGACAAAACGACACACTTCCAAATTCTCGACACAATTAAATCGGCCACTAATCTCAAAACCATTTTTTTATAAGAAAGAACATTTTATTAGCTTTCCAACGCATTCGACCGCGCCTCGATCCGAGCTACGGATCAAAAGTTATGAAGGAAACAAAACTGCACAAACTGTCATGTTCGCTAGGCGAACCTTCTAGCGAGCATTCGCTACCACCTTCGCTAGGCGAATGTCCAGGCGAAACGAAAAACAGACCAAAACAGACACAAAGTTCGCTAGGCGAACTCCTTGGCGAACCCTCGCCTTGCCGTTCGCTTCGCAAACCTCTGGGCGAACCAAGGCTGCAACAATCATAATTGAAAAGATATAAAGTTCGCTAGGCGAACATTCACTGACCTTCGCTGACGGGATCGCTAGGCGAACCCTCGAAAATCATTCGCTTTCGCTTCACCCCAGGTTCGCTAGGCGAACCAAGGAAAACTCAGAAATTCTGCAGCGCTGTTATGGGTCCAAAAACCATATTCCTTCAACCAAAATCACTTTCTAACCATAACATAACCACTACAACATACCACAACCATAACAACAAGTATCCTACAACATTTATATCACATTCCAACCGCGAAAACATCGATTCCCAATCATTTTCTCATTTCCAACCTAGAATTGAAAACTATGGAAAGACAAGTAGACTTCAAACACACACATACATATTCATACACAATGATAAGATAATCGAGTTTCACACCCTTACCCGATTAATCGTGCCTCAAAGTGTCGGTTGATTCGATTTCTTACACTCCAAGTTTTTTCTCTTTTTCTTATTTCCTTTCTCTTTTCCTTCTTTTCTTTCTATTCTCTCTATTTTTCTCTATATTTTTCTCTCTATTTCCTATTTTATGAAAAACAATAACCCACCAAGCCAAAAAGACCAAAATACCCCTACACTCAATTTTCTCGCAAACGTTCCCAAAACGCGATAAAACATAACAACGAAGAATAAAATAATATAAAGACAAAAAATAATTAAATCGACTCGATTAAATAAATCTAACAAAAACCGGGGCGTTACAGGTTACATGTTGTAAATTTTCAAATTTTTAACGTTGATTCAGGTGTAACCATATATGGTAACCGGTTACCACTGAACTAGTGGCAAAAAATTGTGTATTTTTCAATTGAAATGATTTTTGAAAATTGCTTTTGAAGCATGACATCTATTCATTCATTTGCACTCATTTAGAGGGGTGTCTAGAGGCTATATATACATTAATCTTCAGATTTTCATACTCATCTCTTTCATCTACAATTCAAAACATTTTTCTCTTCATCTTTCAAATTTCTCAAGTGTTCCTCAACAGAATTTTTGGAGAAACTTCTACATATAATTTTCATTGGAAATTTTCATAGTTTCATCCACATACATACTTGAGCACTTGTATATCATAAAGAGAATTGTTTGCTTGAAGGAGAATATCAATCCAAGTGATTGATACGTTGTACACTACATTAAAACTCTTGTAAAAATCTGAATATTGTTGTAATCCTTGTTATCCAGGATTGTTGGAAACAAGAGAGTCATTAAGGGAGGATTGTTCTCTTAATGTACTTTGTGAAAATCAAAGAGGATTGTTCTTGGTGATTGTGTTAGAGTCTGTATAGAAAGACTAGGATTGTCTTGTCCATAAGATCTAACAATAGTGAAAATCTCTTATTGCGTAAGGGGACTGGAGTACTCTCGGATTATGAGGGAAACCATGATGTATCATTTTGTCTTTTATCTTTCCGCATTTTATAGCTTTCATCACTTAGAAACTAAATCGGAAAAATTATAAGACTTAAGTTAAAACCGGAAAAATATTCTAAAAACCTAATTCACCCCCTTCTTAAGTGCATACTCTACTTACAATTGGCATCGGAGCATGTTATAGGTAACTTGTTCTTACAAGATCCAGTATGGATTCCGCAAGTACAAATTTGGTTTTCAAAGATGGTGGTAGTAGCAACAAACCCCCACTATTTTCTAGTGAATATTTTGATTTTTGGAAAATTCGAATGAAGGCTCATTTAGAAGCACGAGGAGAAGGAATATGGGAAATCGTCGAAAATGGTCCACATAATCCTGTAAGTTTCATTAATGGTGTTGGTAATCCAAAGACTAAAAGCTCTTATGATGAAGATGATAAGAAGAAAGTCCTTAATGAAAAGAAATCAATCAGTGTACTTCAAAGTGCACTTAGCATGGATGAATTCTTATGTATATCTCAATGTAAATTGGCATAGGAAAATTGGGATACATTGGTAGAAACTCATGAAGGAACCGTTGAAGTAAAAAGATCATGATTGAATACTTTGAGTCAAGAGTACGAAATATTCTGAATGCAGCCAGAAGAATCTATCGTCGTGTTACAAAAGAGATTTGTACACTTGACAAATCATTTGATTGCTCTTGGTAAGACTTTTACTAATGATGAATTAAATCTTAAAGTTCTTAGATATTTAACTAGGGAATGGCAACCTAAAGTGATGGAAATATCTGAAAAGAAAAGCCTTTCTACTATGGCGTCCGCATCATTGTTCGGAAAGCTCCAAGAACATGAACTTGAACTTGGAATACTTGAAAATCATGAAAATCAAGAGAAAAAATCCAAAGGCATCACTTTAAAAGTTGAGTCAAGAGAAGAATAAGACGATGATGCTCTTGAAGAAGATGACAACTTCATGCTTCTTGTGAAAAGAATTGGTAAGTTTTTTGGTAAAAATGATTAATCTTTTAATTGTCCAAAAGAAAGAAACATTTCAGGAAAAAGGAGGCTTCCACTTCAACACTAGATGTCACATGTTATGAATGTGGTAAGCAAGGTCATATAAAGACGAATTGTCCGAAACTCTCCAAGAAATGTGGCTTCAAAAGTAAAAAAAGGAGAATAAAAACAAAAGAGCCTACATAGCACGTGAAAATAATGAGATAAGTTCGTCATCAGATTCGGATAGCGACGAATGTGCAAATCTAGCATTAATGGTTTCACACCATTCCGATGATGAAGATGAAAAGGTTAGTAATGAATTTTTTGTTTATGATAATTATGCACAAGGTGCTATAGATGAACTTCTTAATGAATGCAAAATTCTGTACAAAACATTGTCAAAACAAAAGAAACAAATTTCATCTCTAGAGGAAAAAATTGAGACAACGAAAAAAGATTTTGAATATGAAAAACAAAAGATTATTAGTGAAAAAAAACAAAATTTTGTATGCAAAGAATGTGAATCTCTTTCTTTTCAAATTGTCCAATTAAAAAGAGTTCTTGAAAGATACGAAAAGGAAAAAGTGGATTGGAGGGTTTTCTTAGTCAACAAAGATATTCTAATGATAAAGTGGTATTGGTTATTCAAAATTTAGTAAACCAAGTTCTAGCAAAACTATCTTTGTTAAAGCTAGTGATCAATCCACCAAAGAGAAAATAAACAAAGTCAAAGCTGTTCATCCTAATCCTAAAAGGAAAAAAGTTATTAAAAATAAATCATATGTTCCTAGATATAGAAGTAGTTTTGTTCTTACTTTTTTTATTGTGGAATAATTGGTCATACACCTAATGCTTGCTATGTGAGAAATTTTAGTGTGACAAGTGGGCATTATGTGTGTGTCAAGAAAGGAACTAATTATGAAGGACCCAAGGCAATTTGGGTACCTAACAAAACTTAATTTGTTTTGTAGGTATGCTTGAAGATAACTTCTAATCTATGGTATCTCGATAGTGGTTGTTAGAAGCATATGACGGGATATATTAACAAATTTTCAAATCTAGTACTTAAGGCCAAGAGATATGTCACTTATGGGGACAACAACAAAGGAAAAGTTCTTGGCATAGGAAAAGCTGGAACACCACCTTTCATATCCATTGAATATGTTCTTTATGTTGAAGGACTAAAGCTCAATCTTCAAAGTATTATCCAACTTTATGACAAAGGCTTCAAGATCAAGTTCACCAAGGATGAATGCTTGATTGAAGATGAAGTCACACATGAGGTAAAACTCAAAGGTAAAAGAATTAATAATATATTTATGATTTCCCTAGATGATATATCTTTGAAAGTAAAATGTCTAATGGTGAATAATAATGACTCGTGGCTATGGCATAAAAGAGTTGCTCATATTCATATAGAACATTTAAATAAACTAGTCAAGCATGGTCTTGTCGTTGGATTGCCTAAGATAAAGTTTGTCAAGGATGGATTATATGATTCTTGTCAAAAGGGGAAACAAACCAAATCAACTTTCAAACCTAAGAATGTGGTATCCACTTATAGGCCACTACAATTGTTACATATGAATTTATTTGGTCCATTAAGAACAAGAAGCTTCGGAGGTAATGTATATGCTTTAGTAATTATTGATGATTTTTCTATATATTCTTGGACATTCTTTTTAGTGCATAAAAGTGATGCATTTAAGGCGTTCAAGAAGTATGCAAAGCAAATTCAAAATGAAAAATCCCTAAAAATTGCCTCCATAAGAAGTGATCATGGTGGAGAATTCCATAATGCTTTCTTTGAAGAATTTGGTGAAGAACATGGAATCCTACATAAATTTTCAGCACCAAGAACTCCTCAACAAAACGGAGTGGTGTAGAGAAAAAATAGGTCTCTTGTTAAACTTGCTAGGACGATGCTTAGTGATTCAAATATTCCAAAATACTTTTGGACGGATGCGGTAAGCACGGCATGCTTCGTAAGTAATAGAGTTATTATTAGACCTATTTTGAAAAAGACCCCCTATGAACTCTTTAAGGGTATGAAACCAAACATTTCTCATTTTCACATATTTGGTTGTAAATGCTTTGTCCTAAATAACGACAAAGATAATCTCGGTAAGTTTGACGAAAATCCGATGAAGGAATTTTTCTAGGACATTCTCTTACCAGTAAAGCATATAAAATATATAATAAAAGAACTTTAACGATTGAAGAATCTATGAATATGTCATTTGATGAATCTAACCCCTCCATAGAGGATATTGTTTTGTGTGATGATGATGATGATTTTGTAGATGTTTCTAAGGAAGATACTCCAATAACGAACAATGACAATCAACCAAAACATCAAGAAGAATCAATTCAACGAGAATCAAATGATAATGATCTACCTAAGGAATGGAGAACCCGTCGGGATCATCCAATTGATAAATTCATTGGTGATATAAGTCAAGGCGTTGCAACAAGATTGAATCTTAAAGATGTATGTCTCAATATGGCGTTTGTCTCACAAATTGAACCTTCTAAAGTCAAAGATACCCTAGATGAAGATCAATGGATTCTAACCATGCAAAAAGAGCTTAATCAGTTTGAAAGAAATCAGGTTTGGGATTTAGTTCCTAGACTATAAGGTAAATGTATTATAGAAACTAAGTGGATCTTTAAAAATAAGCTAGATGAAAATGGTATCATTATTAGGAACAAGGCAAGAATAGTTGCCCAAGGCTATAATCAAGAGGAAGGTATATATTTTGAGGAACATTTGCCCTTGTTGCTAGACTATGAGCAATTAGATTATTGTTAGCATATGTTTATTCTTTGAATTTTCTGTTGTACCAGATGGACGTTAAAAGCTCATTCCTAAATGGATACATACTTGAAGAAGTTTTTATGTAAGTCAACCTCCAGGATTTAAAGACTTCAAACATCCTAATCATGTGTGCAAACTCAAAAAGGCCTTGTACGGATTGAAGCAAGCACCAATGAAGTGGTATGATATGTTAAGTAATTTTCTTTGCGAATATGATTTCGAAAAAGGTAAAATTGATACTACTCTTTTTATTAAAAGAGTTAACCATAATATTATCTTTGTGCAAATCTATGTAGATGACATCATATTTGGATCAACAAATGAATCCTTATGTGAAAAATTCTCATCAATCATGCAAGGAGAATTTGAGATGTCCATGATGGGTAAGTTGAACTACTTCCTTGGGTTGTAAATCAAACAAACAAAGAATGGAATATTCATCAATCAACCTAAATATTGCAAAAAGCTTCTCAAAATATTCGACATGGACAATTGCAAGGCAATGGCTACTCCTATGGGATCCAGAACTTACATTGATCAAGATGAAACAAGTGTTTCAATTGATGTCACAAAGTATCTAGGTATGATAGGATCATTATTATATTTAACGACAAGCGTCCAACATAATGTTTAGTGTGGGTCTTTGTGTGCGGTTTCAAGCCAACCCGAAGGAATCACATCTTGCCTCAGTGAAAAGAATCATGAAGTATCTAAAAGGAACAATGAACATCGGCTTATGGTATCCTAAAGGTAATGTATGTAACTTGATTGGTTTTTCTGACTCATATTATGCAGGCTGCAAAACAGATAGAAAAAGCACAAGTGGAACATGTCATATTCTTGGAAATGCTCTAGTATCGTTATTCTGCAAATAACAAGCATGTGTGGCTTTTAGTATCGGCTTAAGCAGAATACATTGTTGCAAGAAGTTGTTGCGCTCAAATTATTTGATTAAAACAAAAACTTAGCGACTACGGGGTGAACCTTGGATGTATTCCGTTAAAGTGTGACAACACAAGTGCCATAAACATTACTAAAAATCCAATTATGCACTCGATGACAAAACATATCGACATTCAACATCATTTTCTATGTGATCATGTGCTTAAAGGCTGTCATACCCCAAATTTGTCCTACCTGTATATATCTTTCATCTGTATGTCCACCCACTAACCGTCATTCAGAAAATTCAAAAAATGTGTTGTTTCTGGTTGTTGAAGTGACTGAGGTTTAATGGTCAGACAAGGGTTTGTTGCTTAATCAAGGCCAGAATATGCAGTGGTGTGGGTATGAACTACTAATTAGGGTATGTTGTCCGACTGTGCCAAGTTCATAATGCTCTGTGGTTGATGATCGTCAGAATCCCGTTCATTTTTCAATTAAGGCATTGTGCAATGCAATTCATTTCAAGTCACAATCCTCTGATTGCAAAGCATATCTCTGATCATATAGTTTATAATGAAGCCTACAAAACCGTACGACATGCTGCTATGAACAGACCACTACTATGCATCACTGCCCATCCAGTAACACTAAACAAAATCAACAGCAACAACCTAATGACACCAACCGTACCAAGCACTCCATGCCAACTTGCTGCAAACCACCGACAACGACATCACGACTCCACAACTTGCAACGTGTCACAAACCAAAACCATCTTGCACAAAATCAATACAACCTGCAGCAAACAAAGCAATTCACGCAACATGATTTCACAACGCACCATATACCACTAACCGTACACGACCTTGCAACAAATACGCAGGCCTCCCATAAATTCATACGCACACCAAACCGTTACAATTCGAGCTCACAAATTTCACACTAATCCATTCCTGTTCTACCCTCAAAATCCCTCTATAAAACCATCCCTTCTCACCCTAAAAAAAAAGGGAAAAAAAAAAAGCGGAAGTAGCCTCAAAATCTCTGCCAAATTTCTTGTTCAGCTTACAACCAACCATTTTTCCTCTCTTCTCCCTCAACCATTCTTTAATCATAAGCCAAATACACCTTCACTTTCTCCTTCACAACCTCAACCCAAAACCTTCAAATCACCCTCATAACGCATCAACAACCTTCAACCTTTCATAATCCATTCACCAATCTCTCACAAACCCACTTAAATCAAAAATCATTTCTAACCCACAACCATAATCAACCCGACCCCGAAACAAAATGAAGAAGAGGAGATGAGGTAGAACCGAAACAAGAAAAGGGTAGAAGAAGGATTTCGAAGCAAAACCGAAACAAATAGTACAAACGTGATTAAAACTTGAAGCGTAAAGTAGATCGGGAGAGATTGAGGTGAGACGAAGGAGAATGAGCACTGTTGTGGGTTTCGTTTTCATCTCCGATAGCTTTTTCTGATAACAAGCCCTTGAGTGTTACGATGTGTTGTTTTGAAGCTTATTTAAAGAAATTGAATTTCGTTCACACTTTTCCTTGTTTCCAGCTGATCCTGTTTTAAATTGAAATGTGATTTCAAACCTAGCCTTTGACCAGGTCTTGTTTTTCATTTTGAAATATGCTGAATACATGTGCTTTGGTTTTCCTTTCTCTTGATGTGGACCGCACAACCCTGTCTTGCGGGTGGATATTGGGCCTTAGAGCCTGTATTTTTATAGAATTTATTCTTGTTTTGTTTTATGATTTGATTTCATTATTATTTTTTATTCAATTTCAATTATGGGCCAATGATATAACAACACTCATGATTTAGTTGATTTTCTCAAAATCGATTCAAAACCTTGATTAATATGAGGCCACTTTTATTTTCTTTTATTTTTCTTTCAACTTTTCGGTCGATGAAAATCTAAAACCAAAGATTATCTATTTATCGATTTAAGATCTTGATTAAGATGAGACCGATTTTATTTTAATTTCGATTTCCTTTTCATTTCTCATTCTATTTATTTTCTTTTCGATTTATTTGTTTTTACCATTCATTTTGGGTCAATGAAAACCAAACATCAAAGATTTATCGATTTTCGATTTAAAATCTTGATAAAGGTGAGACCTTTCTTCTTTTTCTCTATTTTATTTCATTTATTGTGATTTCCATTTCACATATTCTTTTATTTTCACTTTTGGTCAATGATATAACAAAAGGTCTTGGATTTATTGATTTGAATAAATCGGAAAATCTAGATCAATATGAGACCACCGTTTTATTTTTCTTTTAGCTATTGGTCAATGAAAGTCAAATATTAAAGATTGTCGACCTCTCGATTAAATCTTAATTAAGACGAGACCATTCCGATTTCATTTCGATTTCCACTTCATTTCGCATTTTCTTCTATCTATTTTCTCATTTTCGTCCGATGAAGTCTTTCTATTCGCGAATGTTGATTGTTGAAGTGATTAACCTTCATTATTTCAAATCTGTAGTGAGTGATCATCGAGATCTCTTTCTATACTTTGGGATCGTGATAGGTTACCTTCGATTAATCGACGAAAGTTTGAGATTAAGACGAGATTGTCACTTTTTCTTTTTGTGTGGCACGATTTCATTGGAGAATGATCCTCAATATCATTTCTCCATCGTGTTTTAGCACAAAGATCAAATTGCGCATCCTCCTATAGTGTGATCTTCTTCATAGATCGTGCTACGATGGCTTGGCGCTACATTGGACTCGATTCATCCGATTAACTACTAACAACTAACCTTACATTTCCGTCAATATTATCTTGATTTACTTTTATGCCAATATTATATCTTGTTCATATTATCTTGATTATATTATTGTTCATATTATATTATTATTCATATTATTCATATCATGTTCATATCTTATTCATCTAACCATTTTCTTTGTTTATACACTTAATCAAAACTCTTAACAAATCAAACCTCCTCGTTTTTGTACAAATAAACTCTTTGCATACCTTAATTCGATTCAAACACGCAACCAAACATTTTCTCGATCAAACTTCGAAAGAAGGAGATTCTTGGAATCTAGCATTCCTTGGATCTTCGAATGGATGACTCTTAAGGCACGCCCCTTGAGTTGTCGTTCATTCAACCTTTCGACCCTTTTCAAATTAAACCATTCCAAAACCAATCCTCGATTCGTAGTCGAGCTACTTCTCGAAACATTCTAGTAAGTCGAGCACCTTTTGCCTCGACATCAAACGCACACTTGTATATCTCGTGGTTTCGTTACTAGGAGCACCCCTAGGGACTAGTATCGATCCTTACCTCTTTTCTCAACCAATTCGAATTAATCTTTTTCAAACGCTTTCTTAATCACCTTACGAAAGGAGGAGATTCTTGGGATCTAGCATTCCTTGGATCTTCGAATGAATGGCTCTTGAGGCACGCCCTTGGGTTGTTGTTCATTCACCCTTTCATCTTAAAACACTTAATCTTTATTGAACATTTTTCGTATATCAACTCACGAAATAACTGAGTTCTTGGAGTCTCGCGTTCCTTGGATTCTTGAGTGACTGCTCTCGAGGCACGCCCCTTGGGTTGTTTGTCACTCAATCTTTCGTCTCCTAAAAGCACTAACCCCCCTCTCTTTTCGTGGGCGTACCACGAACTACGACCGCTCTGATTCTTTATTCTCGTCCGAGTAAAGATACGTAGGCACAAGATTGCAATGATCTTGGCGAGCTACCTTCCCTCCATCTTCCGTCTTCCCTCTATCCCTTCCCGTAGTCGAACTATGATTGCTCTGATTCCTCATTCTCGTCCGAATGAGCATACGTAGGCCCGAGGTCGCGATGATCTTGTCGAGCACCCTATCCTAAAACCACCCCATCTCCCTTAGTAATCGAAACCTTTTACTTTACATTTTCGCATATATCGTTGAGAAGAAAACAAACAAGCTTAGATAACGTTCATCACAATTCGAACTAAGAGGTTTCCGTTGAGTACAACGGACGTGAGGGGGTGCGCGTACCTTCCTATCACGTAACCGACTCCCGAACCCAGAATATGGTTGCGACGACCATGTTCTTAGTTTTCTCTTTAAAGGTTTTCTCGATATTTTCCTTTCCCTCTTTTGGGATAAATAAAGTTCGGTGGCGACTCTGTCGAACAGTTCCGCGCCTTTTGCGCGAGGGTCGTGTCTTCGATGAAGCGATTTCTTCGAGGTGCGACAAAGGCGATGTTGAAGTATCATTCATGGATACTCATAATCAATTAGCGGACATATTCACAAAACCTCTTGTAAAAGAATCATTTTACAAAATTCGGAGGGAGCTTAGCATTTTAGATGAGTTTAACATTTGATTCTTCGGAAATTATTCACCATAATCGGTAAAAACACCAAGGTACATTCAAACTTTCATATTTAACATTTATTCACAATTTTATTATGTGAATTTTTCATAAGTTTTGAGAAAATTCAATTTTGTATGCTATTATCAATTCTTATGTGGCATGTATGTATAATACAAAGGTGCCTAATGTTATACCCTAATTTTACCCCTAAGATCCCACTTCATTTGCATCTTCATAATGCATCAAGATCACAAACATTAATTCTCCTTTCCTCATCTGTGAGTTTGCTTCTGAGAGAGATCATCAAGCATCTATGTGTTTCTTACTAGCTTTATGTTTATTTATGTTTACTAACCTCTAACCAAAATACCAAAAATATATTGCAGTTTGCTTGTTTCCTTTTCTCTGTGTGTTTAGGGGTTTTCAGGGAGATTAATGGCAAGGGCATTGGTTCCAAGTCAAATGTGGTTATTCATTCAAGTCCACATCAAATGGAAGTTTGACCTCATCTTGGTCAAATCATCATGAGTTTGCTTCAATTGCAAGTTATCTGTGACAGTGAGTTATTTCTCAGGCAATGTGTATCTAAGGTTAAGTTGTCTTGTGGTTATCAAATAGTGATTCATAAGAAGTTTGGCTCAAAATTAGATTCATTAAGCCACAAGGATATCTTCATCAAAGATTTCTCAAGAACAAGTGTACTAGGCTTTTCATTTATGTATGCTTGAGGTTTCCTTATTTCAACTAAGAGTGCTGTTGAGTTAGGGTGTTAATTTCTTTTCATGTCAAGTTATTTCCTCATCAATGTGCATTCAAAGGTCAAGGGAATTAGGGTATCTATTCATTGTGCTTGAGCATTGATAATGGTTCCTCAGCTGAAGTTCGTTATGCTAGGGTTTTCTCCTCAAGGCTACATTGAGTACTGATCCCTTCTCTATTTGCAAGTTCATCATCATCTCAGGTTTTCTCAAGGAATTACTTTTGTGGGACTTTTTCAATCATCTGTTGCTTTCAAGTTGATTTGGATCAATTTTATGGAGGTATTCATTCAAAGTATGCCATTTCCAAATGATTATAAAACATGATTCAAGGTGTTGATCTTTGGATTCATCATGGGCTCATGGCATCAAGTTCTTAAGAACTTGTTTCACTCAAAATTTGATTAAAGTTATAGTTGGAAGATTAATTGTATATGGCCTACTTGGAATATAAGTTCAAGGCATGCTTTCAAATATCCATTCAAGATCCTATTTCTTTCCTAAATTTACCCTTTTATTCATTACCCATTCTCCATATCCATTTATCCAAATTAGTTTTAATAACCTTTTTTCTATCCATTTTTTTATATCCATTAGTTATAAAAAACAATTTTTCAATTTTTCCTATCCGTATTCATTATCCAATTTCTTTCTAAATCATATTCCAATAATTCACCTCCATAAATATTGCTAATTCCATTTTTATCCATTTTTCTAACCAATTTACATTCAAATCCATATTCCAAAAAACCATGAAAGCACACACCTTTGATTTATCAAAATTGTCCATGAAATCTTGATTCAAGTTTACTAAGGCCATTTGCAAGAAAAAAATAAGTGAATATATGAGGTGCAAATAAATATCTCAAACTCAAGTTCATTTTATCAAGAGGTATCACAATTGTCCAAAAAATAGTAATAACACAAAGATCATGAAGCATGGAGTCCGTTTGCAGATTTACATCATCTTGCACCAAAAACAATCATAGCTCATTCCCCATTAAGCCCAAATTCCATTTAATTACCAAAATTAGAAAAGAAAAATCACGAGAATTTCTTACCCCACCCCTTGGGGTTCTTACACACCATGTGCGTTTCCAAAAATGCCCCCTGCTTCCGAAGATGTATCTCCAGACGCACCTTTTTTTACTCAACGTTGATTTTTTCCGGAGCTACATCTACGGAAGGTTTCCATTTATACAGCTCCGAAACAAATTAGAATACTTACGCGCCAGAGTCTCTTCTCCTCCCTCATTCTTCATTTTTCTTCTCATTCTCAAACTCTCTCTCCAAACTCTCTCAACTCAAAAAATCTTTTTCCACCAAACTTCATTATTTTCAATCAAATTTGACAAGGAGAATTCATTTCAACAATCAAGAAACACCAACACATTCAAAGCTTGATATAATTGGTAAGTTTTCGATTTTTCGAGTTATTTTCGAGTATTTCCCATAAACGAGTTAGAATATAGTTTTAGGGGTAGAAATCCTTAGATAGTTTCAGAAACATAGTTTAGAGACAATGTAGGTATTGTTTGTTGGCTGAAACAGACGGCCAGGGCTTCAAAAATCACATTTACATGGGTAGGGGACACCATTGCCATAACCTTTGAGTTGTAGGTTGTTCCGGATCTACATCTACGGAACAATTTAACGTTAGGGCGCTTCCGTAGATGCAGCTCCGGAACAACCCAAACATTGTAAATTTTGAGTGCTTCCGTAGATACATCTACGGAACTTGTTCCGGGTTTGTATATCCGGAAGTAGAAAATGTTATTTTTTTCTTTTTTGTTTTTTGATTTATTTGTATCTAATTAACTGACAAAGTCGATGATGTTCCTCATCGTGCCGATGATGTTGCTCCGGTGCCACCTCCAGAGGCTGATGACCCACCAGTGGAGGATGCTGGTCACGACGACGATGATGAGCCTGAGGGTTTCCCAGGGGGGTCCCTCAGATATGTCCCTGCGATAGGGTATGCTGACCATACTGCCAGACATGTCTGGGATGGAGAGGCAATATTACTCAGTTTGTTTTTTTTTCATTGGAAATTTATAATTTGTACCATTGTTGATTACTAACATTGTTTCTTATTTATGGAAGTTTTTCAGACTCGTGAGCCGCAGAAGTTCTACAACCATGGGCGGAAGATATTATCTTTGGAGCAACCACAGAAGGCTTAGTTCCAGGATGTCCTTGTCGCCTCTGGTTTGAAGGACCTTTGTGATATCGGTTACAACCTGATCCATAACGAGATGCTGATGGGATTTACAGAGAAATGGCACCCTGAGACGTCCTCCTTCCATCTACCGCACGACGAGCTGACTATTACACGGGATGACATCTCTTGTCTGTTGCATATACTGATCAGGGGTACCCTCCTTCGTCACGGTAGGATGACGAAGGAGGAGGCGAGAAAGGTGTTGATCGATGAGCTTGGGGTTGATCCAATGGATGCTGGAGGAGGTGGATAAGACCAGAAGGGCTCATGTGCGGTTCTTCTTTCTGACATGTAGATTCCGTGAGGGGCTCGCTGCTGCCAGCCAGGCAGATGGTGATCCAGTTGAGGTTGAGATACACAGACAACGTGTGCTAAGGTGTTATTTTCTATTTTTAGTCAGCACACAACTGTTTGTGGACATTTCCTCCACATATACTGATGTCGCTTACCTGAGGTACTTTTTGGATTCCACACGGATCCATGAGTACAACTGGGGGGCAGCTACCCTGGCTTACACATACTGGAGACTGAGAGAGGGATGTCTGTGAAAGACCAGGACTGTGGCAGGCAGCGTGTCACTAGTTGTGGTAACTTTTTTTTCATTTCTTTTCATTCTATATTCGTGATAATGCTTGATCCTGATGTTTTTTATTTTCATTTCAGGTTTGGATATTCAGCATTTTCCCATGATTGTCGGGTGGGGGAGTGTCCCTGACTACACAGAGCAGATGTCGCGTGCCAGTGCGTTTCTCCCGCTTAGGGGTAACCAGGCGGTCGACCCTTACGGGGTCTATCTCGATCGCCTGGTTGCTGAGGACATCCGCTACGACGTCTATGTCAATCACCCTAGGACGCGCCCGTTTGACGACATGTCACTATTCTCAAGATGGTTGGCATGCAGTTCGACCATCACTGCTCCATATTTGCCGGAGCGCGTCATGCAGCAGTTCATGTACACACAGACGATACCCAGACACCCACCTGTCTCTGCTCCTCTCGGCTTGACCCGTAGGCAGATAAACGAGTTCTTTAATGCCTACCAGACGCACATGGTGCCGGACGAGGCTCAGGCGACCAGAGAGCCAAGAGACTGAAGCTGCGTTGATGGCTACATCATTTGGTTCTTCATCATCTCACACTCATACATGGTGCCCACTACAGAAGGATCAGCGCCCAAACCAGCTCATTAGAAGATCTTAGAGGAGCAACAGTCTCAGTTGGACCATACTCAGGATATTCTGCCTCAATCAGATAGTGGAGATGGGGCGGGCAGGCATTGCTGTCGGTTTCTTCCCTGAGGGGTCTGACCACATACATGTATTCGATGAGATCATTGAGGTGGCACAGGGGGGCACTTATGTATCGCAGGAATCGCGCCAAGACGGGTGGAATCGATGGTCGAGGACGTAGACCGGGCGATCAAGGAGGCAACAGAGATAGACGAGGCGGCAGAGGCATAGGCAGAGAAGGGGATGCAGATGTTGTCAGGCACACATAGTAGTGATTGTGATGTGTTTTTTTTATTTATATATTTTGATGACATTTTTGTACTTTTTTTTTATGATTATGACATATTACTTCTCATATATATATATATATATATATATATATATATATATATATATATATATACTAGTAAGATACCCGTGCTTCCGCAAGAGGTAAAATTATTTGATACGGTATAAACTATATTTGTATATTTGGAACGTTATAAAATGTATTTATATACGTGTCTAAATTTGAAATTAGCTATTAATTATAAAATGAATAATGATTATATAAATTCAATTGTATTAAAATACAAAAAGGAAACAAATTCTTGAGATGAAAAAAAAAGAAATATTTAATATTTGATAATAAGGATTTTATCTTTCAAATTAAGATAATTATTGATTAAAATAATTGAAAAATTTGAAATGAGTTATTTGATTGTAAATTGAAAAATAATTATACAGTCTTAATTGTATTAAATAATCATGCAAAAAGAAAAAAAAATGACATGTGAGATGAAAAAAGACAAAAAAAAAATTTTGATGCGATAATGACCGGTGAGATAAAATATTATTTGGTGTGATATAAAATGTATTTAGATATAAATGTAAAATTTAAAATGATATACTTAATTGTAAAATAAACAATAATTATATAAATTAAATTGTTTTAAATAATTATATAAAAAGAAAAAAAAGGAATCATAAGATGGAGAAAGAAAAAAATTAATATTTAAAAATAAAATAATATTTGATTAAAATAAAATGAATATTATGTTGATAGTGACTCGTGAGCTGAGCAGGGACGTATCTACATGTATGATATTGGGGGCAACTGCCCCCACCAAGTTACTTATTTTAGTATAAATTATTTTAAAAAGTTTGTTTTTCAGGCAATGAAACACAATTAATGCCCCACATTGAAAAACTAAATATAAATAAATTATTGAATGGTTGTTTTGTTACATAGTAAAAACAAAAATAGAAGAAAAAATTATTCAATAACTTCAAAATATAATAACACGTTGAAATTTTTTTGTATATATTTAAGTATTTTTTTTTATTTTTTCAGATATAAAATAAAAAAAATTAGTGCATAATCAATATGTATACATCAAATATGTTCTACCTTGTGATATTATTAGAAAAGTTAGTGGTCCATTTGAAAATTAAAATAGTTCAATAATATTAACAAAGTAGATGTTAATGGTTTTTAGTTTAACTGATGGTCATAACAGTGTTATATTTCTTCTAGTTTCCACTTGTATGAAAATGAAAAATTGCTCTTACAATTCTACACCATCATGCTAATGCAGGCTATGCCCTGTCATAATTTTAACACTCAATCACAATATAATGTTACTTTATTTGTACCTTTTGCATTGTAACAAATAAAACTATATTACAAATAGTAGGATTAGTATAAAACTAATGTATGAAGCAGAAAAACAGCCATACTTTAAAGCAAAACAGACCCCATTTCGTGCAAAAAGTAAAATCAACTGTGAACTTTGATTAAGGTAGCAGGTTGTATTAATTGATGAGTTGACCCCTTGTCAACATCGACCACAATGCACACTGCAGCCAACCTGGAATAAAGCAAAAATCCTGCACAGCAGAAAAGCATAGATAACGTGATCATATGCAGAATTCAAGTAAGAAAAATAATAAATTATATGGTTGAGTGTGCTACTCAATTCTCAAATTTCAACTTTGTCTGTGAACTTAATTCATTAGCATTTATGTTCACACGTGACAATGTAAACAATCCAAAGCAATTAACACCATAAAACCAAAGTCTGATATCAAAAACTACCAAAGGCTTAATAAAACAACATAAATTGATTAATAATAATCAAAATAGAATGATCAAGTTACTGTTAGAGTAAATTCAAGTATAGTTCCTTCGCTTAATAACTCGTTACAAACACTTTTTCTAACCAATCCAGCTACTAAATTAAAAATTATTCTTAAGTGGATTAACTCCACAATTTTTATGTAAAATTTCAAAGCTATCAAATACTTCACCAAATGAATGTATCATAATTTTAAAAAATAAAGTAATGTAAACTATAAGATTGTATATTTTCAAATTTCAAATTTATAAATGAAACTTTATGGACTTGATCATTAATATAATATGAAAATAATTAACACTTATATAGCTAAAATTAAGTATATATAATAAATTATGAAGCAAAGTAACTAAGCTTAAAGTTATTCACAGAATTTATATGAGAGACATTTTCATAATAATATGCCACAAATAAAGATCAAATGGAAAATAAATCAATCACATAAAATGCTAAATAAAAGATGTCAGCCAAACCAGTTACCAGCATAGATAGAAACTAAATCTAACCATAAAAATCTTCAATACTATATAATATATTGCAACAAAAAAACATAAATATAGTATATTAAAACAAAATCATAGTTATACTGTAACCAAAAAACAAAGAAATAAAAATAAAGTATCTAGTTTTTCATGAAATTCTTCAAAAAAACATTCTTAACAGGTTGGATTTGGGTGAGAAATCCAGATTTTCAATAAAAACCATTTCAACTAACCACAACCAAGCAGAAGAGAAAAACACATTTTCGATTCAAACCAATTCAAAAGTTGCAATATGTTTTATCTTTTAGAACCACGGAAAATATGAGAACCACTACAAACATAAGGGATTTATCCTGCATATCTCATTAGATTGCAAATAACATTAGCAATATGAACAACACTTGTATGAACTTCAGCTGCAAAACCTACTTCATAACCTTTATGGGTTCAACAAACAACAACATAGTTACAACAACAAACCTTAAATATGTCATGTTTAGGTGTCTTTGTTCGGAAAACCTTAAAATACAAACAGAGATACAAATCATAGAAGAAATCATAGGAGTTAAAACCTGGAAATGATTGAAGCTTGAAAAACATAGTGATGTTTGAAGGAATGAGGAGTAGATCTCAACAGAGATCTCGTGTGTTGATGGCGAGTGATGTTTGAGAGAAAAAGATAGAATAAAGAAGGGAAGAGAGGGAGAAAATAGGGTGCGACTGTTGAGAGAAAGAGAGGGTTGTTTTTGTGATGAAAAAGAAAAACAGTTCAAGAAATGAGAGAGATACAGAAGTTTAGTTTTAGAGAAGATGAGAAATGTTTCATATCAGACAGTCTAGTGTGTGAATTGGTTTTCGGTGGTTTGTGGAGAGAGAGCAAAAGCAAATGGAGATAAACGTGAGAAATGAGGTAGTTTAGGAAGATGAGTAAACTTTGTTTGGAGGGAATAGTATTTTTTTAATTCGGGACCAATGGAAAGTCAACACATGGCACTCAATTGTGAGAAGGAACTTATGAATTTTGGTTATTTTGCTAGTTACGAAAACAACCTTTTAGTAGTGTAAAAAAATTCTGGTGGAAGGGCATAATTGGCAGTGTAAGGAACTTATTTGTAATGGGTAGATAGTAGATATATAATATTATTTTATTTACGGATGTATGCTATTTTATATTCATCTATGATAGTTAATTTTCATCTGCGACCAACGAAACTTGATTTTTTTTTTAAAAACATGTTCTGATAAGATTTCGGAGATGCATCTACGGAACTTTTTCTGTAGATGTGTCTCCGGAAGCATCCAGCGTAAAGAAAAAAAATTATGCGTTCGGATGTGTATCTCCGAAAGCATGGGGGCATAAAAGGAATTTCGCGAGGTGCCTAAGAGTATCAATGGGTAGATTAAGAAACTCTCAAAATCATGAGGTTTCACTACAAGGCAACAATTGCAAGGCCCATTACACTTACAAATCATGTACAACATTATAAAAGTTGCTAAATCATAAGCAAAATGAAGAAACAATACTTGAAATAAGCTCACCCACAAGTTGCCATTTCCAAGTCCATTTCAAGAAAATTTTACCCCTTACCCCTACAATTATACCTATACCCCTACAAAAAAAAATTTATGACCAAAATACCCTTGTATAAATAGTTAAAACTCAGAAATTTTCCCATTTTTCACTTTCCACACTTTTAAGTCATCCGGAGAAGATTTGGAGCATTGCATTCCGGAACACCTTCAACAACTCTTCCGGTTCACATTTTCATTTCCGGAACACATAACAAAAGTCATCCGGTGCATTTTACATTACCAGAACACATCAAGTAAGTCTTCCGGTAGTCTTTTTGTTCCGGAACTCATGGATAATGTCTTCCGGTTCAAGTAATTTATGAGTTTGCTTTCCGAAACTCTTTAGCGAAGTGTTCCGGAACGCTTCCAAAACATTTCAAACCGGAACTCTTTACTAAAGTGTTCCGGCACGTTTTTTTTTTTTTAATATTTGATATTTATGTTTTTATTTTAACAGTGGCGCGCACACGAGGCAGAGACGGTTTGATCCCTAGGCGTGGGTTAGGACGGGGCGAATCATCGCGGGTGGCTGAGGAAGAGCATACTGGTGCATCTGCTTCAGCAGCGCAACCCGTTGGATATCCAAGAGGACCGTACGATACCTCTCTTTTGGTTACGTACGAACATCATGTTGCTAGATATATATATGGTTCGGTGAGGTAAATAAACTACTATTATTTGATATTGAATAAAAGTTAAATTTGTTATGTTGTAATTTATAATATATTTACGTTTAATTATTTTCAGGAGAGGGGTTCGAAGAAAGAGCTGAAGGTAGCAGGATATGGGTTGAAGCTGGCTCATAGGGTTCCACAGCTTCTTCCTAGAGAGATGGAGAATTTGATAGCTCACTCTGGTTTAGCTTCACTTCAGAGGACCAGTATGTCGAAGATAGATACGAACCTGGTATCTGCATTTGTGGAGAGATGGCATCTAGAGACATCTTCATTTCACATGCCGTTTGGTGAGATGACGATTACTCTGGATGACGTCTCTTGTTTGCTTCACTTGCCCATCAGGGGTGTCTTCTGGAGCCCTCAAGATATCAGCGAAGGGCTTGCTGTTGATTGGGCAGTTGATTACTTGGGAGTTTCACGGAGAGAGGCACAGAAACATGTCCGTGAATGTAGAGGTTCTTATTATAAGCTGGAGTGGTTATACGATATATTCGTCGAGCACAGAGCCGCTTCTAATTGGACATTAGCGACTAGAGCATATTTGCTGATGTTAGTGGGTTGTACCATTTTTGCGGATAAGACATTTACGTTTGTGGAGGCACGATACCTTGCGCTATTTATGGACTTGGGGGCCTTATCCGGATACAGTTGGGGAACAACTGTGTTGGCTACCCTTTATAGACATCTCGGAGATGCTTCCATGTTCAGTTGTAAGCAGCTCGGTGGTTATCCGACTCTCCTACAGGTATTTATTTTAATTGAGTTTATTTTCGTGTAATTAATTTTATTTAGTATATTAATTTTATTTTTCTAGTTTATTATGTTATAATTAATTATTTTAGATTAACTAATAGTATTTATTTTGTAACAGTGCTGGATTCATGAGTATTTCCCAGGACCTGGAAGAAAAGGAGAGAATTGGACACCAGTTACTAATTTTGGTCTCCCTCGAGCGATGAGATGGTCCTATAAGCAAGGTGTCCTGAAGGTGGATGACTTGCGACCTATTCTGGATGAGCTGACACCTGAAGATGTCATATGGCGCCCGTTTGAGGACCATAGAGCATGGCGGCAGTTTGATGAGTTGTGTCTGTATAGGGGGTGTCTGAGGTGGGGTGACATTATTGTACCATACTTGCCTGACAAATGTATGCGTCAGTTTGGATATAGGCAGTATGTTCCACCTCCACCTCTTGATTATACGATGGCTGGTGATATTGATGTTGAGTGGATTAATTACCATCAGAGTGTTGCAGATGTGATTCGTCCGACAGCACTAGCCACCACCCCATTTGAGACAGTTGATGGATATCTTCAGTGGTATTATCGTGTTTCGCATCCTCGTCTCATACTGCCCCGTCGTGACGCGCCAAGAGAGGTGCCAGTTCCCGTTTACGACGCAGGACCATCTGATCCTAGCTGGGCTCGTGTTTCTTCATTGATTCATCGTTATCTTCAGTGAGCTGGTGCTGAAGAGGATGATCCACAGTTTGCTGACTTGTTCGAGGCCTTACAGATTGCTCGTGATCATTGACTTATATTTATGTTTATGTTTATTTAGACTATGTCACTTATGTTTATGCTTATGTATTAACCTTTAGACTCTATTGTATTAACCTTTAGACTTTATTATATTAACCTTTAAA
Organism: Lathyrus tuberosus; assembly: GCA_022829125.1. NCBI lineage: Eukaryota > Viridiplantae > Streptophyta > Magnoliopsida > Fabales > Fabaceae > Lathyrus > Lathyrus tuberosus. The sequence continues at coordinate 22,748,879 of JALAZF010000007.1, read as the reverse complement.
ATGAATAACTTATTAATCACAGCATCTATTGTTTAGCTTTAAAATGAATAACTTGAAATAATAAATGAATAACATAATTTATATTTCATAATGTGTTGGTAATATGGGCGTAAGTTGTTGCCAATGTTGTAGACGTGCTGCAAATCCTATCATCCAAGATGTTGCTTCTGTAGAACGAAACTTCTTCCAATCTACTGTCACTGGTGGCAATGGAAACCCTTCTTTCATGTTTACCTGAACAAAAAAAAAATAATCAAAAAGTTAAGTAAAAATAACTAAGATATTTGGTTAGTCACATTAACTAAAAAACTAAGTAAAAATAACTAAGTACCTGAACCCAGTGATTCCCGTTTACAAAACCAATGCAATAAAAGGATACATTTGGTGAAAATGAGGTTGTCATAGGGAAGAAAGTCAAACATTCAAACCCTAAACAGACAAGTACAACATTATAACGATTCGCTATCAAGTAACCCATATCTGGTAGAGTCAACCATTTCTGTGGTGGTTGAGGACCAAATCCACAATTACCATCTGATACAACATTAACTACATCATCAATATACGACCTGATGTGATTAGGAAACTGAAGGATGAACTGCTTAGATGACTGTGAAGATTTTGATATTTTCAACTTCTTCGAAGCCTGTGATGCCTGAGATTTCTTCTCTGAAGATTATGATAATTTCAACTTCTTTGAAGTTTGTGATGGTTGAGATTGTTTCTGTGAAGATTGAGATGCTTGATCAACATACTCATGATACGAAGGGTCCCTATAAACATCATACCCTACTGGTTTTTTGCCTTTCTTCTTGACCCCCCCTTTGGTTTTTATTTTCTCAGGTGATGGACACAAAGAAGTCATTGTGGGAAAGGCAAGTTCAAAAACCCTACTTTTTAATGCCCTTTTCCCAACAATATCTAGTGACCTAAACCTTTTCCATAACTCGTCTATTGCCCTACTCATATCCACCTCTGATCCATCATTTACGTCTTCCTCCAACTTACCTTCCATACTTAGTTTCTTCCAATGTACATGCACAGCATCTATTGGTATCGATATACCACCAATTCTATATCCTGTCAACTCATAAGCACAAGGTAATCCATAGGTTGTTCTAAGAGTACAACGACATATTTCCTTGTTAGTTCCTACATAATCAACCCGTGTTAACTCTTTAGCAATGCGTCTCAATGCAGCTCGAGACACTGAACCCCGTAAGTTATTGTAAAACAGACCTACGTGGGCATGCTCAACTTCATAAAAACTCTTTTGAAAAGAGGCTCTAATGTTGCCCAACTGTAACTTTAAGTTATCATTCATAGCCTCCCAACATTTGACCAGGTCACCAATACTGTTCCCCAACATATACTTTAACTTCCAATGAGCAGACTCAACCCTAAAAAATAATACATATTAAAAATACAAAAATACAAAAAAAACATACAATTTAGAAATACTTAGAAAAAATATACTATTTAGAAATAATTAAAAAAAAAAATACATACCTATTAGTCGTCATGTTACCCAAATGTAGTACTTGATCAATCCATGCTCTAACAAATCTTTGTCTATGTGGTGTCAACCATGTGTCCTTCACATAATCAATAAATTCATTACATTCAACACACGCCTGCTCAAGTAGCTTCAACCGTTGATCATACTCAATCTCATCACTAGCCCATACAACTTCAGTCCATAATTGGTCAATTATCTCTTGCTTTTCACGAGCCACGTATTGTTTCCGTTTTGCACCAACATTTTTGTTAATATGAAATCGACATAGCAAATTGATCGACCTTGGAAACACAGTTTCAAAGGCTTTCATCAAGGCAATATCTCTATATGTCACAATCACTTGTGGACACAAATCTTTCTTCACAAACAATTGTTTAAGCTTATCTAATACCCAACAAAATGTCTCAGTCTGCTTTGACTCAATATACGCAAATGCGACAGCAAAAGTCAACTCGGTTGATGTCATGCCAACAATTTCAAACAGCGGTTGCCTATATTTATTTGTCTTGTAAGTGCTGTCCATAACTAACACAATAGGAAAAATATTTAACTACTTAACTGAATCTGGATGAGCCCAAAATATATCTCTAATAACTTTAGAGTCGTCTCTTTTTCTACATCAATAAACATAACCTGCACCTTCAATAAGCTTAAACAAATGTTGTATCTCACTTCTAGGACCTCTGATCTCTTTTTCGATCGTACTCTTCTGCTTGTATATTTGTGTTATCCGAGTGACATTATCTGGATCTTGCTCCTGCAAGGAAAGCAATATATGTCTAGGTGGAACCTTTGTCTTTGTCAAATCAACAACATGTTGCTTCTGATCCGATGTCAACCTACTGACAAATGCGTGACCTTCTAATGTATCAGGCAGACCATGGTTATGAACTCCACATTTTACATCAACCTTCCATCCAGACCCATCTTTCGCCGGAGTCGACCTGGTTTTAAATGGGCATCCACATTTTTTCGTTGCACTTTGGGTTCCACTACGACTATCCTTGTGTTTCCCACCTTTATCACAACCAAATATTAATTTGTTACTTCTTCCTCTCTTGCCTGTTTCAATATCTGAACGAGTGATGATAACTGTTACTTTATTTTGAATTCCAATCTCTTTAATCCATCTTATCACCTCTTCACGTGTACCAAATCTTTGATTAGTTGAAAAAACATCAGACGTATCTACGCATATTTGATCTTTATCGCTTATTTGCAGAGGAATTTCTTTACCTACATAAAAAAAATAATAAATAAATAAAAAAATAGAATTACGAAAACAAACCGGAAGACTTACTTGAAGTGTTCCGGTGAACAAATAAAACAAACCGGAAGACTCACAACAAGTGTTCCGGTTCACATTTCAAACAAACCGGAAGACTTGATGATAGTGTTCCGGTGAAGCAAAACCAAGTCTATAAACCGGAAGTCTTTTAACAAGTCTTCCGGTACGTACTATTTAATTTACCGGAACTCTTATCAATAGTCTTCCGGTGTGAAAATTTGCTTACCGGAAGTCATTTTGTATGTGTTCCGGAACGAGCAAAATGAGATAAATTTTTTTATCTCTGACACACGTCTGACAATGAACAGTAACAGTAAAAAATAATAAAATAATTAAAATTAACCAAGGATAGAATTGACATTTTTTTAAAAATGTAGGGGTATGGGTATAATTGTAGGGGTATTGGGTAAAATTTTCCCATTTCAAGCCATGACATGAAGCCTTATTCCCAAGCCCACACAATGGAACCTCATGCTGCTACTACTACGCAAGGCAACGTCAAGCTACTTTACAAGCCTAGAAGCCATTCCAAGCTACCAAAGTATCACGCAAGCCTCCAAGCCATACAATAAACTGCTAGCTACATGAAACTATCAGCCAAGCTACTCACAGGCATCTTCTACAAGCAACAAAACAAGTCAAGTTTTCACATTTGACGCCAAGTCGTGAACCAAAACTCGCTCCAGCCACGAAACTTCACGCAATTCTCAAGCCTTCAGACAAGTGACAATTCCAAACGCAAGCTACAGAATTAAAAACGACATCACACAATGTAAAACTGCAACACGAATACGCAATGAGGAAAACGCGGATGAAAAGCAAAAATGACAATCCAATTCATTCCATTTCATTCTATAAATTGATAGCTTTATTCATTAATTTCTTTCAAGCTTCAAAGCCAAGTTTACTCTGAAATTTTTTCTACTCAAACTTCACATTACGAAACCGAATTCACACTTTTCTTCTTTTACATTTCCAAATTCAAATTCACTCTCAATTGAAACAAAACACAAGCTAGAACAACATTGAAAGGAAGAAGAAGATTCTAATTTGTTCTCACCTGAGTTTGAAGGTAGATTTGAGAGTTTTTGCTTTTTCGATTCGAGCTTGTTGTTGATTAACTTCTGAAATTGAATATAGCATTATGTAGAGCATTGGTTTTCGATCGATTCCGCATAAGTTTCGAGCTCCACCGCTTCCAGCATGGAGCTCCGGCGCGGCGGAGCAATGTACCAGCTCGCAGCATCCTTTCACGAAGAAGAAGATGATGATGTTCTTTTTGGTTTAGATTTCATTTGGTCTTTTTTTAATGCTTTCACCATGTAGCTGATGGACGTAGCCCGTGTGTGTAGTATTTTACTACCACACCCTCATTTTACTTCATGGACCTCTCTTATCTTCATTTTCATTAAAATAGTTTCTTCTTTTTTTTTGTTTAGTTCAAATTTTTAAATGGTTCTTCATGAAAATTTTCTCTTAATAGTTTTCTTGATTTAATATTTTAGATCCTTTTTCATTTCTTTAATCTTTGTATTTTGATTTTTGTTCCAAGTTTCTTTTTAAATCATTTGAAATGACTTTATACTTGATTTTATTTTCTTGTTGCTATTTGAATATTGATTGTTGGTTGTTGCCTTGGATATTGATTTTTGACAAAGATCTCATCAATATCAATGGATTTTGGGTGTTGATAGGAAAATACTAATCCACCAAGAGAGGTGATTGATATTGATGATGACTTGATCAATTTGAGATTAAATTTTGTTATTTCTCTTTTCATCTCAATCTCTTTATTTTATTTTTCACCCTTTCTTGGATCAATTGGAGGATGCGTAGGCCACCTTGTTCATGAGATCTTGAGTGGTGCTTGATGAACTTTCATCAATTTATTTGATCAATTGAGGTACTTTGGATTGATGCATAAGTTTGTCCAAAGTACTATGAGAGGTTGATTTATGTAGTGGATCCATCTTTCCTTGATTTAGGTCTTGATCAACCTTGTCTTGACTTGTGCTACATATTTTAGGAGTATGATCATTATATCACATCTCTAACATATATGGTACATAGATTGTTATTGACCGACCTCCCTTAGTATGATCTTCCTTATAGATTGTGCTATGATTGCTTAACAATAGCGCTAAATTTGTCCCTAATCGAAAAATGATCATATTGGTCCAACTTTAGTTATGAGTCATCTTTAGTTTAAATGTAAATCTCATATCTCCATAATGTGTAGTTTCTTTTCCACCTAAGAGAGCTAGTGGCATACTTGTTGATTTTATCCAAGTTGAAGCCTTTCTCAAAGGATGATGCAAAGTTCTCACACGTTGTTTGGTTGATACCTGAGTAATCTACTTTAAATGACAAAATGTTTACACTAACACTAACCTTTAAATTGTACTAACTTTACTTTATGCCTTTTATTTTATGCTCATTTACCTTTATGCTTCTTTATTTTATGCTATTTGTTTTCTTTATGCTTATCATTTCATATCATATTATCATCTTGTTTATATTTATTGCCTTTTTCTCTTTGTCCACTTAGACTTTCTTTTTCTCTTTTAAGACATTAATAAAGGCTTAAACACTTAAAAGACTCTTAATGTGCTCTTTGGACTACTTGGTGACTACCCTTTTGCTCATGGACGATGAACTTAGAATTAGAATCCTTGCCTTATGCTTTGGAGTTATATCTTGAGATCTTGGATCCTATTTGGAACCTTGACCTTGAGTGAACCCTCTTGTGAAGACTTTGGCTTGGAGACTTGGTTTTCATCTGATACTTGGTTTTCTCTGCTTATCTTATTGCTTATCTTGTTTGCTTGAGTCCAAAGGATGGGAGTTTTGGATTCTTATGTCAAAGACTTGTATCTTGGTTAGATCATTTCTTCCTTAGCTTTTATTTTATACTTTAGGGTAGCCTCTTCATCTCCCCTCCCCCCTCTTAAATTTTCAAAATCTTCTCTCTATTTTAAAACCCTCTTCTTTCAAACTAGAACCTCTTTCATAATAAATCTTGACTTTGTCAAGTACATTTTCTAACCTCATTTTCTTAATAAAGTGCTAATCAATCTTAAGCATACTTAGACCATTTTCAAAAGACTTAAAAAATACCAAACTCATTCAAACCATTTTATGTCTTTTGTGCACTTTTTGCTTTAAAACTTTTCATAAAGTTTAGACGCCAGTCATTTATAGTTGAGATGTGATCCTTCTATCCACATAGTATTGTTTGAAATAAGTTGACACTTTTCCACCCTTGAGAGCTAGTGGCATACTTGTTGATTTTTATCCAAGTTGGATCCCTTCTCATGGTGATGCAAATGTCCATTTTCACATACTTGTGGGTGATTAGTTGAAATTTTCTCCTTAAAATGACAAGTTGTGGTTTCATTTAAAATGAATCATAACAAACCATTTTGGTTATTTTTACCACGAACTACGAGGTTTTGATCCTCCATTGAACTTTGTGGGTACATAGGCACGAGACTCAGGAAGCCTTGTCAAACACAAAATATTAAAAAAATACTTCTCTTCCCACCTCACTAATCTTTTGCAAACAACACCTTTTTTAAGCCAAACGCTAGATTTTCAAAGAGGTTCCTATAGAGTACTATAGACGTTTTGGGTGTTAACACATTCCCTTTGCATAACCAACCAGGTTACCCTGTCTCTGTTTTTATCAGTTCTTGTTTTAGAACTTCTTTAGGTTTTGTTCGCTTTTTTCCCTTCCCTTTGGATAAAATAAAAGTGCGGTGGCGACTCTTGTTTTATGAGTTAAATTAATCAATAGCTTAATCTCAAATTTTCCCGCTACACCTAACAATATATTTTAACATGTCAAAGTAGTAGCTTCTAAATTTTCAATGCGTGTTGTTCAATACAAAGCCACTGTTTTTTTATTGTTGTAATCAGTTACTCCTTTTTAGGTAACCGGTTACCACTGTAACATTTTTTTGAAAAATGTTTAGTTTATTTCATAAAATGTTTTTATTTATTATTTTGTCTTATGTGAATAAGTGTTTTGTCTTTAATTCATTTTTACTCAAAAAGTGATTTTTCACTTTCCAACAATTGTCTTGAAACTCTTCATTCTTCACTTTCTTCAACTCTCTTAAACACATTTTTCCACCTTCCAACTACCTTTCTCCATTACCCACTCAAAATCCATCAATTCTAAAACCCCCAATTTAATTCCCACTCAAAAAACTCTCTTTAAAAACCCACTCTTTTACTCATAACCCACATCTTACAAACTCCTCTTTTAGCAAATCCGAAATTCCCCATTCCAAACCCTAACTCTCCAAATCTTCAAGCTCCTCCAATGGCTCCTACAAGAAAAGACAAGGGAAAATCAAAAGTTGGAGAAGCTAGCTCTATGCAACAATCTGAAAGTGAACATGGAATTTCAGCACCATCTCTCAAGACCAGAAGGTTAACATTTGATATAAGAAATAGGTCTCTAATGCCTGCAGAGTATGGTAACCTCTCTTCTTTCCCTGATTATAAATTTAACTTACTAGATCTTCTTAAGTTTCAAGAAGTGGATTCAACAGTCTCTGACTCTGGACCCTTTTATCTAGATTTGGTTAAAGATTTTTATTATAATATATATGTTAGTTCTAATGATGTTCTGTCTTCTATAGTTAAGGATGAGGATATTATTTTGAATCTAGAGGATTTTGGTAAGAGTTTAGGGGTTTCACATGTAGGTCAAGCCATCCTTCATGGGTATACTTAATCGGAAAAATAGCAAGTGTACTATTTTTACCGATGTAGTAATAGTTGGGGTTATCCCCAGAATCGATCTCTCGAGGACTGCGTGTAATTGTAAGTGCAGATGTTATTTCAATTAAACAAAAATGTCTTTGAGGGTTTGTTTGTTATAAATTTTATAATACTATTGAGCAAATAAGCAGAACGAGTAAAAATTACTTAAACAGATATGAGAAGTATCCCAGGGCAAGGTGTATGAAATTCCTTATAATAATAACAATCCTTATTTTTCAATTCATTGCTTAAACTAATCATTATCGGCTTTTAAGAACATTTTTCTCTAATTCCTTAGTAAGAAAAACCTTTGGTATTCTCTCTATACCCCAATTCCTTAGCGGTATAGGAAAAATAACAAGCAATTATTTTTATCAAAAGCTTTGCGGTTACTATAGGGTATCCCTATTCCTAGGCGATGTCTACTATAGTATTATCGTATAAAAAGCATTAACAATGGTTTTTCCGACCAAAAGTTAACCGTAAATTAAATCCTATTTTCCAATATGGACACGCATTAAGAATATCATACAATAAACATGATTATGAGAAAGCAGTGAAATTTCTATTGCAAAGGAATAATTGTCATCACAGGGAAAATCAGGGACACCCCCTGGCATTGGGGGGTTTAGCCTCTCATAGTTTTAAAAACAAAAACAAAAATATAATTAAAAGTAGACATTACAATTTTATCGGATGAATTTTGATCTTCAATGGCGAAAGCTCATCGATGATCTCCCTTCTTCCAATCTCCTTGATAGCATAAGAACTCAAGCGTAAAATTGTACGTAAAAAGTAAAAGTCCTTTCTAGCTTCTCAAAAACAAGTCTAAATAGCCCCAACTCACCCAGATCGATTGGAAATACCCAAAGTGCCCCCACAACTTAATATAGGAAGAAAATATGGAAAAATTCAGAAAATCAACGTCAAAGCTGACACGGGCCGTGTCAGCCAACACGGTCGGCCATGTCAGCTTGCTGGATTTTATAACCGAAATTGTTTCGATCATAACTTTTGATCCGTAAGTCTGATTTGGTCCTCGTTCGAAGCGTCGGAAAGCTAATGAAGAGAACTACAACATAGTACAGACAAGGAACTTGGTTGCCCAATATTTTCCATGTTTGTTGAATTTTAGGTCCAGGCATCTCTGCTTCATTCCAAAAACTCTTCTAAATCCCCGGAACTTCCATTTTCTTCGCACGAGTCCTTTGGGCTTTTCCACTCAGACCTGAAACCATTGAAAACTACCAAACCAAAGCATAAAATGCAACATAATTGAAATAAAACAACAAATCATAAAATGCGAGAATAAAATACAACAAGTAAAATTGAATTGAAAAATAATGAAAAGACAAACAAAGTGCTACTGATTTTATGGATTGATGCCGAATAAGTGACGGAAACATAGTAGAAATGGTGACCGATCACAACCCCAAACTTATCTCATTGCTTGTCCTCAAGTAATGCTCGAGACAGCAGAAAGGTCACCCCCGAATTAGTCAAAATTATCTTACCATAATACCGTTGAGATATTTCGCGACTCTCTTTCCACTTTCCTTTCAACATTTCCTTCTTACCCAACTGATGACGATCAACTACACTTCCACATCAAAGTACCTCTTTACCTGTCAGCTTTTCACACTCTCACCAAATCTCTCGGGTTAAAGTGTTTACACTCTATAATCATAGCATGCAAAGTCAACTCATAAGCTTGAATAACATCTATTTTCATCTCATACGCACACAACACGCACTTTTTTAGGGCTTTTATGGCTGTAACGGGGCTTAGGGACAAGGTGGGATAAACAAACAAAAGGGAAAAACGAGTGGTTTTTTGGCTCAGACTCAGTGTCATCATTTTTATCATTGTGTTATTTGTTCTGTTTCACAATCAAGGGTATCAGACACTATTTTGCTAGGATTCTTTAGTTTCTACTCAATTGTTTCTTTGAGCTTACTTTTTGAATTCTTCAAACTAAATCCTCCTCTAGGTAAGTGTTTTCTTCTTTCTTTTCTCTCTTTTTTTTTCTTTTTCAAAACTTTTCTTTCTTTTTTTTTTTCTTTTTGCACTTACCTAGTTCTTATAGGTATCCCAACCCTAAACTTAGAATTTTTCACAGATAAAAAATCAGCAACACTTATCTGAGCAGGGTGAGGGAGTGTTTGGGCTCATGGTTTAATTATGCGGTTAATAAACAAATGAAGGGAATAAGGCTCGAGGGGGGTTAATGTAACACCCCCTTTCTATACCCCCAAATAATCAAATAAATCATTTAGGCACGTATTGGTAATTTCATCAGAGTATAATTGTAAACACGGCATAACAATCCGTAATTAACGCATCCTTCACATAGGCATATTCATCACAATGCTTATCATTCAACATAAACACATATATTCATGTTCATTCACCCATGCACAAATACAAGGATGACCAATGCAAATCATAGAGACCGACTCACGACTCTATGCAAATGCAATGCGGGTACCGACTCATTTCATCTCAAGTTCATTTGAAGAACTTATTGGAACCATCGCTCGTTACTTAGTGTAACTCCCCGTCGGGCATACGATGTTCACCCATTGCTACCACCTCTCAAAAGGCTTACAATGTTTATGGATTGCCCCCACCTCTCAAAAGGCTTACAATCCGATTGCTCCCACCTCTCAAAAGGCTTACAATCGTTTGTAATCATCGCTCCCACCTCTCAAAAGGCTTACGACGTTACAACGGATTCATCTTAGAACCCCACAATGCAAGAATGCAATCATGATGCTTCACATACAACATGACTCATGACACTCTTGACATGCATACATATTCACAATATAGTCATGCATTCATCACACACAATCCACATACATTCACATCAATTGTGCCAAACGGCAACCGAACGTTTTCACACATAACCAAACAATTCAATTTACGGTTTACCGGAAAAGTCGGTTAAAAGTCGGCTAAAAATAATATTTTCCTTCATCAAATCATAGAACATATTTTTAGCTTCACATCCATATAAAAAAACACCTCAATCGGATAAACAACGCAAAAGATATGGATATTTCAAAATAACGCGAAAACATAAACCGGAGGCCCGACACTACGAAACGGTTCGAAAATACTGTTCCAATTGGACCAGGTTTAGACCTCAAAACCATTTTTCCTAGAAAGAACATCTCGTTAGCTTCCCAACGCTTCGAACGGGGGTCAAAACCGACTTACGATTCAAGAGTTATGAATTTCCGAAGTTTCTCCGACAAACTAGAATTTTCTGGTTCAGCACAGTATGTATCGATACATAGGCTTATGTATCGACGCATAGAGGCCACATGTATCGATACATAGCACGCATGTGTCGATGCATGCTGTAGTGAAAATGCTGTTTTCTCAAATTTCTTCAGTATGTATCGACGCATAATGGTTATGTATCGATACATAAACCATTTCGTATCGATACATAACTGTTATGTATCGATTCATAGCTCTGTTTTTCTCAAAAAATCAGATTTCTCAATTTACACACTTGCTGTAACTTTTCCGGAATGCCCGAAACTCGACTAAATCAAACATTTTCACCGAAACAAACATATACGCGCAACCACCAAATACATAAGAACAATTTAGAACACATAAACGAAATTTCTACGACGTTCGATCTTTCGATTAAATTCCAACCTTTCAAAAACCAGAATTTTCAAACATCACCAAATCGAATAAAAAGCATGCTATACGACGACCTAACCTTACTCGATACAACTACGTAATTTATTTCGAATTCTAACCGTGAAAACATCGGTTTCTATCGATTTCCTACGATTCGACCTAAACGGAAACAACAACGGAAACATACCGAAAACTAACCGAAACATAACCAAACTTCATGAAACTTTAAACAGCAGCTCACATACATATAACCAACTAACACATGTATTTATACGACTTTTCGACCGTAAAAACATCGGTTTCTATCGATTTCGTCAAATACGGCATAAACGGAAACATATGGAAAACCAACCAAAACATCCACACAAAACACATACATAATCATACACAAAGTTAGGATAACAATATTTCACACCCTTACCCGATTAAATCGACTCCGAAAGATTGATCTTGGTGATTTTCCACACTTTTCTCTTTGCTCTTCTCTTTTCTCCTCTCTTTTCCTTCTTCTTCTCCTTTTCTCTCAAAATTATGTTTTTCTCTCTTTCTCACCTCTAACTTTCTATTTTAATAAAACAAATATCTATCCCCACAAAAAGACCAAAATACCCCTACACTCAAATATCTCGCAAACGCTCTCAAAACGCGACAAAATATAATCACGATGAAAAATAACATTTTTCTAAATAAAAGTCGAAAATAAAATAATATAATAATAAACTAATCAAAACGACTCGATTAATTAAATAAGACAAAACCGGGGCGTTACAACTCTCCCCCACTTAGAAATTTTCGTCCTCGAAAATATACTGAGACGAACAACTCCGGACACGACTCTCGCATCCGACTAACAAACCAACATGTCAACAAAAGGCACACCACAAATAACACAACTGACAAACCACCGTGCTAATAGCAGATACAACAACGGCATGACAACGACGACAACAACAACGACAAGATGCAAAGCCCATACAATGCACTTGACGACCAACTCACAACTCAAGGAAAACCACGATACCAACGCACATGTTCACTCTTGAACCGAAACACAACAAGATCGTTACCCTCACTCTAGGTAACACTCCTCTAACTCCCCACACTGGAATTAGCTACTCGCACTCGAACCAACACGATAGGAACGAGGCAACAACACAAACAAGAACACAAGTCCACTACACCACATTGTCTCAACAACCTCAACAAAACTAGAATACCAACATCCTTATCACACAACCTTATTACAACAATGCTACGATTCCCAATCGAACATATAACCAAAACATCCATCTACATAGTAGCCCATGAATAATATTTAAACCTTTCACCTAACACTTCCATTCTGAAACGTCCAATGATCTAATCATTCCTACATGTTCTCAATGTTCAACCTATGAACTCTTACAAGTCCCACACGTAAATACAAAATGTGCCACCTCACGCTTCCGCTGAGCACTCTGATTACTCGCAACCATTAAAACTATCAATTTCACGTCCAAAGTCTAACTCTTTCTCATATTCGCCAAAAATCACTGTTCACTTTAATATTACCAACCTCACACTCTCCTGTGTTATCTCATACACCATACACAAGTCTCGGAATTGCTCAAATAATTCTAACTCCCTGACCATCAAAACAGACATGCATAGAAACTTCCAACTTAACTTTTCAGGCACAACAACAGCTTTTCCCCGAAGGATAATCCAAGCCAAATTCATAACTCATCACGAACTCTAACCATCCTTGTTGTCTCATACTCTATTCCTTTAGACCAAACGAGTACTCAATATTCTTGCGATTACCAAACACTTCGAACCTAGAACCATAAAGATAATACCTCCAAATATTCCAACACAATACCACCGCAACCAATTTCCAAATCCATAATAATACAGATCCTTTTATAAATCCTCAATTGTCGTAAAGCATAAGCCACGACTTTACCCTCTTACATTACCATGTTGACTAAACTCATCAAAGACACATCACAATACCCCAAAACCGGTTTATTAGGATCACACAAAATCAAAGCTAAAACCGTAGACAACTTCTACTCCAGCTCACCAAAACTTACTCACAACGAACATCCAAACAAACGACTCACCCTTTGTAAGTCAACTGAGATACCAGAAGTACGAACTTAACAAAGTCTTCCATAACCTGTAATAACAACCAACTGAGTCCAAAAGTTTCTAATCTCCTTAACTAACTTCGGAGCCTCTCATGTAGAATTACATCTACTTCCGATGGATCCATTAACCATACTCTCATCTGAAATAACATTTCCAAGAAACTAACCCTTTTCAACCAAAATTCTCACTCGAATAACTTAGCATAAAACTTCGTCTCTTTTCAACACTTGTAATTCAAATCTCAAACACTTTACTCATTCTTCCTCTTAGTTTATAACAAATCCAAATATCCTCAATCGAAACCACTACGAACTTATCCAATTAAATATGGAAGATACGATTCCTCTACTCCATAAACATTAGAGACGCGTTACTAACACCAAATACCATCACTGTACGTTGCAATTCCCAACCAAAATCCAAAAGATATAAATCCTTAAAGCTTTTGCAAAATTTTTCACTGGGTAACTGGTTACTCACAAACAAGCTTAACCGAGTAAATAACAACCTATTCCGAGGATAACAAACCTAACCAGTCACATTAAATCGATCAAAGCCTCAACTCACACAATTCACCATTCTTATCAAATATTCCAAACAAATGTAATTCACTCAAACTCAACCAAACCATTCTAGTCATCTGTTCATGAAAGTGGACACTTATTCTCAATCATTACCTTATTCAACGGTTAGTAATCCATACCCAATTTCTTCTCCTGACCGTCCAATTCCGCAATTCCAACATGTAGCAATCACCAACCAAAAAGAACTCTTAAATATTACATCCATACCTAAAGGTTCTCTCAAAATTTTCCATTAGTGATCTAAAATTCCAAAGACTTCAAACCTCACCAGAACTCTAAGTTTGCTGTTCTTAGTCTCAATACCATTATACTTGTTATTCCATTCCATCATCCTTCCTTTTGTTACCAACAATACTGGAGCTCTCTAAGACAACACCTTAATGTTCCATCCAAAAACACATCTGAAAACTATGCCCAACTGACGGCCCATCACTGCGACTTCCTGCCAATTCCCAGAACACTACCATCACAGACAAAATAAACATCTTATTCCCATCTACTAAGAGTTTCCTACTTACTTAGCAGATATAAACCTCAACTATTCACCTTCGTCCAATTAAGTTCAATCTCTACTCTCTGTGAAGCAGTCCTTAAATAAAACCCAATCATTCTCTCTCAATGACTTCCCAACTGGACTAACATACCAAAACCTCTAATCCATTTCATCTTCCGATATTAGCATCTTCATCGACTCATCAAAACAATCTGTAATCATCTACTTAAATTCCAAACAATTCATTTCACACACTATCAAAGCCGGAAAGACCCGCCTATTCCATCCAACATAATTTCCGTCTGCTATCAACAAGAGATTAAGGGTGATCAGTTCCTCAATTTGCCAATAGACAGTCGACAATCATGATGGGGCATAAACCGTCTTTACCAAACTATAATAGCCTTTCTTGCATCCCATACACAAAACTATCCAAGACACAAATCCTTAGTTGACATAAACCTTACCTCCGCATTTCTTACGGAACCGGGAACAACGCTGTCCAAACAACACTTACAATCTTGCAATTCACAACACACTGAGCCAGCGCTCCACACCTGAAGCAACATGGAGAAGTACCAGCTTCTCCCCCACTTATCTCATTCTAACTCCTGAAAACAAAGGATTAGAAAACCAAAAAGCACTGACAGTGTTTCACACACATATCACGTACTAAGGGACAAACAACAACGACAGTATTCAACTGTCACACCAACAGACTCAACAACTGACTCAACACTGGCTCTGATACCACTTAATATAACACCCCCTTTCTATACCCCCGAATAATCAAATAAATCATTTAGGCACGTATTGGTAATTTCATCAGAGTATAATTGTAAACACGGCATAACAATCCGTAATTAACGCATCCTTCACATAGGCATATTCATCACAATGCTTATCATTCAACATAAACACATATATTCATGTTCATTCACCCATGCACAAATACAAGGATGACCAATGCAAATCATAGAGACCGACTCACGACTCTATGCAAATGCAATGCGGTACCGACTCATTTCATCTCAAGTTCATTTGAAGAACTTATTGGAACCATTGCTCGTTACTTAGTGTAACTCCCCGTCGGGCATACGATGTTCACCCATTGCTACCACCTCTCAAAAGGCTTACAATGTTTATGGATTGCCCCCACCTCTCAAAAGGCTTACAATCCGATTGCTCCCACCTCTCAAAAGGCTTACAATCGTTTGTAATCATCGCTCCCACCTCTCAAAAGGCTTACGACGTTACAACGGATTCATCTTAGAACCCCACAATGCAAGAATGCAATCATGATGCTTCACATACAACATGACTCATGACACTCTTGACATGCATACATATTCACAATATAGTCATGCATTCATCACACACAATCCACATACATTCACATCAATTGTGCCAAACGGCAACCGAACGTTTTCACACATAACCAAACAATTCAATTTACGGTTTACCAGAAAAGTCGGTTAAAAGTCGGCTAAAAATAATATTTTCCTTCATCAAATCATAGAACATATTTTTAGCTTCACATCCATATAAAAAAACACCTCAATCGGATAAACAACGCAAAAGATATGGATATTTCAAAATAACGCGAAAACATAAACCGGAGGCCCGACACTACGAAACGGTTCGAAAATACTGTTCCAATTGGACCAGGTTTAGACCTCAAAACCATTTTTCCTAGAAAGAACATCTCGTTAGCTTCCCAACGCTTCGAACGGGGGTCAAAACCGACTTACGGTTCAAGAGTTATGAATTTCCGAAGTTTCCCCGACAAACCAGAATTTTCTGGTTCAGCACAGTATGTATCGATACATAGGCTTATGTATCGACGCATAGAGGCCACATGTATCGATACATAGCACGCATGTGTCGACGCATGCTGTAGTGAAAATGTTGTTTTCTCAAATTTCTTCAGTATGTATCGACGCATAAGGGTTATGTATCGATACATAAACCATTTCGTATCGATACATAGCTGTTATGTATCGATTCATAGCCCTGTTTTTCTCAAAAAATCAGATTTCTCAATTTACACACTTGCTGTAACTTTTCCGGAATGCCCGAAACTCGACTAAATCGAACATTTTCACCGAAACAAACATATACGCGCAACCACCAAATACATAAGAACAATTTAGAACACATAAACGAAATTTCTACGACGTTCGATCTTTCGATTAAATTCCAACCTTTCCAAAAACCAGAATTTTCAAACATCACCAAATCGAATAAAAAACACGCTATACGACGACCTAACCTTACTCGATACAACTACGTAATTTATTTCGAATTCTAACCGTGAAAACATCGGTTTCTATCGATTTCCTACGATTCGACCTAAACGGAAACAACAACGGAAACATACCGAAAACTAACCGAAACATAACCAAACTTCATGAAACTTTAAACAGCAGCTCACATACATATAACCAACTAACACATGTATTTATACGACTTTTCGACCGTAAAAACATCGGTTTCTATCGATTTCGTCAAATACGGCATAAACGGAAACATATGGAAAACCAACCAAAACATCCACACAAAACACATACATAATCATACACAAAGTTAGGATAACAATATTTCACACCCTTACCCGATTAAATCGACTCCGAAAGATTGATCTTGGTGATTTTCCACACTTTTCTCTTTGCTCTTCTCTTTTCTCCTCTCTTTTCCTTCTTCTTCTCTTTTTCTCTCAAAATTCTGTTTTTCTCTCTTTCTCTCCTCTAACTTTCTATTTTAATAAAACAAATATCTATCCCCACAAAAAGACCAAAATACCCCTACACTCAAATATCTCGCAAACGCTCTCAAAACGCGACAAAATATAATCACGATGAAAAATAACATTTTTCTAAATAAAAGTCAAAAATAAAATAATATAATAATAAAATAATCAAAACGATTCGATTAATTAAATAAGACAAAACCGGGGCGTTACAGTTAACGAAGGATAACATAAAAAAGGATGGTTGGAAAGGCTCGGGGTTAAAAACAAACAAGTGCCTCAGTGTGTATACGCGTGCACTGAAATTCCAACAGATAAGTACGCGAACTAAAAGTGACAGAGACATACCTGAAGAACTCTCATGATGATAATGTGTTTGGCTTTTTATGATCCTCACCATGTTTGGTATAGCTTACAGGTTTCAAGGTACTTTTAGTGTGATGTAGCTTCATCTCCGTCTCGGGTGCACAGTACTCCCGTATCAGTTTGGTGTCAGAAAGTCGCATCCAATCATTCACTTCAGTAGTACAAACTTTCAGGGGTTTCCTGGGGATCAAGTATGGGTTGTGTCTTCTCATCCACTAACTACAAGCCTCATCATTCATCCAGCACAAATACCTTCAATCTGTAACACACGAAATACAAAACACACCAATCAACGGTACGAAGATGAAATAACATAAATAAAAATACTGAAAGCAATAAAACCCCACCACACTTGAACTAAACATTGACCTCAATGTTTTAGAACAAGCTAGAGAGGGGAACTCACAGAGCCTCACTGCGGAGGGACAAAGTTATAAAAACTGAACGCCTACCAGACACGGGCCGTGTCAGGATTCTGTCCTCAATCCACGAAAAAAAAAGAAAGTGAAGAAATTTTTTTTCCCTACAGTAGGGCTGACACGGGCGGCCGTGTCAGCCTACTGAATTTTTTTTCGCTACAGTAGGGCTGACACGGGCGGCCGTGTCAGCCTACTGAATTTTTTTTTCGTGAGATCCCTCCGCCCTCATGTGAAAGACTCTGAATGTACCTAGTTAAACCTAAAACACAACAAAAATAAAAGAAACTCTTAGAAATAAAACTCGTGGGTTACCTCCAACGAAGCGCTTCGTTTAACGTCACATGGCTCGACGGGTTACTCCCCAATGCTATGGGGGATACTTCAGCTTACAGGTTTTGTTGATTGACCTTTCCACAATAGAGCACCGGTCAGATTTAGGAATAAGAGCTACATTGTGATCCAACTCACATCCAACTTCCACATTCTTCCTTTGATGTTTTTTTCTCTTCTTTCTTTGATGTTTCTTCCTCTTATTGACTTCTTGACTGGATTTTAGAGTCTTGCTAGGTGCAATAGATGACTCAGATGCTGCAACCTGATGGATTATTCCAGAGACTTTTTTAAGAAGTGGTTTTGAGCTTTTGCATTTTCCCACTGTTCGGATCATTCCGACTGAGGGGTGATTACTTTCCTCTTGACCTTGCTTCTCAAGCTCCAACACTTTTAAGGTTCTTTCCTCTTCAAAATATTTCAAAGTTAGAGTGCCAGCTTTAGTATCTACACTGCACCGACTAGTCATCAAGAATGGTCGACCTAGTATGATAGTCGTCTCCTCATCCTCGGGAAGATCAATGATTTCAAAGTCCATTGGATATGTGAAGTTATCAATAGTCACAAGTACATCTTCTGCTAGGCCGTATGACCGCTTGGTAGTGTGGTCGGCAAACTTCAGATTTGTTCCCGTTTCACTTATTTTTTCTATACCCAACTTTTTGAAAATTGAGAAGGGCATGAGAGTCACTAGCACCCGAATCAATCAAGACTTTCTTAAAAATTCTGTCCTTTATGGTACAGGGGATTAATATAGAACCAGGATCTTTTCGTTTGATTGGAATTCTCCTACCTTGTGATCTCCCACTGCTCTCCTCAATTATACTCTTTAGCTCTTCGCCACTAGGTTTCTTTTTCCCAATGACCTCCTTCATGAATTTCTTATATAGAGGTATTTGTTCGAGTGCTTCAAAGAAGGGCATATTAATCTCTAACTTTTTTACCAATGAGCTGAATTTCTCAAAGTATTTTTCTGGTGTCTCCTTCTTTGTCACTCTTGAGGGGTGCGGTAACTTGATCTTAGGTTTAACCGCTTCTTTTCTTTTCTCTTCGGTTGGCCTGGCTTCTTCTTCTGCTACTTCCTGGCTTTTTGTGGTAACAATATTGACATTCTCATGATTCTTCAGATTGGGTATTGTGGCGCTTGGGAGGGCGCCTGATGTCTGAGAACTTGCTAATTGTTGTGCGATCTGGCTCATCTGAACTTCAAGATTTTTAATGGAAGCACCTGTGTTCCTTAGATTACTTCTTGTCTCTTCTTGAAATTGGAAGCTTTGAGCGACCATCTTCTCAAAGGCAATCTCCCATTGTACTTTTTGGGGAGCTTGTTGCTGCTGTGGGTATTATTGTTGATTATGATCTTTCCAAGATAAGTTAGAATGATTCTTCCACCCTGGATTATAAGTTTGATCGTAGGGATTATTCTGCTTCAGGAATTTTATCTCTTCAATTTGTTGCGGAGTCGCAATACAATGTGCAGTATAATGGGGTCCACTACAAATCTCACAACTTATGGGTTGACCAGTTTGAACTTGTGCCACACTTTGAGTACCAAGATTCATCTTCTTAAGTATTTTCTCTACCTCAGCTGCAATCTGGTCTTCTACCTTCACTACTTGATTATTCAACTTCAGGTCAATCACACCCTCCGATTTACTCACACTTCGATCATATAACTCCAAATGTTCGTTGGCTGCAATAGCTTCAATAATTTTCTTGATACCAGTCGCGGTGGTGAAGTTTCTTAGTTTTCATTCGGAGGCCATTGACGAACACCTGCATCTGCTCAGTTTGATCCATGTTGTGAGTCGGACAGGCTACCAAAACCTTCTTGAACCTCTTGTATGCGTCTCCGAGAGATTCTCCATCCTTCTATTTAAAGTTCACAATATCATATCTTTTTTGGATATAAACAGAGGCCGGAAAATACTCATTCAGAAATGCCTTCTCCATCTCTTCCCAAGTGGTAATACTCCCAGCAGGTAACGAGTAGAACCACTCTTCAGCCTCTTCCGACAGAGTGAAAGTAAACATTCTTAACTTCTTTGCTTCCTCTGTGTGCCCCTCAATCTTAAGAGTGGTGCTCATAGTCAGAAATCTTGCAGATGTTTGTTGGCATCTTCATTAACCTTTCCGGTGAAAGGTCTCATCTCAAGTTGAGTGATGGTGCTAGGATGCAACTGAAAATTTGGCACATTCACCAGTTGGTTTACGATGGTCAACCTACCAGCTGGTGCATTTGCCCCACCCTAATCGCCCAGAAGTCTCTCCGCTGGTTGATTTCCAGCTATAATCACAATATCTCTGTCTGCCTCTGAACCTGTTTCTGAATCTGAATCTGATTGTTCTGAGTGAACAAAAACTTTTTCTTCTTCTAGTGTTTGGACTGACGGTTCTGCTTCTGAAGCTGCCAGTCTTGCTTGTCTACGTCTTGCGTGTAAAGTTCTTTCGATTTCTGCGTCAAAATTGAAATTTACTGAGGGTTCTCCTCACATAAAAATGTTAGACGCAGATTAGTAGTGACAGTAATAATCCAAAAGTTATAAAATAAAAATAAAAATAAATTAAAAAAATGAAAAATAAAAATAACAGAAAAATAAAATTTTAGTCACACCGTGACAAAATTTCAATTGAATTAACACACGAACTTATAATTTGGTAGTCCCCGACAACGGCGCCAAAAACTTGATCGGAAAAATAGCAAGTGTACTATTTTTACCGATGTAGTAATAGTTGGGGTTATCCCCAGAATCGATCTCTCGAGGACTGCGTGTAATTGTAAGTGCATATGTTATTTTAATTAAACAAAAATCCTTTTGGGGGTTTGTTTGTTATAAAAATTATAATACTATTGAGCAAATAAGCAGAACGAGTAAAAATTACTTAAACAGATATGAGAAGTATGCCAGGGCAAGGTGTATGAAATTCCTTATAATAATAACAATCCTTATTTTTCAATTCATTGCTTAAACTAATCATTACCGGCTTTTAAGAACATTTTTCTCTAATTCCTTAGTAAGAAAAACCTTTGGTATTCTCTCTATACCCCAATTCCTTAGTGGTATAGGAAGAATAACAAGCAATTATTTTTATCAAAAGCTTTGTGGTTACTATAGGGTATCCCTATTCCTAGGCGATATCTACTATAGTATTATCGTATAAAAAGCATTAACAATGGTTTTTCCGACCAAAAGTTAACCGTAAATCAAATCCTATTTTCCAATATGGACACGCATTAAGAACATCATACAATAAACATGATTATGAGAAAGCAGTGAAATTTCTATTGCAAAGGAACAATTGTCATTACAGGGAAAATCAGGGACACCCCCTGGCATTGGGGGGTTTAGCCTCTCATAGTTCTAAAAATAAAAACAAAAATATAATTAAAAGTAGACATTACAATTTTATCAGATGAATTTTGATCTTTAATGGCGAAAGATCATCGACGATCTCCCTTCTTCCAATCTCCTTGATAGCATAAGAACTCAAGCGTAAAATTGTACGTAAAAAGTAAAAGTCATTTCTAGCTTCTCAAAAACAAGTCTAAATAGCCCTAATTCACCCAGATCAATTGAAAATACCCAAAGTACCCCCGCAACTTAATATAGGGAGAAAATATGGAAAAATTTAGAAAATCAGCGTCAAATCTGACACGGGCCGTGTCAGCCAACACGGCCGGCCTTGTCAGCTTGCTGGATTTTATAACTGAAATTGTTTCGATCATAACTTTTGATTCGTAAGTCTGTTTTGGTCCCCGTTCGAAGTGTCGAAAAGCTAATGAAGAGAACTACAACATAGTACAGACAAGGAACTTGGTTGCCCAATAATTTTCTATGTTTTATGAATTTTAGGTCCAGGCATCCTCTACTTCATTCCAAAAACTCTTCTAAATCCCCAGAACTTCCATTTTCTTCGCACGAGTCCTTTGGGCTTTTCCACTCAGACCTGAAACCATTGAAAACTACCAAACCAAAGCATAAAATGCAACATAATTGAAATAAAACAACAAATCATAAAAAGTGAGAATAAAATACGACAAGTAAAATTGAATTGCAAAACAATGAAAAGATAAACAAAGTGCTACTAAGTAGAAATGGTGACCGATCAATACTTCATAATGGACAGGGTATAACAAAATAGATTATTTTTTTAGTATTTCTTGTGTCAATCAACATGATATCCTTAACAAGAAAAATCCAGCCTCTTTGCGCTTGATTTTGTTTGCTAAAAATTTGATTGTGAGTGATAGGATGTTGCATTATCTTATTACCTATATTTTAATGCCAAAACAGTCAAATCACTCCCAAATAGGTGATGTAGAGATGCAATTGATTTTTGACTTAAAAAATAAGACCAGGGTAAATTGTGCATATACCATCACGCACCACATGCAACACCAACAAGGACTAAGTGGTGGATTGCCCTATGCTAGGGTGATTACCAAGATTTTGGAATATTGTGGAATTGACTTGAAAAGGGAACCAAAGAAGAAGATGAGTCCTAAAGAATGTGAGATTAATACGGGAACTTCTCGAAGGAACACCAGAATCATAATTGACAAAGATGGAACTTTTAAGTACAAAGACGATCCTTCAACCAACGCTCCTCCACCGGCTCCAGAAGGCGGCTACACCAATGAAGCAATGTACAACAAATTGTGCTCAGTTGAATCCTTTATGTTTAATGGTTTTAGGGAACTCAAACTTGAAGTTGCTTCCATCAAGCACCTTTTGCAAAACCAAAACCAAAATCAAACCCAAAATGCAAGTGAGGAGAAGGAAAGTGAGGAAGATGAAGAGGAAGAGGTTGATATGTCGGAAAGTGACTAGGATGCTTATGTAGTTCTTATGCTACTATGGTTTTCTTTGTTTTGTCTAAGTTTTAGTTTATGCTATTTTTGTTTATGGATTTCTAAGTTTAATTTCGACATGTTATGTATTGCATTAAATTATGCTTGTTTTCATTTCCTATGTATGAAGTTAAGACTAGTTATGTTTTAAAGTATATTTTCTTGTTCTATTTTTATGTGTTCTATTTTTATAAAGTATGCTATATTATTGTTGTATGGAGTATGTTATATTATTCATTTGGTTCATACAACTTGTATAAAATTGTTATGTCTTTTCACATCCTTTTTGTTAATGACAAAGGGGGAGAAGATGTTATATTGTTGTATGTATTTTTCTCTAACAAAATTGCAGCAAGCATATTCTTTCAAAGTCTCTCAAACATGGATCAAGGGGGAGCATTGATCAATGGGGAGTTTCATTGTTAGAGAAAGCAAAATTGGATCAAATTTTCAAAAAGGGTTGTCTTCATAAAAAAGGGGAAGATTGTGAAGACAAGCTTCTCAAAGAGTGTTTTGATGAAGACAAATCTATAAGTAATTGTGTTTGACAAAAGCAATGGTTCAAGACTAGCAAGTTCAAGTCAAGTTTCACATGATAAAGATCAAGTCTTGGATTGCACATTTTGGATTGATCATGAAATTTTAAGGTATAAGCTTTCAACCTCTCTATGTTTATTCAAGTGCTAAAAAATATACATTCATTCATGCCATACTTCATCAAAGATTTTTGTGCATTAAAACTTTGTCCTTACTACTTATTTTTAAGGCATTTTCTGCTTCTAGTCCGCTAGTAATCGGTTACCTATTTTCTAGTAACCGGTTACCACCCTGTTGCGTTGTGTTCTTTGGATTATTCCAAAGGGTGTAATCGGTTACCCTATTTTGTGTAACCGGTTACATGTTGAAAAATTTTCAAATTTTTTAACGGTGATTCAGGTGTAATCGGTTACACCATATATGGTAACCAGTTACCACTGAACTAGTGGCAGAAAATAGTGCATTTTTCAATTGAAATGATTTTTGAAATTTTCTTTTGAAGCATGGCATCTATTAATTCATTTGCACTCATTTAGAGAGGTGTCTAGAGGCTATATATACATTAATCTTCATATTTTCATACTCACCTCTTTCGTCTACCATTTAAAACATTTTTCTCTTCATCTTTCAAATTTCTCAAGTGTTCCTTAATAGAATTTTTGGAGAAACTTCTGCATATAATTTTCATTGGAAATTTTCATAGTTTCATCCACATACATATTTGAGCACTTCTATATCACAAAGAGATTTGTTTGCTTGAAGGAGAAGATCAATCCAAGTGATTGATACATTGTACACTTCATTAAAACTCTTGTAAAATTCTGAATATTGTTGTAATCCTTGTTGTCCAGGATTGTTGGAAACAAGAGATTCATTAAGGGAGGATTGTTCTCTTAATGTACTTTGTGAAAATCCAAGAGGATTGTTCTTGGTGATTGTGTTAAAGTTTGTGTAGAAATACTAGGATTGTCTTGCCCATAAGACCTAATAAAAGTGAAAATCTCTTACTGTGTAAGGGGACTGGAGTACTCTCAGATTGTGAGGGGAACCAGGATATATTGTCGTGTCTTTTATCTTTCTGCATTTTACAGCTTTCATCACTTAGAAACAAAATCGGAAAAATTATAAGACTTAAGTTAAAACCGCAAAAATATTCTAAGTACCTAATTCCCCCCCCCCCCCCCCCCCTTTATCGAGATTCTCATGGCTGAAGCTACCGATGGCTTCGACATGGATGTCGAAAAATCTGAACAGTTCCTGCAATTGACGATGAAGAAATGAAACTCATGTACCCTTAGGTTGAAAAGAGACTTATCGACTTCTTGGAGAGATTAAAGATAAGTGACTCTAAAACTATGTTATGCCCTAGGTGTAACGCTGTTTTTCGACGAGGAGGAAGCAAAAAAGCTTGAAGATACCAGAATGCATGATCCTAGGAAAAACAAGGGAGAATGTTCGACTGCTAGGTTCACCTTTGACAAACGAGGTGTTCCACGTTGAAGTAAAGAATATCATAGGCACTTTTGACTGCCTCACCAAAGGACTTACCGTCATCATACCAATGTACCATAGGGAAAATGGGTAAAACCTATGAACCAGATGGGAGAAAATTAACCAAAATGGAAGGTGGTTGATCCAAATATAGGATTGCCAAACTAGAAAAATCCTAATGTGTCGAAGGGTCATCCACATGTCCCTCAGAGCTATAAGGGCAAAAACCTTATGACCCAGACTCAGTGGAGGCATCATTAGAGGAAGAATAAGGCTAAACGTGAAGCCCCTGGGTTGAAACATGATGTGGTTGGGCTAACCACTTTGAAGAAACCTTTCACAAGGAGATTGAGTGAAGAGGATGAAGATAGTTAACCAAAGAGTATCTATGAGAATTGCACCTTTAGGAAAAGGTGATGTTAACCCAAGGGAGAAACCTCCTGAGTACACCCCTCAACCAAAGGAGAAAACTTCTGAGTATAATCCTCAACCAGACAATGAAATGGTGGAGGATAACTTCGACTTAGGGTCTGAGGATGATCTCCTAATAAACTGCAACATAGTCTTAATGATGCCGGCAGAGTATGATCATGTGTCAGAAACCATTATGTTATTATGTTATGAATAATGGCGTTGTTTCCTTATTTAAGAAAATAGGGAAGTTAGATGCAAATCTTTTACCTCATAATATGATCTTGTCGAACTATGAAGGAAAGACCAATCATATCCTTAGAGTGATACATGTTGAACTATCCGTTGGCACTATGACTAGGCTAACATTGTTTATGGTAATTGTGTCTAATGCAAACTATAATTTGTTGTTGGGACGCGAGTGGATACATGGGATTGGTGCAGTGCCTTTAACTTTGCACCAAAGTATTTCCATATGGCACCAAGATGGCATAGTAGAAAACATTGAAGTTGACCAAAGTTATTATATGGATGAGGTTAACAAGGTTAGCAAGAAAGAATTCGACAGGAACTTAGAAAAAATCCTTCCATGTTATGCAACAGAGGACACTTACACTCCCCTAAAGGATGCTACATACTTCCTAAACCTACATCTCAATCATGGATTCATCAGGGATAAAGAAGACGTAGGAGATCAGACTGTCGAAGAGGGAAATGTTGCACGCACTGGGTGGAAAATGGTTGACGAAAATGACTAATGAGTCGAACTCTTTGGCTTGGATTTCTTCCTATATGGCCGAAATATACTAAACTTTGCCCTTGAGGCCGAAGCATTGCAAAATATGGCTCGTGAAGCCATTTTTTGAAATTCTGATAAAATCGGAGATGGCCATTTTGGCCAAACAACAACTTCAGAAAGTCGTAGGCTTGATTGTATCTACGACAATGATCCTTTAGGGTTTGAAAAATACCTGCTTGATTCTACAAAGAAGATGCATGCCTAAGATCCCTTGGAGGAAATAGATATGGGTGATGGATTAGCAAAAAGACCAACTTACATCAGCGCTAAGGTCTGACCAAGCATGAAGAAAAAGGTGGTTGTATTGCTTTGGGAATACAAAGATTATTTCGCTTGGGATTACAATGAAATGCCATGATTGAGTTGAAACATGGTGGATTTAAGGCTACTAATTCAACCAGGTAAGAAGCCGGTGAAGAAATTACCAAGGAGGTTTGCCCTAGAGATCATGTTGAAGATTAAAGAGGAGATTGAAAGGCTACACAAGAGCAAGTTCATTAGAACTTCCAGGTACGTCGAATGGTTAGAAAATGTTATTCATGTTATTAAGAAAAATGGAACTCTTAGGGTATGTATAGATTTTAGAGACTTGAATAATGTTACACCTAAAGATGAGTACCCAATGCTTGTGGTAGAAATGTTAGTGGATTCAGCTGCAGGCTTTAAATATCTAATTATTTTAGATCAATATTCAGGGTATAACTAGATTTTTATAGCTGAAGAAGATGTGCCTAAGACGGAATTTCGATGCCCAGGTGCTTTAGGAACCTACGAATGGGTAGTAACGCCCTTTGGTTTAAAACATATTGGGGAAACATATCAAAAGGATATAAATTCGATGTTCCATGACTTCATTGAAACACTCATGCAAGTCTACATCAATGACATAAAGTCCTCATCAGAAAATGGTCACTTAGGCCATCTTCGACAATCCTTTGTGAAATTTCGGCATGTAGATCACAGATGTCCTAAGAGATGTCAAGACATAGATCTCTGCTAAAACTGAACAAGGACATAAACATGAACCTTCAATAAAACTGCAGATTCATAAAACAATGTCGTGACAGATGTTTAAACTCCCCCGTTTATAACTCCACACTTAATCCCTACCCAGTACAATTCTATCTAGAAATCACCAACTAGATAAGAGAAACCCATCTCAATTCCTAAATCACCTCAGTGATATCTAACAGTTACAACATCCTGCAACTGCATCAATCTGTTTAATTGAAAGACACTCCTTTCAATATAACATCCAGTCAAGACTCTTGACTATCAAAAAATGACTCTTGAATTTGCTTAATAGCCTCATCCAAGAACAATACACAATTCATTACCTACAGGTTTCTGAATATGTAAAACTATGTCTACCACAATGTATCAAACGATACAAAGGGTGACTTACAAAACAAGAAAATACACAACTCTCAAAACCCTAAATCCTTATTTCTACTTTACAAAAGTCTTAATAAGAATTCTTATTCTACCCTAGGTCTTGGTCTTCCTTTTATAATCTTCAGTTATCCATGGGCTTTGAAATATTTGTTTAATTATTCCTTGATCCATGTTCTGATTGCTCCTTAAATCTTGGACCAGATCTGCAACAACCTTCTATATCAGACCAAGATGTCGAATCCACAAGCTAGGACATATTGTCTGACAAGTCTTCTTCCAGGAGACTTCATCATGTTGGAACATCTTGTTCAACATCATGTTTTACCAAAATTTAGCCAAATCTTTTAGAGCTTTCACTTTGAGAGGATGAGGAAATACAGATTAAAGATGACTCTATTAAAATGTACTTTCTATGTTCATGCATGAGATTTCTTGGGATTCATAGTGCACAAAAAAGACATTGAGATCAATCAAAACAAGACAAAACCGATCTTAGATCTCAAGTCTCCTTTAATAAAGAAATAACTCCAGTCTTTGTTGGGAAAGATAAATTTCCCGAGAAGATTCATATCCAACTTAAGTGGCAAGACACAAGCTTTTTTTTTCATTACTTCGATTCAATAAGAAAGTGATTTCATATGGGGAGGCGAGCAACAAGAAGCCTTCGAGAAAATCAAAGACTATCTAATGAAGCCTAATATCTTGTTACCTCTAAGTAAAAATAAGAATATGAAATTGTACATATTTGTGTTGGATTCGACCATAAGAAATATGTTATCCCAAGAGGACAAACTGACGTCGAAAAAGCCATTTATTACCTCAGTTTGATAGATGTGGAAACTAGGTATAATTCAATAGAAAATTTATATCTTTGTTTATACTTTTCATGTACAAAACTTAAGCATTATATAAAACCCATTGATGTTAATGTGTATTCTCATTTTGACGTGATCAAACACATGTTGTCAAAACCTATACTTCATAGTCGAATAGGAAAATGGGCTTGAGCATTCACTGAATATTCATTAACTTATTGTCTTTTAAAAGCAATAAAAGGCCATATTATTATAGACTTCATTGTTGACCACTCAATGGTCGAAGCAATAGAAAGTTATGTAGAGACTAGGCCAGTGAAATTATACTTCAACAGTTCCAGGAATAAATATGGAGCTGGAGTTAGACTATTTGTAATTTCTCCAGATGATATACCAACCAAGTTTAAGTTTAGAATTGAGGGCCTTTATTCAAACAATGAGGCTGAATTGAAACCTTGATAACATGACTTTAGATTTTGTTGGACTTATAGGCAAGAGACATTGAAATAAAAGGTGATTCAAAGTTGGTTAAGAAAACACCTGAAGGAATTCTTCTCAAGTGTCTTGGATAAAGTGAAGAATACTTAGCAATCTCTGAGGTACATATAGGATCATGTGACTCTCATCAAGCAGGCCATAAGATGAAATGGTTATTGTTTCGACCGGGGGTTTACTGGCCATTTATGCTGAAAGATTACATAAACTTTGCCAAAGGTTGTCAAGAATGCTAAAGGCATTCAGATATTCAGCATGTACCTGCAAGTGAGTTACACTCAATAATTAAACCATGACCTTTTAGAGGATGGGCCTTAGACATAATAGGATAAATTAAGCCCTCGTTGTCGAAAAGTTATAAATATATCTTGGCGGGGATATATTATTTCACTAAGTGGATAAAAGTCATCCCTTTTCCTAATGTCGACCAAGAGGAAGTAATTAGTTTCATCCAAAATCATATTATATATAGATTTGGAATACCTGAGACTATTATCACTAACAAAGGCTCGGTATTTAAAAGTCGAAACATGGTAGAGTTTGCCTCAAAAGTAGGGTTTATGTTTTTAACTTTACACCTTATTATGCCTAAGCTAATGGCCAAGTCGAAATGTCCAACAAAAGTGTAATTGGTTTAATTAAGAAGCGCGTGGGTTAAAAGCCAAAAAACTGACATGGAACTTTAAACCAAATGCTCTGGGCATGTCGAAACTCTCCAAAGAAGTAAACTAATTCTACATTATTTCGACTTACTTATGGTCATGAGTACTCCCTCTAGATATAAATTTGCAGTCAATTAGAATTCAAAGGCAATTTGAAATTCCAACTGAGTATTACTAGGGTATGGTGGTGGATGAATTAAGTGACGTAGACGAAGAAAGATTGGCAACTTTATATGTCTTGATACGACAAAAAGAAAGAGAAGTTAAGGCTTATAATAAGAAAGTAAAATATAAAAAAGTGTGTTAGGAAACTTAATATGGAAAATCATCTTGCCCATGGACAAAAAAGACAAAACCCTGGTCAAATGGTCACCTAATTGGGAAGGACCATTCATAATCCTGTAGGCATCTATAAATAATGCATATGATGTCGAGGAATTGACCCCTGAAGGTCGAATCCTGCGAATAAATGGTAAATATTTAAAGAAGTATTGACCTACATTGCAAGAAATGCATATTAACACAGAATAAAAATTATATTTCAAAATAAAAAGGCTAAAGAACATTAGCCTGAATGTCGAAATGCCACAAAGGGCATATTTAAGGATTACAATACAAAAGTGTCATTCCAACGACATGAAACTTTAACAGGAAAATAAAAATGGAAGTCCTAAAAAGGAAAAGAGGATTTGATCTTGTCATATTGGATTTTTGCTACAGATAGTCGACGATCAACTTGTGAAATGGTAGAGGCAAAACCTTCAATCTCAACATCCAAATTACTAGCATTCTCAAGATGTTGGATTCTAATCAAGGCATCTGTATCCAATTATTGTCGAATAACCTTCTGAAATTCAATCTTTTTGTCTTTATATTTTTTCACCTTTAATTGTAATGCCTCAATTTCTTTCTTCTATTTGAGGATTTTAACATCCAAGGCAGCAACATCTCCATCTTCTTTGTGAAGGACGTCTTCTAATTGTTCTGCTCGGTTGTTGGATTCACTAGCCAAGCTTCATTCCTTCGACCGAATGTATTTTTTGGGTTTCATCTTTGTTTGTGCTTCATGTTTTCTATGGAAATAAGCAAATATCTGGTCGAAGAGAGGGCCAAATGCTACCACAAAGTTGACAACATCGCTGGGGGAATCTGGGACGTCAAGTTTTTTCAACAACGACTTGATGCCATAACCATGATGAATTTATTTTTAAGTGCTTCAAACAAGTCAGCTTCTGTAATTTTGGCTTTTAGTTGTTGAAGAACCCCATCAACAGTCTCAAGTGGAGTGTTCCCTCCAGAAACTATTGAAGAGCTTGAACACTTATTTGTCGAACTACCCTTGGTACTCATCAGTAGTTTCATATAGGCTCGTGGATTGGTCTTTTTCTTCTTTGCAAACTCTTCTAGATATAGAGAATTATTTGGTGATGAAGTTGGTTTGGCAGTAGAAGTTTTTGTTGGCTCTTTTTCAATCTATAATTCAGTCTTTGTAGTAGGTTGCTCAGTGTTTGCAGGAGAGTCAGCATCTTCTATATTTTTAAGGGCATCATTACTTTGGTTTGGACTTCCAAGAGGAGAAGTGTCTTTTAGATCTTCTTTCTCAAGAGTTTCGTCTTGAGAAGCATAGTCCATGTTTATTTTGTTTTCGTCTTCGCCATCAGTTATCGAAGATGATGTTTTAGAAGGTTGGTCTTTGTCAGCTGAAGCATAAGATGCATTTTATCTACTTTTGTAGGTTTGTTAACTTCTTCAACAAATTCTTTAATTGGAGTAGGATGGATTGAATGAGAGCTAATGGTTTGAGGTATTGGATGTTTGAAACTCGACACATGATTGGCCGAAGGATTATCCTGCAAAAAACTTGAAATGTTAGTATTTAAAAATATACATTGAATAAAGAAAAGTGATAAGCAAAAACAAACTCAGTTTGGAAGCATATGGGCTTGAGTTGGCGCTTTCAGGATCAGTCGAGACAAACTTTCTTGCTGTCTTGATTTCTTTTTTTCCTTTTCCTAAGGTTGGTTTCTTCTCCTTATTTGTCCTAGGGGTAAGAGAAACTTTTGGGATAGGCGCAACCTTTTTAGAGCCAACCCCAACAATCTTAGGCTTCTTCTTGTTAGTATGAGTTTCAGGGGAAGAATTCTCGACAGGAATGGCTTGGGTTTCGCCATCAGCTTGGATATTGACAAAACATTCGCACAGGGAAAAGTTAAGCAACATGTACATGAAGAATATTTTAAAGTCCAATTTCAGATATTAGAACAGACATGTGTATCTTTGATTGGAGTGGCTTCGACCTTGGGCTTTTTTTAGGCTACAACAACATTGTCAGCATCCCTTGTCCTCTTCCTGTGTTCGACCGCTGAAAGAAGGCAATGATAAATGTAAATAAATAGCAAAGGAATAATAGGTTAAGTTAAAATTTTGAGGTTCCTTTACTTTCCTCACCATCATGTATAAGAGATTCAACCCTGATGTAACACCCCAAAATAATTATAATATTTACTTAATTGAATTATTATGATTATTCGGTGTTTTGGTGGATTTTGATGGATTTTGGTGACGTTGATGACTTTATGTGGTGCTTGGGGTAGCGTTGGGTTAAGGGAACATTGAGACCTCTTAGAAGTAGTAATTAAATTAGATTATTTTATTAGTAATAATAATAGAATAATTTGAATATTGAGAATATTATTGGGATTATTATTATTATTGTTAATTAAAATGATTAGGAGGATCATTAAGGGTAAGACGGTAATATTGAGTGGGTTAATTAAGGATAGTTTGGGTAAGTCATGATTAAGGCCCAAAACATAGGTTTAACAAAAGAAAAATAGTGATTATGAGAATTAGTTTTGTGCAACCCTAAGGAGTGAAGAGAGAGCTGTAGAAAGAAGGCTAGAACGAGGAATCAATCGTAGAACCCTAAAACGAAGAATCCTTTCTAGAAAATTCGAGGTATGGGGGGGGGGGTAATTTGGGTTAATATGTTTGATATGGGTGTTAGGTAGAGTAAATGGTGTAATGCCCTTACGTGTAATGGAACTGGGAAACCTGAGGCATTACGCGTAACGTGAACACCCCACTTTCCCATTTTTCAAAATATATAAATACTACGAGAATAATCAGAGTTTGCAAGAAATAGTAGGATATGACATCATTAAAACCAACGTCAAAACTTCTTTTCATCAATGAAGTAAAGCAGCGGAAATAAAATGTCTTATTCAAATTTCGGCCATTTGCCAACAACACCAAAAATCCACATCAGTCGTGGTCCACCATATTCAATTAAAGAATGATACGTAACAAAACAAATAAAGAATAACAACTGATAAAATCTCCAAAATTCCCGTGTTACGTATCGGAGCGACTCCTAAGACTCGATCAACCAACACACACTCCATACATACTCAAGTACCTGGATTATATGTACTTCCGAAGAAGCACAGACGCAACAAACAACAAAGGGGTGAGAACTACATTCAATAAATAACGGTGTATAATACATGCTAAAGGTAGTACTCACACAATCATATATCAGTAACACACCATCATGACATACTTGTCATTTTCATTCAGATTTCACCAAACACATAATAATGCAATGCGACTCAAAGACATCAACACAATGCATGTGGTACCAATACACCATGGTTCATTCAATCGAACCCGGATAAATCACATACACCCCTACTTGGCAATGATTTATCTCCACCACACTCCACATTGGAGTTCGGATGAATCACATACACTCCTCCTGAGCAATGATTCACCACCACCGACACCATGAATGCATAACAGTAAATATGCATGCAACACACATGTATGATGACAATCATACATCTTCACGATCCTCCTGATCACACGTAAGCCATACGCTTACCGTAATTCACATTGGAATTACCTCACCTGTAACACATCATCATCACACACAAATTATGCACAAGAGACTATCATCAAGTAAAATACACGATCCTCATTGATCCCACGTGAGTCATACACTCATCGTAATTCACCAAGAATTACCTCTGCTATCCCAAGACAACTCGCACCTCACACAAACAGTGCCACACAACACATTATGCACGCCTCACAAGGCACTCGTCCACTAATTAGCTAATTAATAATTAATTCACTAAAATTAAAAAATTAATTATTTTCCTCACCAATTACACATTTCTCAAATTCTGGCATCTACACCCAACCTCTCAAACCAAAAGAAACCGTTTCCGACGCGAAAACGGGAAAGAAATCGCGAAACGGTAAAATTCTGCACTCTTGCTGGCCATACGCGTATTGCCTTGTGCCATACGCGTATTGCCAGCTCCCTCACTCAGGCCATACGCGTAATGCCCCATTTGCCTACACCATTACGCGTAATTCCTCCACCATTACGCGTAATGCCCAATCATGTTACGCGTCTCATACGCATTCCAGCAGAGGGTCAGGCCAAAGCCCCTTTTTGGCCCTCCAATACGCGTATTGCCTCCGTCTGTGCCCAGCATTACGCGAAACACACTCCCTGTTACGCGTAAGGCCAGATCTATTACGCAAACTTGCTTCCTCCACACCAGTCTGAGCTCTGCTATGAGATCCTCACTTTTTCATTCCAAAACAATCCTAAAATTAGTTCTACATCAATTTTAGGCCCTAACATTCATCTTACATCTTTCACCTATCATTACTAATCAAAATTTACAGGTCTTAGATCTAATTCGTCCTCTCAACCTGCATCAAAACCAGTTCTACAACTGCATTCACACAGAACAACAATAACAACAACAACAAGGAATTTCACAGATCATCACAGTATAACACGAAATTCATAAAATCAGCAACCAATTCATACCAGATTAACAACAATGCACCAATATCAGATCCAAAATTCACACACAGAACACATATACGAAATTCCTATGAGGATAAGGACTCCTCACTACCCTCTCATGATATAAACACCTAAATTGAAATCCATTCTCCCCCGTTACCTCGAATTCTTGATTAAAATCCTGCGAAAATTAGATCTGGAGGTTGCCCTAGTAGTTGTTCTTCCATTGTTCTTCCTTCTCTAACCCCTTTCTTTGTGAAAAATAGGATTATGGCTAAACTGCCCCTAATTCTGGTTAATGTGTATTTTTCCTTATTTTCCTCCCACTAATCATATTCTAATCAAATCAGATTTTTAATTAATAATAATAAAATAATAATAATAATAATAATGATATTAATAATAATAATAATATTATTATTATTAGGCATAATAATAATAATAATACATTCCATACTACTATTATTGGATATGCCCCCACATTATTCATTATTATCTTATTATTATCCCTACGCACTCAAACACACACCCTTAACAAGGCCAAACAATTCAAAATAACACAACGATTAAATAATAAAAATGGAGTGTTACAACTCTCCCCCACTTAAATTATTTTCGTCCTCGAAAATATACCTGATGGAAACAATTCCGGATACGACTCTCGCATCCTGCTTTCCAATTCCCAGGTCACATTTCCTCCAGCAACTCCTCCCCAAGCTACTCTCACCAGAGGTATCTCCTTTCCTCTAAGTTGCTTCATCTTACGATCCTCGATTCTTATCGGCATCCCCTCCACCGTAAGATTATCTCTGATTTGCACCTCATCCCTCTGGATAACATGAGATGGATCAGATACATACTTCCGAAGTTGCGACACATGAAACACGTCATGCGAGTTCGAAAGTTCAGGCGGCAACGCCACCCTATAAGCAACTGCACCTATCTTTGCAAGATCTGATACGGTCCAATAAACTTAGGATCTAGCTTCTTCGACTTCAATGCACGCCCAACACCGGTCATTGGGTTGACTCTCAGGAACACGTGGTCACCTTCACTGAATTCCAAGTCTTTCTTCTGATTATCATGATAACTTTTCTGCCTACTCTGAGACGTTTTCATCTTCTCGCGGATCATTTGAATTGTCTCCGTAGTCTGTTGCACAATCTTAGGTCCAAGCACCACATTCTCACCGGTCTCACACCAACACAGAGGCGTCATACACCTCCTACCATACAAAGCTTTGAAAGGTGCCATTCCAATACTAGAATGGTAACTTTTATTATACGTGAACTCTATCAATGTTAAATGAGTATCCCACGCACCACCTTTCTCCAACACACAGGCTCTCAGCAAATCTTCCAACGACTGAATAGTCCTCTCTGACTGACCATCGGTCTGAGGATGATAAGCCGAGCTCAACTTCAATTTAGAACCCAAAGCTCCTTGCAGACTCTTCCAAAATTCTGAAGTAAACCTTGGATCTCTATCCGATACTATGCTCGACGGAACACCATGCAGCTTCATAATTATTCTGATATAAATCTCCGCCAGCTTGGACAACAGAAAACTAATATTAATTGGTATAAAATTAGCGGATTTCGTAAGTCGATCCACCACTACCCAAATAGCATCAAAGCCTCTTGCCATACTTGGCAAACCAGTAACAAAATCCATGGTAATACTGTCCCATTTCCACTCCAGAATTTCCAACGGTTGCATTAACCCCAGAGGTTTCTGGTGTTCCACCTTTGACTTCTGACAGATCAAACAAGCATAAACAAACTAAGCTATGTCCCTCTTCATACCGGACCACCAAAATAACTTCTTCAAGTCATGATACATTTTCGTAGCTCCAGGATGAATACTCAAGCTACTCCGGTGACTTTCCTCTAAAATCGCCTTCCTCAATTCATCATTATCCGGTACACAAATTCTGCCCCGGAATCTCAATACACCAACATTATCCACTCTAAAATCATTATTAGGATCACCTCCTTCTGTAGGCATCAAGTCCACTAGCTTCACATCAAGTTTTTGATTTTCCTTAATCACATCCAAAAAGTCATTATTCACCTTAAGCATACCCAATCTAACACTCCCAGGTGTAGTTTCGCAAACCATACTCAAGTCTCTAAACTATTCAATCAACTCCATTTCTTTTACCATTAATGCAGACATATGAATTGTCTTCCAACTGAGAGCATCTGCTACAATATTAGCTTTCCCTGGATGATAACTCAAATTAAAATCATAGTTTTTCAAGAACTCTAACCATCTCCTCTGCCTCATATTCAATTCCTTCTGATCGAACAAATACTTCAGACTTTTGTGATCACTGAATACTTCAAATCTCGATCCATACAAATAATGTCTCCAAATTTTTAATACAAAAACCACTACAGCTAATTCAAGATCATGGGTAGGATAGTTCCTCTCATGCACCCTCAATTGTCGCGAAGCATATGCCACTACTTTGCCATCCTGCATTAACACACCGCCTAATCCCATCTTAGATGTATCACAATACACCACAAAAGATTCACTTGGACTTGGTAGAATTAACACCGGTGTCGTAGTTAACTTCTTCTTCAATTCCTCGAAACTTTCTTCACACGCCGCATTCCATACAAAAGCTTGACTCTTCCTAGTCAACTGAGTCAACGGTAAGGCCAAATTAGAAAACCCTTCAATAAGTCTCCTGTAATAACCTACTAACCCAAAATAAAACTTCTAATCTCAGTCACCGTCTTTGGAGGTTCACACTGAAGCACTGCACTTACTTTAAATGGACCCATAACTATCCCATGATTAGGATTAACATATCTCTCGCAACTCACCCTTTGGAACTTTGCAACCCATTTGTTATTATTCAGCGCTTGCAATGAAATTCTCAGGTACCCTACACGATCTTCCTCTACTCGGAATAGATCCATCAAAACGTCATCAATAATTGCCACACAACTGAATTTAGATAAGCATGAGAGACGAAATTCACGTACTCCCTACATACACTCGGCGTATTATCCATTCCAAAAAGGCATCATTGCCTTCCTACAATGTCCGCAACGAGTTCTGAACACCATCTTCCAACTCTCATCCTCCTTCACTTGAATCTGACGATATCCTGATCTCAAATCACCTTTACTAATAACACGAACTCCCACATGGTAATCCATCAAGTCTCCACTCCTTGGAATGGATGCTTATTCTTACTGGTCACTTAATTCCATTGGCGGTGATCAATGCACATACACACACTATCATCCCTCATCTTATCCAAAACATGAGCATAGCCCACCAAGCAAACACTTGGTCTAGTACCCCTCTCCCCAAGTAATTCTTCCAATTATCTCTTCACACAACTCTGGGGTCTACTCCCTGCACGGAGTCATTGACATCAAACTTACACCAAGTGCTAAGTGAATAGCCAATCCCACTCCACACTATGTCTACAATCCACTAATGTCATCTAGAACACATCCAAAAATTCACAAATGACAGTTAGCTCAACGCCTGTAACTTCACTATTAATTTGCCACAACGCGAATGTTAAAACCTCGAGGCTTCGCCTACTAAAAGCTTATCTATTCGCTTCACACACAACGACACCCGTCCTCTACTATCACCCAACTCAAATCCACCCCCCGGGAAGACATCAGGGATTATACACCACCGGCCTATCTCCAGCCGCCGCCCTGCTCTCGAACCACTGAGATGCAGTCATCAACGATACCCGATCGTCCTTCCTTGGAGACATCTCCCAACTCAACTGACCAACAAGCGCCTCTCCACATCATCTTCAGTTATAAGAATCTATACCAACTCACCACTACCATCCGTAAGCACTTGGCCTGACGCCTAAACAATCCACAACACATGTCATCTTAACTATCAAGGCACATCTATCCATCTTGATCGCCGACTACTATCAACAAGAGATTAAGGGTGATCAGTTCCCCAATTTGTCAATAGATAGTCGACTATCATGACGAATTATAGACCTTCTTTACCAACTATAATAGCACTTCACTACGCACCAATCCATTCTTCCATAGTGGGAGCATCCTGGAGAAGCACCAGCTTCTCCCCCACTGATTTCATTCCCAACTCCTGCAACCAAACAGTTAGAAAACAAGCACGTACCGACAGTGTTCTACACACATGTTGTATACTACGACACAACTCATACTAGACAACCTGGCCGGATAGACCGACCTGCTTTGATACCAATTGTAACACCCCACTTTCCCATTTTTCAAAATATATAAATATTACTAGAATAATCAGAGTTTGCAAGAAATAGTAGGATGTCACATCATTAAAAACAACATCAAAACTTCTTTTCATCAATGAAGTAAAACAGCGGAAATAAAATGTCTTATTCAAATTTCAGCCATTTGCCAACAACACCAAAAATCCACATCAGTCGTGGTCCACCATATTCAATTAAAGAATGATACGTAACAAAACAAATAAAGAATAACAACTGATAAAATCCCCAAAATTTCCATGTTACGTATCAGAGCGACTCCTAAGACTCGATCAAGTAACACACACTTCGTACATACTCAAGTACCTGGATTATCTGTACTTCCGAAGAAGCACAGACGCAACAAACAACAAAGGGGTGAGAACTACATTCAATAAATAACGGTGTATAATACATGCTAAAGGTAGTACTCACACAATCATATATCAGTAACACACCATCACGACATACTTGTCATTTTCATTCAGATTTCACCGAACACATAATAATGCAATGCGACTCAAAGACATCAACACAATTCATGTGGTACCAATACACCATGTTTCATTCAATCGAACCCGGATAAATCACATACACCCCTACTTGGCAATGATTTACCTCCACCACACTCCACATTGGAGTTCGGATGAATCACATACACTCCTCCTGAGCAATGATTCACCACCACCGACACCATGAATGCATAACAGTAAATATGCATGCAACACACATGTATGACGGCAATCATACATCTTCACGATCCTCCTAATCACACGTAAGCCATACGCTTACCGTAATTCACACTGGAATTACCTCACCTGTAACACAGCATCATCACACATAAATTATGCACAAGAGACTATCATTAAGTAAAATACACGATCTTCATTGATCCCACGTGAGTCATACACTCACCGTAATTCACCAAGAATTACCTCTGCTATCCCAAGACAGCTCGCACCTCACACAAACAGTGCCACACAACACATTCTGCATGCCTCACAAGGCACTCGTCCACTAATTAGCTAATTACTAATTAATTCACTAAAATTACAAAATTAATTATTTTCATCACCAATTACACATTTCTCAGATTCTGGCATCTATACCCAACCTCTCAAACCAAAAGAAACCGCTTCCGACGCGAAAACGGGAAAGAAATCCTGAAACGGAAAAATTATGCACTCTCGCTGGCCATACGCGTATTGCCATGTGCCATACGCGTATTGCCAGCTCCCTCACTCAGCCCATACGCGTAATGCCCCATTTGCCTACACCATTACGCGTAATGCCCAATCATGTTACGCGTCTCATACGCATTCCAGCAGAGGGCCGTGCCAAAGCCCCATTTTGGCCCTCCAATACGCGTATTGCCTCCGTCTGTGCCCATCATTACACGTAACACACTCCCTATTATGCGTAAGGCCAGATCTATTACACAAACTTGCTTCCTCCACACCAGTCTGAGCTCTGCTACGGGATCCTCACTTTTTCACTCCAAAACAGTCCTAAAATTAGTTCTACATCAATTTTAGGCCTTAACATTCATCTTACATCTTTCACCTATCATTACTAATCAAAATTTACAGGTCTTAGATCTAATTCGTCCTCTCAACCTGCATCAAAACCAGTTCTATAACTGCATTCACACAGAACAACAACAACAACAACAAGGAATTTCACAGATCATCACAGTATAACACGAAATTCATAAAATCAGCAACCAATTCATACCAGATCAACAATAATGCACAACTATCAGATCCAAAATTCACACACAGAATACATATATGAAATTCCTACGAGGATAAGGACTCCTCACTACCCTCTCATGATATAAACACCTAAACTGAAATCCATTCTCCCCCCTTACCTCGAATTCTTGATTAAAATCCTGCGAAAATTGGATCTGGAGGTTGCCCTAGCAGTTGTTCTTCCCTTGTTCTTCCTTCTCTAACCCCTTTCTTTGTGAAAAATAGGATTATGGCTAAACTGCCCCTAATTCTGGTTAATGTGTATTTGTCCTTATTTTCCTCCCACTAATCATATTCTAATCAAATCAGATTTTTAATTAATAATAATAAAATAATATTAATAATAATAATAATAATAATAATAATGATATTAATAATAATAATAATAATATTAGGCATAATAATAATAATAATAATACATTCCATACTACTATTATTGGATATGCCCCCACATTATTCATTATTATCTTATTATTATCCCTACGCACTCAAACACACACCCTTAACAAGGCCAAACAATTCAAAATAACACACGACGATTAAATAATCAAAATGGGGTGTTACATAACGCAGAGGGCGTTACGCGTATGGACAGCGTGAGTGCAGAATTTTCTCGTTTTTGCGATTTCTGTCCTGATTTCGCTTGTGATGCGGTTTCTTTGAGATGTAGGGCTATGATGAGGTAATAAGACCCTAGTAAACTAGTAATAAAGATAAATGAGATAAAATCGGGAAAATTTTACGTGGTGATTATAATATGTAGAATCGTGAGGTTTAGTGACGAATATGACGAGTGTGAATTAGGATGCTTGATGATGGTTATGATATGACAAATTGTGATGAATGTGAAATGATGTTATTTTATGACGAGTTGATGATAATCCGTGGATGATGTGATAACGTGGTGATTTATGATGATTTGTGATGTATGTTAATAATATGTTACCATGGTGATTTATGATGAATTATGATGCATGATTTGAATTGTGATGATGATTTGAATTATGATGATAATGGTTTATGAATAATGATGCAATTGACAATTTTGTGACGATGATGATGATGATGATGATGTTTGCATCAGGCATCCATAGCATTGTAGGACTCCGGTCTATTTGGTGGCTTCAATCCCATTGTGTGGATTGAGGTGTTTGTGACGTGCTTTTATTCTTGTGTAGAATCGATCCTATTGGTGGGGATCTTTGGAGGGTGATGGCCCAGTGTCCATCAATTATGACGAATTGGTACCACATGCAAGAGTCAATGAAGTTGTATTGCATTCTATTGATGTATTTGACGTGTTGATGACTTGATGATGTTTCATGTTACTGCTTTATCTTTAGCTTATATCTTATATATTGATTCGTGATTAATCACCCTGCCTGTTTGAATGTTGCCTCCACGTGGGTAACGTGTAGATGTTCAGGATTAACTTTTAGAACGTGAAGAGCTTACTTGAAGTGCTTTTGGTTATTTTTGGTCGAGTAGAGGGTCTTTCTCTGATATGTAACATCGGGTCGGGGCGTTGAGTCGAACCATAGTGTTCTTGTATTTGATGATCTTATGATGTGTTGAGTTGTTTAAAACTTGGATATTATAAATGACAATGAGGTTTTTATGAAGTTTTCTGCTGTGAAGTATTTGATTTAATTATGATGTCTTTTGACGAAATGTGACGCCCTTGTGGCATTTTTACTCTGATAAATTGGTGTTTTATCCGTGATTTTTGTTGGGTGGAAAAGGGTGTTACATTAGTGGTATCAGAGCAGGTTGGTCAGTCCGTCCAGGTTGTCTAATGTAGTTTATTCCCTAGTGTGCGACATGTGTGTGAAAACACTGTCGATGCTTGTTTTGTTTTCCATTTGTAGGTTGGGAATGAAACAAGTGGGGGAGAAAATGGTGCTTCTCCAAGACGCTTCAAGTGTAGAGCGATGGCTAAGTGTGGTGTTGGACGCTACGATAGTTTGGTAAAGATAGCTTGTACCGCCTCATGATAGTCGGCTGTTATTGACAAATTGAGGAACTGATCACCCTTAATCTCTTGTTAATAATAGACAGGATCATGTGGGATGGAATAAACGTGTCTTGCGAGCTTAAGTGGTGTGCGCAGTGAATTGTTTGGAGTTAAGCCAAGTGCTTACAGATTATTTTGATGAGTCGACGTAAGA
The DNA here is from genome assembly GCA_022829125.1 of Lathyrus tuberosus. Lineage (NCBI taxonomy): Eukaryota > Viridiplantae > Streptophyta > Magnoliopsida > Fabales > Fabaceae > Lathyrus > Lathyrus tuberosus. Next base: position 22,706,105 of record JALAZF010000007.1, on the reverse strand, counting down.
TGGTGTTGAGATGTTTATGATTGAGGGCAACCTTGAGTATTAGTGAAGGTGAAAAGTTGATGTTCTTGTCTGGTAGGAAAGTAGACGAACTTAGGGAAGACGAAGCCCTGGTGTTTGCAATGTTTGCATCGTTGTAGATTGATCGTGAAGCTACGAGTGCCGACTTGCCTGTTGTCTGTGAATTTCTAGACGTGTTTCCATGACGACATAAGTGAATTGCCTCCAGAACGTTAAATAGAGTTTGCAGTGGACTTGAGTCCACTGTCAATGGCTCCTTATCGGATGTCCGCTTATGAGTTAAGTGAATTGAAGAAACAGTTGGAAGAGTTGCTTGAGAAGAGGTTTGTTCGACAAGGTGTTTCTCTGTGGGGTGCTCCTGTGCTGTTAGTGAAGAAGAAGGACGGAAGTATGAGGTTGTGTGTTGATTATCGACAGTGGAATAAAGTGACTATTAAGAATAAGTATCCGCTCCCGAGAATTGACGATTTGATGGATCAGCTAGTGGCGCTTGTGTGTTTAACAAGATTGATTTGAGATCAGGTTATCATCAGATTCGTGTCAAGCCTGATGATATTCCGAAGACAGCTTTCAGGACAAGGTATGGTCACTATGAATACACTGTGATGCCGTTTGGAGTGTCCAATGCACCTGGTGTGTTCATGGAGTACCTGAATCGAATTTTTCATGAGTATTTGGATAAGTTTGTGGTGGTTTTTATCGATGATATCTTGATATATTCTAGATCTGAAGAAGAACATGCTGAGCATTTGAGAAGTATGTTGCAAGTATTGAAAGAGAAGAAGTTGTATGCAAAGTTGTCGAAGTGCGAGTTTTGGTTGAAGGAAGTGAGTTTTCTTGACCATGTGATTTCAAGTGATGGGATTGTTGTTGATTCTTCTAAGATTGATGTTGTGTTACAGTGGGAAACTCCGACCTCTGCTGCCGAGATACGAAGTTTCCTGGGATTAACGGGTTATTACCGCAACTTTATTAAAGGCTTTTCTAAGTTGGCATTACCCTTGACTCAGTTGACTCGAAAAGGTCAAGCTTTTGTGTGGGATGTAGTTTGCGAAGAGAGTTTTATGAAATTGAAGAAGAGGTTGACGACTGCTCCAGTGTTGATTTTGCCTAACCCGAATGAATCTTTTCTAGTGTACTGTGATGCGTCAAAGATGGGTCTTAGAGGAGTATTGATGCAGAATGGTCAAGTTGTTGCTTATGCTTCCAGGCAGTTGAGAGTTCATGAAATGAATTATCCAACCCATGACTTAGAGTTGGCAGCAGTGGTGTTTGTGTTGAAAATTTGGAGACATTATCTGTTTGGCTCTAAATTCGAAGTGTTCAGTGATCATAAGAGTTTGAAGTACTTGTTCGATCAGAAAGAGTGGAATATGAGGCAGAGGAGGTGGTTGGAATTGCTGAAGGATTATGACTTTGATTTGAATTACCAACCGGGTAAGAAAATGTAGTGGCTGATGCATTGAGCAGAAAGTCATTGCATATGTCGATGCTTATGGTGAAGGAGTTGGAGTTACTCGAACAATTCCAAGATTTGAGTTTAGTATGTGAAGCGACTCCTGACAGCATGAAGTTAGGAATGTTGAAGTTGACTAGTGGTATTCTGGAAGAGATCAGAGTGGGACAACAATCTTACTTAAAGTTGGTTGACCAGTTGACATTAATCAACCAAGGTAATGAAGGTGAATTCCAGATTGATGAGAACGGTGTGATGATGTTCAGAGACATGGCGTGTGTCCCAGATGTTCCAAAAATTAAGAAGAGCATTCTTGAGGAAGGACATCGAAGTAGGTTGAGTGTTCATCCCAGTGCTACGAAGATGTACCAGGATTTGAAGAAGTTATTTTGGTGGCCCGGGATGAAGAAGGAGGTTGTAGAGTTTGTTTATGCGTGTTTGACTTGTCAGAAGTCGAAGATTGAGCATCAGAAGCCTTTAGGTATGATGCAGCCATTGAAGATTCTAGAGTGGAAATGGGATAGTATTTTCCATGGATTGTGTCGGGATTGCCGAGGACTGCTAAGGGAAATTATTTAATTTGGGTAATTGTGGATAGATTAACTAAGTCGGCTCATCTCTTGCCGATGAAGATTAATCATTCTATGCAGAAGTTAGCTGAGATGTACATCGAGGAAATTGTGAAGTTGCATGGATACCTTCGATTATTGTGTCGGATAGAGACCCGAGATTTACATCGAGGTTTTGGAAGAGTTTGCAAGAGGCTTTGGGTACTAAGTTGAGGATGAGTTCTGCATAGCATTCGCAGACGGACTATCACACAGAAAGGACTATCCAATCTTTAGAGGATTTGCTGAGGGCATGTGTGTTGGATCACGGAGAATCTTGGGATAGCCATTTTCCATTGATTGAATTCACGTATAATAATGGTTTTCATGCTAGTATGGGAATGGCGCCATATGAAGCTTTGTATGGAAGAAGATGTAAAACTCCTTTGTGTTGGTATGAGTCAGGCGAGAGTGTTGTACTCGGACCTGAAATTGTGCAAGGGACGACTGAGAAGATTAAGATGATCCAAGAAAGGATGAGAGCGTCGCAGAGTTGCCAGAAGAGTTACCATGTTAAGAGGAGGAAAGCACTTGAATTCCAAGAGGGAGATCACGTGTTTTAGAGGGTGACGCCAGTAACTGGTGTGGGTCGAGCCTTGAAGTCTAGGAAGCTCACTCCACGTTTTGTTGGTCCTTACCAAATCTTACAGAGGATAAAAGAGGTAGCCTATCGAATTACTTTATCGCCGTCACTTACGAATCTGCACGACGTGTTCCATATGTCTCAGTTGAGGAAGTACATTACAGATCCACCGCATGTGGTTCAAATGGATGATGTACAAGTGAGGGATAATCTGACAGTGAAAGCATTACATGTGCGGATTGATGGTCGTGAGATGAAGCAATTATGGGGTAAAGACATAGCTTTGGTGAAAGTGTTGTGGGGTGGACCAGCAGGCGCAAGTTGGACTTGGGAGTGTAAAGATCAAATGAAGGAGTCGTATCCGACTCTGTTTCCTTCAGGTAATTTTCGAGGGTGAAAATTCTTTAAGTGGGGGAGAGTTGTAACACCCCAAAATAATTATAATATTTACTTGTTTGAATTATTATGATTATTCGGTGTTTTGGTACATTTTGATGGATTTTGGTGACGTTGATGACTTTATGTGGTGTTGTGGGGTAGCTTTGGGTTAAGCGAACATTGAGACCTCTTAGAAGTAGTAATTAAATTAGATTATTTTATTAGTAATAATAATAGAATAATTTGAATATTGAGAATATTATTGGGATTATTATTATTATTATTAATTAAAATAATTAGGAGGACCATTAAGGGCAAGATGGTAATATTGAGTGGGTTAATTGAGGAAAGTTTGGGTAAGTCATGATTAAGGCCCAAAACATAGGTTTAACAAAAGAAAAATAGGGATTATGAGAATTAGTTTTGTGTAACCCTAAGGAGTGAAGAGAGAGCTGAAGAAATGAGGCTAGAACGAGGAATCAACCGTAGAACCCGAAAACGAAGAATCCTTGCTGGAAAATTCGAGGTATAGGGGGTAATTCGGGTTAATATGTTTGATATGGGTGTGAGGTAGAGTAAATGGTGTGTTTTGTGTTATGATGAATTTCCGTATGCCGAATCTGTGTGATTTTTCCTGCATATATGTTGGTTAATTTCTGTGATGAATCGATGTGTGTTGCTGTAATTGATGTCGAATTCACGTGAACGATTATTGATATTGTGAATTTGTGGCTATTTTCTGTGTTTTACCATGAACAGATTTGGAAAATTATGTATGTTAGGGGATGAAGAAATTAGGAGTTAAATGACGAGTAAACATGTTATAATAATAGGATAATTGGATAGAATGAAAGTAAGGGAATTAAAATGGTATAGAAACTGTTTTGGATCTAAATTAGGGGCTTGGATGTGCACAAGAGTATGAGAATTTGTAGAAATGCAAAATTTGAGTTTTTTTTCCTGCAGACAAGGCATTACGCGTATGGTGGGCATGCCAGAGGGGCATTACGCTTAACGCAGGGGGCATTACGTGTATGGTGGGCACACCAGAGGGGCATTACGCGTAATGCAGGGGTATTACGTGTAACACATGGGGTATTACGCGTAACGCATGGGCATTACGCGTAAGGAGATCTGAGGACGAATTTTTGGAGGAAAACGTCTCTGGTCATACGCGTAAGGCACAAGGCATTACGCGTATGGACCTGGGAAACCTGAGGCATTACGCGTAACGCAGAGGGCATTACACGTATGGACAACGTGAGTGCAGAATTTTCCCGTTTTTGCGATTTCTGTCCCGATTTCGCTTGTGATGCGGTTTCTTTGAGACGTAGGGCTATGATGAGGTAATAAGACCCTAGTAAACTAGTAATAAAGATGAATGGGATAAAATCAGGGAAATTTTATGTGGCGAATAATGACGAGTGTGAATTAGGATGCTTGATGATGGTTATGATATGACGAATTATGATGAATGTGAAATGATGTTGTTTTATGACGAGTTGATGATAATCTATGGATGATGTGATAACGTGGTGATTTATGATGATTTGTGATGTATGTTAATAATATGTGACCATGGTTATTTATGATGAATTATGATGCATGATTTGAATTGTGATGATGATTTGAATTATGATGATGATGGTTTATGAATGATGATGCAATTGACGATTTTGTGACGATGATGATGATGGCGTTTGCATCATGCATTCATAGCATTGTAGGACTCCGGTCCATTTGGTGGCTTCAATCCCATTGTGTGGATTGAGGTGTTTGTGACGTGCTTCGATTCTTGTGTAGAATCGATCCTATTGGCGGGGATCTTTGGAGGGTGATGGCCCAGTATCCATCAATTATGACGAATTGGTACCACATGCATGAGTCAATGAAGTTGCATTGCATTCTATTGATGTATTTGACGTGTTGATGACTTGATGATGTTTTGTGTTACTGCTTTATCTTTAGCTTATATCTTATATATTGATTCGTGATTACTCACCCTGCCTGTTTGAATGTTGCCTCCACGTGGGTAACGTGCAGATGTTCAGGATTAGCTTTTGGCGCGTGAAGAGCTTACTTGAAGTGCTTTTGGTTATTTTTGGTCGAGTAGAGGGTCTTGCTCTGATATGTAACATCGGGTCGGGGCGTTGAGTCGAACTATAGTGTTCTTGTATTTGATGATCTTATGATGTGTTGAGTTGTTTAAAACTTGGATGTTATAAATGACAATGAAGTTTTTATGAAGTTTTTCGCTGCAAAGTATTTGATTTAATTATGATGTCTTTTGACGAAATGTGACGCCATTGTGGCATTTTTACTCTGATAAATTGGTGTTTTATCCGTGATTTTTGTTGGGTAGAAAAGGGTGTTACACCTGACATGATTTACGTCAATATGAATATGTCCTTTAAAACTATATATATCATGCTAAGTCAGAGTTACTTGTTTAGTAGGATTCATGATCATTTTTTAGTACCTTTAAATCATCCCCACAAACAAACCATTGTGGAAATGGAGGTGCAAAGGCCAAAGACATTTCAGTGGTAGGCAAAGGGGGAAACTTAGGAGGATAACAGTTTAATACAAACTTATACGTATCCTCCACATAATAAGGGATCTTTAAATCAGGAACTTTCTCCATCAATTTTCCCATTAGAGTAATTGTTGCTTCATGAATAGTCCGACTAAGATCATTGGGGTCATACACAGTCTCAAAATATCATTGGAAAGTTTGGAATTCTTTCATGTATTTGTCTCTACCTTTTTGGAACTTCTTCTGCAAAGAAGAGAAAGCGTTTGTCAAATATTGAGATAATATTGCAACATCAAGAGATTCTTTTGCATGATAGGCTCTCCACCAAGTGTCAAACTCTTTGGTGCAATAAAAAGTGGGTTGAAAGGAATATGTGTGAGTACAACACGATTAACAGCAAGTCGATCAAGACCTTGAGTATATTGACTCTCTAAGTATTCGACAATACAAAGACAAAGTTCATTCTTTCGACTAAAGAAATATTTGGGTACAGATTGGCTGACTCCAAATTGGGTTGATAGTACAATATCTTTACTCCATCTTTAGAGATCCCAAGTCTGGTCAAAAAGAGTTTTGGAGTGAGGAAAGCTTCTCATACCTCCCTTGATTCAATCTCTTGATCACCAGTAGTAGGAAATTTTCTTCTGAACCACTAAGGCCCATGACTTCTATTCACAAAAGGAGCCATTGAGAGGTGAATTTGTGACATTTGGAAAACATCATGAAGTACTTTGAAAAAGCTTCCTTGTCTATTCAATTTGCATCAACTGGGGTAATTTAAGTAAGTCGAGTGCATTTGATGCGTCTGTTCTTGATGTATTCGTCAACATCGTTGGGTTTTTTGACATACAAGGAAGGTTCTAACATGGAGTTTAACCAAATTTGGAGTAGACAATAAGGTCCCTCTAACATCATATTCTCTTTGGGTTTCATGTTTTTCAGGGTTTTATTGGCTAAACCTAAGGATTCATAAAGGGATCTTTATATTAATTGGCTAAGACAGATGTCTCACCCCTCATGTAATTGGTTATCCAGGGTCAAGTATCTTTTGGCTACCTTCAAATATTTACAAGAAAAGATACATTTCGATAACCAGAATGTTAAAAAGGCAATGTGTTCTTCATCAGACACTTTGTAAGTGGTAAGGTCATGATGGTCTTCGATGTATTTTCTAAAGATGGCACTATTAATATTGAAATTAATGGTATCCTCATCTCTTTCATTGGGGTTGAAGTTGTCACAAATTGGACGAAGACTAGTGATGGCTGTTATGTCGAAAAGGGTAGGTGTCACTATTCCACAATGAAGATGGAAAGTATTGGTGCTACTTTCCCATAAATACAAGGTTACGACAAACATATTTTGAAAGTAAAAAGGACCAACCTCGACAACTGAATTAAATCATAAATTCCTCTAAATTTCCAAGTATCACCCATTTTTGTTTCGATTTTATTCAACTAAAGGATATAATCCCCATTTCTTTGGGGGAAGGGGCATAACGAAACATGTAACACCCTTCTATAACCCAAAAAAATAATCAGATATTTTAATTAGAAAACATAACCATAAGGGTGTCACACACATTAAAAAATATAACATGCTCTGTAACACGGGTTACCACATAAATAAATTCAAATGCACATATTTATACCAGGGATGTTACACGACACCCAACACATCTGATTTGTACTTAGAATGTTACACGACATCCAACATATCTGATTTGGGTCAAGTACTTGTATAATAAGGCATTCAGTACATGTCCTTGCATGCTCACCCAAGAATTTATGGTATCATCGCAGCATAATCACTAATAAACATACAACAATAGCATTGTAACTCAAGACATTAAGTCTCATGAATTTCAACTTAATAACATAATCAAAAGAGTATGACAATCATCTCAAAACAACTTAAAATTCTCAACAACACAAAAAGTTTGTAACTTCGACAACAATAATACAAAAATCAAATCAAGCGTTTATCCCAACTCGATGTTACATGACCAAAACAAGGAACCACTAAATAAAAGCGATAAACTATGGAAGTAACTCCAAGACTATCTTCCCCTTACTTCAGCAATATTACTCCCGAGTATCTGCATGATGCCCATGTAAAAGCAACATTCAAACAGAAGGGTGAAAATACGATTCAATAATAACGGTAAAAGACAATCGGAAGTAGATTAATCTAATAACATCACACACCAAATACAACAACATAGGCATATCAAGTATTCTCATCCACACAACATAATATCCAGGAAATCACCAAATGCAACTCAAATGCAATGCATCCAACAATTGACTCAACATGCATGTGGTACCAAATTATGAATGCACAGGTTCATTTCACTCCATGATTCCCAGCATATAATCGATTCCCTCTTGGAACCGGAGTATACCAAATCGCTACAATCACCATAGGTAACGCTTCACTAATCCCTCATAATAGGAATTAACTACCCGCACCCGAACCAACACCATAGGATCGAGGCCACAACATAATTAGAATTGAAGTTCAGCCAACATGAATGCATGGACTCTCAATATGCAACAACAACACATACACATTGTCCCCTCTTTTGACCGTGTATGCCACCTATAACATAATCACCATCAAAATAGCATGCATATATTTGAACATACAATAACATTAACAACATCCTCATAACATCATACACCATACACAACATTAATTAATATTACTACAACCAACAATAAAATTAACTTCAGTAACTCACATATGCAAACTCATAAACATACAATCTTATAACAACAACACATAATTCTCACAACTTGATAGTCATGTTCCACACCACATCAACATCACTGCCACACCATCAACACATTAACAACATTATTATGAAGACATCAACATATCAACATCATTATCACATGACACTATCATAACAATGCATTGATTCTTCAACTGAACATATAAACAATCAACTTCGCAAACATAGTAGACATAGGAATAATATATAAACCTTTCAGCTATCACTATTATGCTATGTCACATTAGGTACATGGATAATATTCAAACTTCTCATCAAGCACTACCATGTTATAGCCCTGATTATTAGCTTTCTAACACTTCAAACGGGGCATCATTTGGACATACAGATCAAAAGTTATGATCAAAACATTAGATGGATCAAAACACTAGAGCAATAAATTACTGCCAAGGGATCAATCGATTGGTTGACGCTAATGTTACGTAATTTTTCAAAAATGAAGTGGAGCAATCGATTTACATTATGGAGCAATCGATGTCCTGCATATTTTTCCAAAAATTCCAGTTTTTCAATGTTACGGGATTTTCATCCAAATCTCATCTTCAACCCTAAATCAGTTCCAATTTTATTCAAAATCATCTCTATAAGTTGTATAACAAGAACAACACATATATCATGGTAATTAACATCAATCTATCAATTTTTCTCATGATTCAACTACTTAGATTCATGCCCTAATACACCAAGTATTCTATCAATTTTCATGGATTCACTTGATCTCAAGGACACATCAACAACACATCATCACACACAATTTCAATTCATATCATGGCACACGAGAACAGAATTATCATCACAATTGCGTCAACAATTAATCATAACAAAAATAAGATTAAACCTTAATCTACCATTCGATCCATACCCCTATTATTGAACCCAATTCTCACCCTTACCTTAGATTTCTTGCAAAAATTCTGAATTGGAACCTTCACTCTCCTCCCTTAATCACCTTGCCTCTTGCCTTTTCTTGCCCTAGCACTCTTTCTCCTTTCTCCCATTTTTCACATATGATGCAACTGACCTTTCTTATTCCAATTTCCTCTTTTCTAATAATAATATTCCTCTTTATTATATTTCCCTTATTTACCCTAACTTACCCCTCATGTAATTACCTTCTTACCCCAAAAATCTCTACACATACTATTTATTTTATTTTCACTAATTAATATAATAAAATAAATAAAATATTATTTTTAATTACCAAAACAACTCTAAATTATTCTACTCACTTCTATCATCTCTCTATACCCCTAACTCAAAGACACATACCCCGCCAACACCCAACCATAAAATAAATTATCAACATGCATAATTCAAATAATTAAAATATAATAAAATATCTAATAAAAAATGGGGTGTTACAAAAATACACGAAGAGTGACAGTCATGTATTCTAAATTTATGGGTTCCTTAATGCTCACTATAGGTTTTATACGGTGGTAAGAAGGAAAAAATTCTCTAAGTTTAACCACGTCCACTGAAGGGTCAGACATTGGTGGCTTTGGGACAGTGCATGAGTTTTACCGAAAATTGAATAAGGAATCAATACTTGAGATTTGAAGATACGAAGTTTTTCCTCCTAATTTGGTGGCTCTGGGACATATTCTTGATTCCTAGCAAGAATGGTTGAATGCAGTCTAGTAGCTAGAGGTAGAGAGTCCTTGGATTCTTTTGCGTTTTTTTGCTTTGGAAGCCATTATTGAAGATGATGGACTTGAGGCTTGGAGAAGAGAAATTTTTAAGAGGAGTTTGTTGGTAATAATAAGCAGAAAAGAGAAGAAGAAATAAAGAAGTACTTGTATTGGGAGAGAAAAAAACTCTTCAATTTTGCTGTTGACAAACAACGCCAAATTTTGTGACACGTGCCATAATGTTAGAGGAAAAATTGAAACGATTTCGTGTGCAGAGCCACGCCGTCCTAAAAGAGCGGAGCCGTGATTGAAAGTTATGGAATGGTGGGAAAATGCACGTTTTCGAGGTGACGGTTGATGGAAAGGTCATGATGTCTATGACGTCAGTCCACTAGGTGAAATAGTATCATGGAAAGTAAAAAACGCCCCTATATCCTTTTGGTAGAAAGAAGCATTTTGGGGGGCAATTTGTTAGCTGGGATTTTTGACAGGGCCAAATCTTAGCACAATGAGGAATCTTAGAAAATTTTAAAGGTTGAAAGGATGTTTCGACTTAGTCTACTGATCAAGGAAGTTAAAGCCTCAGTTGTTGGAATAAAGATTGGGACTTAGTATTTTTTTCTGAAGAGGAATTTCATCCAACATTTTGACAGTAGCATTATTCACGTTTTCAACGTCAACAATCAGCAAGACACGTTGATCAACAGTGTTTAGCACGAAGAAACATTTTTCAAAACGAGTAACTACTTTTCAGCCTTGTCCAAAAGAACACGCGGAAGACATTTCAGAGGTGAAAAGCATGCAGAAATTACGTGTCAATTGTTGAAAAGGAGAACATTACAAGTAGTTATTTTTACATCAATATAAATAGGAGTTATAGTGTTAAGATTCATGGTGTTGTGTTGAATTCACTAAAAAACTCACAAACTCAAAGTACCTAGCAAAGCGAGAAACGAGTTTACTTAAGCGAAATGTATGATTCCAAACACCATTTCATTTAATGCAAAGTATCTTACTTTAATTTATTTTCTTTTCAATCCTCCTTTTATTCCTTTCGTTGTTTTTCATGTTACTTTACTTTTTCCTTTTAAATTGTCACTTAGTCATAGTCAAATTCCTTTACCTTTTCAAACAACTTAGTCTTTTGCATTTCTATATTTAAATATTTCGGCCATGTCAAAGTCATCCACCTTCTCACACAAAGTTTAGAAAATTTTTAAGTACTATGTCCTAGGATTATCTAGTCGATCCTGTAAGTAATTTTTTATAGATGACTAGCATTTGTTTACCAAATTTTATAGCCAACAATAATATGTTGTTAAGAAACATATACTCAAACTAAAGTGTATTTACATATCCAACATTGAAGTCGTGTCTATTAAAAATTCAGTCTACAAATTTATTGACATGATGCCCCCTTAAAATTATGTATCATTTGAAAAATTAGATTACCAATTTTTTTATTCACCATTACCACATTTTGAGGATTAATATGTAGTGATCTAGTAGGTTAGGGGTTTGACTTTCTTTGTGGAGTTTCATTGTCCATTGTTGTGTTGGTATTAATACCGTCATTAGGTGCCCCTAAAACATAACAAATTCTACTCATTTGTGTTGTTAATATTTAATATGTTGCATGTTTTATGACAGGATTAAACATAATATCTATTTGGTGGATTATAATATTCATCATTTCATGATTATCATTAATCATTTAACGTGTAATAGATTATAGGGTGGTGTTAGAAATCAAAGGTAGCATAGAATTTTCCAAATAATTATGGAAAAATCCACTATTTCTTGTTCCTATATGAGTCTATCGAATTCCAACATCTTGACTCACATACAAGGTTGGAAAGCGTGTATTCACTAAAGAGGCAATGTATGTAGCAGTGTTTTAAAAACCAGACCGGTCATCAAATCGGTGAGGGTACTGCGTCACTGGTTTATCGGTCGAACCACTAGGTCATTGGTCGAACCACATGACCAAACCGGATTAAATCGGATTAAACCGGATAACTCGGTTGAATAAACCTGTCATTATAATAGGTATAAAACTGGTAAAACCGGTCGAACCGGATGATTCAGTCTCTAAAAAATATAACTAGCACTTAAATTTTTTGAAAATATCATATCATAAATTCACAGGTTCATAATTTAAATTCAAATTTTAAACAGAGTCTAATTGTAAATTTTAAACAGAGTTTAATTTAAAACAATACAAATATTAACATTATTCTAAATAATAAATTTTCCAAGTCTATATATATATATATATATATATATATATAATGGAGATCAGTTAAGTCTAAAATTATATTATATTTAGTTTTTTAATTTGTGTTCTTAAATTTCTATACAAATATTTGTATGATGGTTTTTCAATCAATATAAATACAAAATAGTAAAAATAGTTTTGTGGATATTACGAAACTTAATTTGTGTATCACTTAAATCAAATGAGTGATCACTATTATTTTTGGAGAAAAGTTCCTATGTATTTGAGTAAAAAAATTTTTAAAAAAAATTTTTAAATTTTTTTTTTCTTTTTTTTAAAATAAGCAGTTGAACCGTCGGTTTGCGAAAACCGCTGGTTTTCCCGGTTTTCACCGGTTCGAAGACATGGCTGATCGAGTAAGTGAACCCGACCGGTTACCTGGCCGGTTCCCGGTCCAACCAGTCCGACCGCCCGGTCCGGTCCGGTTTTTAAAACTATGGTAAGTAGTTCATGATGTAGGAAAAAAACTTCAAGGCAACTCATATGGAGGCCAAATAAAATTTTACATTTTCATATGAGGGAATCATACATGAATGGATAATATTTCACTAACAACAACATTTTAAGGTGGACTAATATTAGGAAGTTGATTTGGCATAGCCATGTCAACCTCTTGTTTATCTTCATTCAAATTGTTATCTTTATTTTGATTATTATTTCGGTTGGAATCTCTCATATTTATTTAATATATCAATTCATAATTAATTCATAAAATAACTTATCCAACAAAAGCATCACAAGACTCTACACTCATTTCTAAACTCATTTTAGCACTTGTATTATTTCTAAAATTTCTAAAAAAGGCTCTAATCGTAAAAGCATCATGCAATTTTGCAAATATGTTATTCTAATTCATCCTACTTAACATTGTACTCGTGAATTAGGCACAATCTTTATCGTTAGTTTAGGTATTAAGTTAAATCTATTCGGAGGATATGGTTTCATGTCTCATTTTGATAAAAAAAAAACCCAATGAAAAATGCAATATTGAAGATTTATCCAGTGGGAATTGATCATCTTTGTAAAGGATTTCTTAAAATGTATGTTAAGAGTCTCACATTGGACAATGTGTGGCATAAACATAGATTTATAAGTGAGGATAATCCTAAAATTACAAGGAAGCTTTGTAAGATTGAGTTGGACTCAACCACAATTCTAAGATGGTATCAGATCACAATTTAGGATCCATTGGGTCACATGCTTTCAAGTTTGCGTTATCAAGTCACCTATTATTTATATTCAAAGACCAATTTCAATAGTGACAGACGTAAGGAGATGTGTTAAGGGTCTCATGTTAGAAAACATTGTTAGAATATTGTATAATTTAAATATTATTTATTATTATATAAAAATAATTATTATGTGAGCATATATTTTAATTATATTAACTATTATCAAATTAAGAGTCTTAATTGATTAAGTAATCAAATAAATTTAAAAGGCTATTTAGATTTGTATTTAATAATTAATTAATTAATTAATTAATTAATTAATCAATTGGATATGAGCTCAAATATGAGTGGATGTCTGGATTACCCATTTCGGAGTAATGAGAACCCTAGTTGGCTATCACATTATATATAGGCTATGGTCTCAAATATATCCTACACAAGAAATTTATCTCTTTTTTCCATCTGAAGAGTATTCAAGGCATTAGGAGTATCGGTTGAGGAAGAGTCATACAAGCCACCAGGTTGCTTGTTTTCTAATTTTCAGGATTACCACCAACAACCTCAATAGTTCAAACTATTCCTGCAATCTCTTCTCTCATACACTAACATGCCGTAGATCCTATAATTATATACATGTTTGTATTATCTATTATATTCCGCACTAAAGTATATAACATAATATGTAGAACATATATATATATATATATATATATATATGTGTGTGTGTGTGTGTGTGTGTGTGTGTGTGATTAATTGGTATTGATTTAATTTCATCAAGTGGTATCAAAGCAGATATTTATGTTAAGTTTATTGAAATTTGTCTATTAAACTTCAATTTTTTTGTGGATATCTGATTATGAAACATATATTTGAAATTCATGATTATGTGGATTTTTTTTTCAATACATGAATTTTTTATGATAATATTTGAGAATGTTTTCTTTTATTTGTTAAATCAATTTGATAGTATGAAATTTATGATTTGTGTATATTTGTTTTGAAAAGATTTGTATGGTTTAAGTTCTTCTATATAAATTTATATGTACACATGTTCTTTTATGTTCTTTCAAATAAAAGATTATACATATTCTATATATAAATATTTCTTCATGGATGATTGCAATTGTTTGGTCCTTAATTGCATTATAATCTTAAATATTTGTTTTAATCATGATTTTGTATAAAATAAAAACCAAAAAAATATATTAGAAATAAAGTTTTTTTTATTTGAAGTTAAATATTTTATTGTGATATATATCACAAAATTTAGATTTGATTCAAATTTGTTGCCATCAAATAAAATTTTGAATTTAACTTACAAATTATATGATAAATTTTGATTCAAAATAACATCTTTATATTTTTTTGGAAGAAAAGTATTTTTGAAAATTTTGGTTTTCTTTGGGAGATATTTTATTTAATATATATTATGCTAAATATATTTAGAATCACATATATGGTTAAGATTGATGATTGAGAATCATAAAAATACATTTTCTTTAAAGATTTTGATTTTCAACACTTTATTTGTAGCTAGAGTATATATTTAAAAATATATATGTTTATATCATTTATTTGGGAAAGATAAATATTAAATTTAAATATAATTTTGGTGATTTGATTCTTGGTTTTGAATTATAAAAAAAAGCTTTTATTATCAAATTATTTTATTTGATTTTTAATCATTGTTTTATCTTTCAATTTGATTCACATAAAATTTAGACATGAATTTTAATTTTGAGAGATAAGACAGATACTAATTTGTTTAATATATATTTAGTTATTATATATTATATATGAATTTTATTTTAATATTTTGAATGTCTCTAAAAATCATAAGATAAACAAAAAAAATTAATGATTTGATTCTTTAAATTTTGGATACTTTTAATTTTAGAATTGGGTTTGTTGATTCTAAAATGATTTATTTAAAGAATTATTTGGTGTATATGTGAATTTGTTTGACATTTATTTTGATATATAAATATTTAATATTTATCTAATTTGAAGTTATACATTTTGTATGATTATGTTATTTGAGTTTATTGTTATTAAGTTTTATACAATAATATTTTTTAATCATGCAATTTGTATAAATGTTGGAGAAATTTCCAAAATATTTAGTTGATAAATAATAATGATTAAATTGATTTCATGAATAATTTAAATAATAAATGATTATGTGGTGTATTGGTTAAGGCTTTTGACATACAAGTTTTTTCTATAAATAGACATACCTGTTAGGCATAAAATAGACACGAAAATGATTTGTTTTAAGTGCCAAAAATTATATCTAAGTCATTCTTTTATTTTTCTAGTGCACGAGAATAAATGAGAGAACCTTATTCTGTAAAATATCGTTGATTGATATGTTTAATGTGAATATGCGATTCATGTTAACGTTTTCAAAGTATCCTAAAGGGGATTTGTCGGTTAACCCATTTGCATCCAATTTGCCTAAATCGGTGGAGGCGAATCGAATCTAAAGCTTAGTGTAAACACATGCTTTGAAATTTATTTTGTGCAACTTTCTTCATACCGTTTTCATCTTCTTCTTGTTCATGTTTTGCAACAAACCCTTAATATAAGATCTAACAATCTTTAGGTTCCATTTTTTATTTTGATTCATACTTTATTTATAATTAATATTAAAGTATGCACCTTTGAAGAAGATGATAACATCTTTAAATGATGGTGAAAGAGAGATAAACATACACCTTTATTTATTAATATCTATGGTGAAAGGTACATAATTAAATTAAATGAACATGTCAATGTTTTTAATCCATGTAAATTATGTTGAAAATAATATTTATTTATGTTAAGTATATCATGTGGAACAAAATTATATATTTATCAAGTATGTGAACTTGAATAATTACAAATATATTTGATTTATGGTGTGTGATTGAATGTAAAATAAATTTTAAATATTATTCTTTGGTGCAAGTAATTTATTTTAATTAAGAATACATTATTTATGCCTGAAATGATTTAATAAAAAAAATTATGAATTTTAATTTAGGGTGCATGTATTGGTAACATAAAATGATGTAAATAAAATGTTAGAAATATCAAGAACATATTAACATTGCATTTTAGTTTGTTCAATAATTTGTTAAATTTAAAATGATTTATCTCATATTTTATGCGTATCATAATCTGAAAGTATTATTTTTGTTCATCTTTATATTTAAAGTAATTTGGGTATATTTTAGGTTGTTGTAAGTTGACAAATATTTATGGAGAAAAATTATAGAAAATATTAATGATGTGAATTCATTTTTTATTTTATATTGTAATTTTTATATGAATATATCATAGAACATTGTTAAATATGAAACATAAATTTATCACAAAGAATATGTTGCACATATGTTAGTTATGCAAGAAAATTGTTTATTTTAAAAATATAGAAATATGTTATATATTGTTGTATTTATATGGAGTTTTATGAATTACATGTTTGAATCCAATTCATGAAATAAAATTTAGTCATGAGAAATTTGTATGATCATGGTTGTCGATTGCTATAAATATTTAATGCATTGAGTATATTTTGGATATATGTGGAAGTAAAACTTCAAACTAAAAAAGTTAGTAAATGAAGAATGACATAAAAATTGTGTATATGACAAAACGAT
This sequence comes from Lathyrus tuberosus, assembly GCA_022829125.1. Lineage (NCBI taxonomy): Eukaryota > Viridiplantae > Streptophyta > Magnoliopsida > Fabales > Fabaceae > Lathyrus > Lathyrus tuberosus. The sequence goes on along the minus strand of JALAZF010000007.1, from coordinate 22,689,004 downwards.
TGACAAAAGTGTCGTGGTGATAGTATGTCAAAACTATCAAGAAAATAAAGTTATTTTGTATATGATACTTGTACTAAAATGACAAAAAATGTCATAGGTTGATAATAGTTGGTAAATACTATCAAGAGTGCATAAAGTAATCATATGCATGACTAGTTGAAAGGTTGAATATTTTAAGTTTATTAAAGATGAAAAATCTTGCAATTCTTTGACGAAAGAATTGACAAAGACATGATATCTTTGGATATAATTGAATAAATGAAGACATCATTAGGGATATCGTGGAACAAACCCATATCTAATTAATCATCGATAGTGAAAACTCAATTCACACTTGATTAACGTTAAGTCTTGAGTTCAATGATAAAAGTACACTGTTAGAGTGATTGAAGTAGTTAACGATAGATACATCCCAAGGAGTAAAAGTACTTGGACCATAAGAATAAATGCGGTAGGATGAGGTTTTCCTCTTAATAGACATATATCATATGTTTGCTGGAATGCATAGTTATGGGTGCATTTCTGATATAGTCTACCTATATGAGAATGAAGTGGTGCCGCTTCATATAGTTAAAGGGTTTGACTCTTAAATTCTCATGAAAAGGATATGAGACACAAGACCTTATTTAATGTGTCATATTAATAATTCAATCAATGGTACCGAGATTTCGCGTGTGAGTTATGCACGCTTGTTCTAATGAATAATTAGTTCAAAGCTTGTCTACCAATCTATTCGGGGATGAGTGAAAAATTAACTTACTAAGTAATGGTTCAAATTGTAAGATACCTTTATCTGAAATCATGAAATTTTCTGAATAATGAATTTAAATATATTTTGAAAATTGTGGGGGATTGTTGGAGAAATTTCCAAAATATTTAGTTGATAAATAATAATGATTAAATTAATTTCATGAATTATTGAAATAGTAAATGATTATGTGGTGTATTGGTTAAGGCTTTTGAAATCATTCAAGCATTGTTTCTCCCCATTAATTGGTACAAGTTTTTCTATAAATAGAGATACTTGTTAGGCATAAAATAGACACGAAAATGACTTGTTTCAAGTGCCAAAAATTATATCTAAAATATCCTGAAGAAGATTTGCCGGTTAATCCATTTGCATCCAATTTGCCTAAATTGGTGGGGCGAATCGAACCTAAAGCTTAGTGTAAACATACGCTTTGGAATTTATTGTGTGCAACTTTCATCGTACCGTTTTCATCTTCTTCTTGTTCCAGTTTTGCAGCAGACCATCAACACAAGATCTAACAATATATTCATAAAACTTATGTTTTATTGTAAATTTGTTCTCAGGCTAAGAACTTTCAAGAAATATTATTATTACTAAACGACATCCAATATGAATATGACCTACATTTGTGGGTAATGTCTTATAAATTTAAGACTATTCTCATTGAATTTATTAAAATGTCTAGTAATTTTGATTGAATTGATTGAAGCAACATGTTACAAAAATAATATTTGTTGTGTAAATTTGATTCAATCGAAATTACAAAAGATGTAGTGTGTAATTGTTCATGCGAACTGTTATGGTCAGCCAAAAGGAAGACACTGTTTGGCCGAACAATTGCATGAAAATACCGTTTACAATTAATTTTTTGCAATCAAAGATTGATAATTAATGGTGTGTTTGATATCTTGTTCGAGTCTTTTAATTTATAAGTAAAAATAAATGTCTATATAATATTTTATTGTCTTATCAGTAATGATGTTGTATAAGTATAAATCTTTCAAGTGTTCATTTGATTGTACTCACACATATAAGGTAAACATGTGACAATTTTAAGAATTTATTATTTATAAATATTAATTGTCAGTGTTTAATCATTGAAAATAAATACTACTAACAATTGATTTTATTGCCTAAATATTTAATATCAATGATTAAATCGGATTAAACCGGATAACTCGGTTGAATAAACCTGTCATTATAATAGGTATAAAACCGGTAAAACCGGTCGAACCGGATGATTCAGTCTCTAAAAAATATAACTAGCACTTAAATTTTTTGAAAATATCATATCATAAATTCACAGGTTCATAATTTAAATTCAAATTTTAAACAGAGTCTAATTGTAAATTTTAAACAGAGTCTAAATTAAACAGAGTTTAATTTAAAACAATACAAATATTAACATTATTCTAAATAATAAATTTTCCAAGTCTATATATATATATATATATATATATATATATATATATAATGGAAATCAGTTAAGTCTAAAATTATATTATATTTAGTTTTTTAATTTGTGTTCTTAAATTTCTATACAAATATTTGTATGATGGTTTTTCAATCAATATAAATACAAAATAGTAAAAATAGTTTTGTGGATATTACGAAACTTAATTTGTGCATCACTTAAATCAAATGAGTGATCACTATTATTTTTGGAGAAAAGTTCCTATGTATTTGAGTAAAAAAATTTTTAAATTTTTTTTTTCTTTTTTTTAAAATAAGCAGTTGAACCGTCGGTTTGCGAAAACCGCCGGTTTTCCCGGTTTTCACCGGTTCGAAGACATGGCCGATCGAGTAAGTGAACCCGACCGGTTACCTGGCCGGTTCCCGGTCCAACCAGTCCGACCGCCCGGTCCGGTCCGGTTTTTAAAACTATGGTAAGTAGTTCATGATGTAGGAAAAAAACTTCAAGGCAACTCATATGGAGGCCAAATAAAATTTTACATTTTCATATGAGGGAATCATACATGAATGGATAATATTTCACTAACAACAACATTTTAAGGTGGACTAATATTAGGAAGTTGATTTGGCATAGCCATGTCAACCTCTTGTTTATCTTCATTCAAATTGTTATCTTTATTTTGATTATTATTTCGGTTGGAATCTCTCATATTTATTTAATATATCAATTCATAATTAATTCATAAAATAACTTATCCAACAAAAGCATCACAAGACTCTACACTCATTTCTAAACTCATTTTAGCACTTGTATTATTTCTAAAATTTCTAAAAAAGGCTCTAATCGTAAAAGCATCATGCAATTTTGCAAATATGTTATTCTAATTCATCCTACTTAACATTGTACTCGTGAATTAGGCACAATCTTTATCGTTAGTTTAGGTATTAAGTTAAATCTATTCGGAGGATATGGTTTCATGTCTCATTTTGATAAAAAAAAAACCCAATGAAAAATGCAATATTGAAGATTTATCCAGTGGGAATTGATCATCTTTGTAAAGGATTTCTTAAAATGTATGTTAAGAGTCTCACATTGGACAATGTGTGGCATAAACATAGATTTATAAGTGAGGATAATCCTAAAATTACAAGGAAGCTTTGTAAGATTGAGTTGGACTCAACCACAATTCTAAGATGGTATCAGATCACAATTTAGGATCCATTGGGTCACATGCTTTCAAGTTTGCGTTATCAAGTCACCTATTATTTATATTCAAAGACCAATTTCAATAGTGACAGACGTAAGGAGATGTGTTAAGGGTCTCATGTTAGAAAACATTGTTAGAATATTGTATAATTTAAATATTATTTATTATTATATAAAAATAATTATTATGTGAGCATATATTTTAATTATATTAACTATTATCAAATTAAGAGTCTTAATTGATTAAGTAATCAAATAAATTTAAAAGGCTATTTAGATTTGTATTTAATAATTAATTAATTAATTAATTAATTAATTAATCAATTGGATATGAGCTCAAATATGAGTGGATGTCTGGATTACCCATTTCGGAGTAATGAGAACCCTAGTTGGCTATCACATTATATATAGGCTATGGTCTCAAATATATCCTACACAAGAAATTTATCTCTTTTTTCCATCTGAAGAGTATTCAAGGCATTAGGAGTATCGGTTGAGGAAGAGTCATACAAGCCACCAGGTTGCTTGTTTTCTAATTTTCAGGATTACCACCAACAACCTCAATAGTTCAAACTATTCCTGCAATCTCTTCTCTCATACACTAACATGCCGTAGATCCTATAATTATATACATGTTTGTATTATCTATTATATTCCGCACTAAAGTATATAACATAATATGTAGAACATATATATATATATATATATATATATATATATGTGTGTGTGTGTGTGTGTGTGTGTGTGTGTGTGTGTGATTAATTGGTATTGATTTAATTTCATCAAGTGGTATCAAAGCAGATATTTATGTTAAGTTTATTGAAATTTGTCTATTAAACTTCAATTTTTTTGTGGATATCTGATTATGAAACATATATTTGAAATTCATGATTATGTGGATTTTTTTTTCAATACATGAATTTTTTATGATAATATTTGAGAATGTTTTCTTTTATTTGTTAAATCAATTTGATAGTATGAAATTTATGATTTGTGTATATTTGTTTTGAAAAGATTTGTATGGTTTAAGTTCTTCTATATAAATTTATATGTACACATGTTCTTTTATGTTCTTTCAAATAAAAGATTATACATATTCTATATATAAATATTTCTTCATGGATGATTGCAATTGTTTGGTCCTTAATTGCATTATAATCTTAAATATTTGTTTTAATCATGATTTTGTATAAAATAAAAACCAAAAAAATATATTAGAAATAAAGTTTTTTTTATTTGAAGTTAAATATTTTATTGTGATATATATCACAAAATTTAGATTTGATTCAAATTTGTTGCCAACAAATAAAATTTTGAATTTAACTTACAAATTATATGATAAATTTTGATTCAAAATAACATCTTTATATTTTTTTGGAAGAAAAGTATTTTTGAAAATTTTGGTTTTCTTTGGGAGATATTTTATTTAATATATATTATGCTAAATATATTTAGAATCACATATATGGTTAAGATTGATGATTGAGAATCATAAAAATACATTTTCTTTAAAGATTTTGATTTTCAACACTTTATTTGTAGCTAGAGTATATATTTAAAAATATATATGTTTATATCATTTATTTGGGAAAGATAAATATTAAATTTAAATATAATTTTGGTGATTTGATTCTTGGTTTTGAATTATAAAAGAAAGCTTTTATTATCAAATTATTTTATTTGATTTTTAATCATTGTTTTATCTTTCAATTTGATTCACATAAAATTTAGACATGAATTTTAATTTTGAGAGATAAGACAGATACTAATTTGTTTAATATATATTTAGTTATTATATATTATATATGAATTTTATTTTAATATTTTGAATGTCTCTAAAAATCATAAGATAAACAAAAAAAATTAATGATTTGATTCTTTAAATTTTGGATACTTTTAATTTTAGAATTGGGTTTGTTGATTCTAAAATGATTTATTTAAAGAATTATTTGGTGTATATGTGAATTTGTTTGACATTTATTTTGATATATAAATATTTAATATTTATCTAATTTGAAGTTATACATTTTGTATGATTATGTTATTTGAGTTTATTGTTATTAAGTTTTATACAATAATATTTTTTAATCATGCAATTTGTATAAATGTTGGAGAAATTTCCAAAATATTTAGTTGATAAATAATAATGATTAAATTGATTTCATGAATAATTTAAATAATAAATGATTATGTGGTGTATTGGTTAAGGCTTTTGACATACAAGTTTTTTCTATAAATAGACATACCTGTTAGGCATAAAATAGACACGAAAATGATTTGTTTTAAGTGCCAAAAATTATATCTAAGTCATTCTTTTATTTTTCTAGTGCACGAGAATAAATGAGAGAACCTTATTCTGTAAAATATCGTTGATTGATATGTTTAATGTGAATATGCGATTCATGTTAACGTTTTCAAAGTATCCTAAAGGGGATTTGTCGGTTAACCCATTTGCATCCAATTTGCCTAAATCGGTGGAGGCGAATCGAATCTAAAGCTTAGTGTAAACACATGCTTTGAAATTTATTTTGTGCAACTTTCTTCATACCGTTTTCATCTTCTTCTTGTTCATGTTTTGCAACAAACCCTTAATATAAGATCTAACAATCTTTAGGTTCCATTTTTTATTTTGATTCATACTTTATTTATAATTAATATTAAAGTATGCACCTTTGAAGAAGATGATAACATCTTTAAATGATGGTGAAAGAGAGATAAACATACACCTTTATTTATTAATATCTATGGTGAAAGGTACATAATTAAATTAAATGAACATGTCAATGTTTTTAATCCATGTAAATTATGTTGAAAATAATATTTATTTATGTTAAGTATATCATGTGGAACAAAATTATATATTTATCAAGTATGTGAACTTGAATAATTACAAATATATTTGATTTATGGTGTGTGATTGAATGTAAAATAAATTTTAAATATTATTCTTTGGTGCAAGTAATTTATTTTAATTAAGAATACATTATTTATGCCTGAAATGATTTAATAAAAAAAATTATGAATTTTAATTTAGGGTGCATGTATTGGTAACATAAAATGATGTAAATAAAATGTTAGAAATATCAAGAACATATTAACATTGCATTTTAGTTTGTTCAATAATTTGTTAAATTTAAAATGATTTATCTCATATTTTATGCGTATCATAATCTGAAAGTATTATTTTTGTTCATCTTTATATTTAAAGTAATTTGGGTATATTTTAGGTTGTTGTAAGTTGACAAATATTTATGGAGAAAAATTATAGAAAATATTAATGATGTGAATTCATTTTTTATTTTATATTGTAATTTTTATATGAATATATCATAGAACATTGTTAAATATGAAACATAAATTTATCACAAAGAATATGTTGCACATATGTTAGTTATGCAAGAAAATTGTTTATTTTAAAAATATAGAAATATGTTATATATTGTTGTATTTATATGGAGTTTTATGAATTACATGTTTGAATCCAATTCATGAAATAAAATTTAGTCATGAGAAATTTGTATGATCATGGTTGTCGATTGCTATAAATATTTAATGCATTGAGTATATTTTGGATATATGTGGAAGTAAAACTTCAAACTAAAAAAGTTAGTAAATGAAGAATGACATAAAAATTGTGTATATGACAAAACGATTGACAAAAGTGTCGTGGTGATAGTATGTCAAAACTATCAAGAAAATAAAGTTATTTTGTATATGATACTTGTACTAAAATGACAAAAAATGTCATAGGTTGATAATAGTTGGTAAATACTATCAAGAGTGCATAAAGTAATCATATGCATGACTAGTTGAAAGGTTGAATATTTTAAGTTTATTAAAGATGAAAAATCTTGCAATTCTTTGACGAAAGAATTGACAAAGACATGATATCTTTGGATATAATTGAATAAATGAAGACATCATTAGGGATATCGTGGAACAAACCCATATCTAATTAATCATCGATAGTGAAAACTCAATTCACACTTGATTAACGTTAAGTCTTGAGTTCAATGATAAAAGTACACTGTTAGAGTGATTGAAGTAGTTAACGATAGATACATCCCAAGGAGTAAAAGTACTTGGACCATAAGAATAAATGCGGTAGGATGAGGTTTTCCTCTTAATAGACATATATCATATGTTTGCTGGAATGCATAGTTATGGGTGCATTTCTGATATAGTCTACCTATATGAGAATGAAGTGGTGCCGCTTCATATAGTTAAAGGGTTTGACTCTTAAATTCTCATGAAAAGGATATGAGACACAAGACCTTATTTAATGTGTCATATTAATAATTCAATCAATGGTACCGAGATTTCGCGTGTGAGTTATGCACGCTTGTTCTAATGAATAATTAGTTCAAAGCTTGTCTACCAATCTATTCGGGGATGAGTGAAAAATTAACTTACTAAGTAATGGTTCAAATTGTAAGATACCTTTATCTGAAATCATGAAATTTTCTGAATAATGAATTTAAATATATTTTGAAAATTGTGGGGGATTGTTGGAGAAATTTCCAAAATATTTAGTTGATAAATAATAATGATTAAATTAATTTCATGAATTATTGAAATAGTAAATGATTATGTGGTGTATTGGTTAAGGCTTTTGAAATCATTCAAGCATTGTTTCTCCCCATTAATTGGTACAAGTTTTTCTATAAATAGAGATACTTGTTAGGCATAAAATAGACACGAAAATGACTTGTTTCAAGTGCCAAAAATTATATCTAAAATATCCTGAAGAAGATTTGCCGGTTAATCCATTTGCATCCAATTTGCCTAAATTGGTGGGGCGAATCGAACCTAAAGCTTAGTGTAAACATACGCTTTGGAATTTATTGTGTGCAACTTTCATCGTACCGTTTTCATCTTCTTCTTGTTCCAGTTTTGCAGCAGACCATCAACACAAGATCTAACAATATATTCATAAAACTTATGTTTTATTGTAAATTTGTTCTCAGGCTAAGAACTTTCAAGAAATATTATTATTACTAAACGACATCCAATATGAATATGACCTACATTTGTGGGTAATGTCTTATAAATTTAAGACTATTCTCATTGAATTTATTAAAATGTCTAGTAATTTTGATTGAATTGATTGAAGCAACATGTTACAAAAATAATATTTGTTGTGTAAATTTGATTCAATCGAAATTACAAAAGATGTAGTGTGTAATTGTTCATGCGAACTGTTATGGTCAGCCAAAAGGAAGACACTGTTTGGCCGAACAATTGCATGAAAATACCGTTTACAATTAATTTTTTGCAATCAAAGATTGATAATTAATGGTGTGTTTGATATCTTGTTCGAGTCTTTTAATTTATAAGTAAAAATAAATGTCTATATAATATTTTATTGTCTTATCAGTAATGATGTTGTATAAGTATAAATCTTTCAAGTGTTCATTTGATTGTACTCACACATATAAGGTAAACATGTGACAATTTTAAGAATTTATTATTTATAAATATTAATTGTCAGTGTTTAATCATTGAAAATAAATACTACTAACAATTGATTTTATTGCCTAAATATTTAATATCAATGATTAAATCGGATTAAACCGGATAACTCGGTTGAATAAACCTGTCATTATAATAGGTATAAAACCGGTAAAACCGGTCGAACCGGATGATTCAGTCTCTAAAAAATATAACTAGCACTTAAATTTTTTGAAAATATCATATCATAAATTCACAGGTTCATAATTTAAATTCAAATTTTAAACAGAGTCTAATTGTAAATTTTAAACAGAGTCTAAATTAAACAGAGTTTAATTTAAAACAATACAAATATTAACATTATTCTAAATAATAAATTTTCCAAGTCTATATATATATATATATATATATATATATATATATATATATATAATGGAAATCAGTTAAGTCTAAAATTATATTATATTTAGTTTTTTAATTTGTGTTCTTAAATTTCTATACAAATATTTGTATGATGGTTTTTCAATCAATATAAATACAAAATAGTAAAAATAGTTTTGTGGATATTACGAAACTTAATTTGTGCATCACTTAAATCAAATGAGTGATCACTATTATTTTTGGAGAAAAGTTCCTATGTATTTGAGTAAAAAAATTTTTAAATTTTTTTTTTCTTTTTTTTAAAATAAGCAGTTGAACCGTCGGTTTGCGAAAACCGCCGGTTTTCCCGGTTTTCACCGGTTCGAAGACATGGCCGATCGAGTAAGTGAACCCGACCGGTTACCTGGCCGGTTCCCGGTCCAACCAGTCCGACCGCCCGGTCCGGTCCGGTTTTTAAAACTATGGTAAGTAGTTCATGATGTAGGAAAAAAACTTCAAGGCAACTCATATGGAGGCCAAATAAAATTTTACATTTTCATATGAGGGAATCATACATGAATGGATAATATTTCACTAACAACAACATTTTAAGGTGGACTAATATTAGGAAGTTGATTTGGCATAGCCATGTCAACCTCTTGTTTATCTTCATTCAAATTGTTATCTTTATTTTGATTATTATTTCGGTTGGAATCTCTCATATTTATTTAATATATCAATTCATAATTAATTCATAAAATAACTTATCCAACAAAAGCATCACAAGACTCTACACTCATTTCTAAACTCATTTTAGCACTTGTATTATTTCTAAAATTTCTAAAAAAGGCTCTAATCGTAAAAGCATCATGCAATTTTGCAAATATGTTATTCTAATTCATCCTACTTAACATTGTACTCGTGAATTAGGCACAATCTTTATCGTTAGTTTAGGTATTAAGTTAAATCTATTCGGAGGATATGGTTTCATGTCTCATTTTGATAAAAAAAAAACCCAATGAAAAATGCAATATTGAAGATTTATCCAGTGGGAATTGATCATCTTTGTAAAGGATTTCTTAAAATGTATGTTAAGAGTCTCACATTGGACAATGTGTGGCATAAACATAGATTTATAAGTGAGGATAATCCTAAAATTACAAGGAAGCTTTGTAAGATTGAGTTGGACTCAACCACAATTCTAAGATGGTATCAGATCACAATTTAGGATCCATTGGGTCACATGCTTTCAAGTTTGCGTTATCAAGTCACCTATTATTTATATTCAAAGACCAATTTCAATAGTGACAGACGTAAGGAGATGTGTTAAGGGTCTCATGTTAGAAAACATTGTTAGAATATTGTATAATTTAAATATTATTTATTATTATATAAAAATAATTATTATGTGAGCATATATTTTAATTATATTAACTATTATCAAATTAAGAGTCTTAATTGATTAAGTAATCAAATAAATTTAAAAGGCTATTTAGATTTGTATTTAATAATTAATTAATTAATTAATTAATTAATTAATCAATTGGATATGAGCTCAAATATGAGTGGATGTCTGGATTACCCATTTCGGAGTAATGAGAACCCTAGTTGGCTATCACATTATATATAGGCTATGGTCTCAAATATATCCTACACAAGAAATTTATCTCTTTTTTCCATCTGAAGAGTATTCAAGGCATTAGGAGTATCGGTTGAGGAAGAGTCATACAAGCCACCAGGTTGCTTGTTTTCTAATTTTCAGGATTACCACCAACAACCTCAATAGTTCAAAGTATTCCTGCAATCTCTTCTCTCATACACTAACATGCCGTAGATCCTATAATTATATACATGTTTGTATTATCTATTATATTCCGCACTAAAGTATATAACATAATATGTAGAACATATATATATATATATATATATATATATATATATATATATATATATATGTGTGTGTGTGTGTGTGTGTGTGTGTGTGTGATTAATTGGTATTGATTTAATTTCATCAAGTGGTATCAAAGCAGATATTTATGTTAAGTTTATTGAAATTTGTCTATTAAACTTCAATTTTTTTGTGGATATCTGATTATGAAACATATATTTGAAATTCATGATTATGTGGATTTTTTTTTCAATACATGAATTTTTTATGATAATATTTGAGAATGTTTTCTTTTATTTGTTAAATCAATTTGATAGTATGAAATTTATGATTTGTGTATATTTGTTTTGAAAAGATTTGTATGGTTTAAGTTCTTCTATATAAATTTATATGTACACATGTTCTTTTATGTTCTTTCAAATAAAAGATTATACATATTCTATATATAAATATTTCTTCATGGATGATTGCAATTGTTTGGTCCTTAATTGCATTATAATCTTAAATATTTGTTTTAATCATGATTTTGTATAAAATAAAAACCAAAAAAATATATTAGAAATAAAGTTTTTTTTATTTGAAGTTAAATATTTTATTGTGATATATATCACAAAATTTAGATTTGATTCAAATTTGTTGCCAACAAATAAAATTTTGAATTTAACTTACAAATTATATGATAAATTTTGATTCAAAATAACATCTTTATATTTTTTTGGAAGAAAAGTATTTTTGAAAATTTTGGTTTTCTTTGGGAGATATTTTATTTAATATATATTATGCTAAATATATTTAGAATCACATATATGGTTAAGATTGATGATTGAGAATCATAAAAATACATTTTCTTTAAAGATTTTGATTTTCAACACTTTATTTGTAGCTAGAGTATATATTTAAAAATATATATGTTTATATCATTTATTTGGGAAAGATAAATATTAAATTTAAATATAATTTTGGTGATTTGATTCTTGGTTTTGAATTATAAAAGAAAGCTTTTATTATCAAATTATTTTATTTGATTTTTAATCATTGTTTTATCTTTCAATTTGATTCACATAAAATTTAGACATGAATTTTAATTTTGAGAGATAAGACAGATACTAATTTGTTTAATATATATTTAGTTATTATATATTATATATGAATTTTATTTTAATATTTTGAATGTCTCTAAAAATCATAAGATAAACAAAGAAAATTAATGATTTGATTCTTTAAATTTTGGATACTTTTAATTTTAGAATTGGGTTTGTTGATTCTAAAATGATTTATTTAAAGAATTATTTGGTGTATATGTGAATTTGTTTGACATTTATTTTGATATATAAATATTTAATATTTATCTAATTTGAAGTTATACATTTTGTATGATTATGTTATTTGAGTTTATTGTTATTAAGTTTTATACAATAATATTTTTTAATCATGCAATTTGTATAAATGTTGGAGAAATTTCCAAAATATTTAGTTGATAAATAATAATGATTAAATTGATTTCATGAATAATTTAAATAATAAATGATTATGTGGTGTATTGGTTAAGGCTTTTGACATACAAGTTTTTTCTATAAATAGACATACCTGTTAGGCATAAAATAGACACGAAAATGATTTGTTTTAAGTGCCAAAAATTATATCTAAGTCATTCTTTTATTTTTCTAGTGCACGAGAATAAATGAGAGAACCTTATTCTGTAAAATATCGTTGATTGATATGTTTAATGTGAATATGCGATTCACGTTAACGTTTTCAAAGTATCCTAAAGGGGATTTGTCGGTTAACCCATTTGCATCCAATTTGCCTAAATCGGTGGAGGCGAATCGAATCTAAAGCTTAGTGTAAACACATGCTTTGAAATTTATTTTGTGCAACTTTCTTCATACCGTTTTCATCTTCTTCTTGTTCATGTTTTGCAACAAACCCTTAATATAAGATCTAACAATCTTTAGGTTCCATTTTTTATTTTGATTCATACTTTATTTATAATTAATATTAAAGTATGCACCTTTGAAGAAGATGATAACATCTTTAAATGATGGTGAAAGAGAGATAAACATACACCTTTATTTATTAATATCTATGGTGAAAGGTACATAATTAAATTAAATGAACATGTCAATGTTTTTAATCCATGTAAATTATGTTGAAAATAATATTTATTTATGTTAAGTATATCATGTGGAACAAAATTATATATTTATCAAGTATGTGAACTTGAATAATTACAAATATATTTGATTTATGGTGTGTGATTGAATGTAAAATAAATTTTAAATATTATTCTTTGGTGCAAGTAATTTATTTTAATTAAGAATACATTATTTATGCCTGAAATGATTTAATAAAAAAAATTATGAATTTTAATTTAGGGTGCATGTATTGGTAACATAAAATGATGTAAATAAAATGTTAGAAATATCAAGAACATATTAACATTGCATTTTAGTTTGTTCAATAATTTGTTAAATTTAAAATGATTTATCTCATATTTTATGCGTATCATAATCTGAAAGTATTATTTTTGTTCATCTTTATATTTAAAGTAATTTGGGTATATTTTAGGTTGTTGTAAGTTGACAAATATTTATGGAGAAAAATTATAGAAAATATTAATGATGTGAATTCATTTTTTATTTTATATTGTAATTTTTATATGAATATATCATAGAACATTGTTAAATATGAAACATAAATTTATCACAAAGAATATGTTGCACATATGTTAGTTATGCAAGAAAATTGTTTATTTTAAAAATATAGAAATATGTTATATATTGTTGTATTTATATGGAGTTTTATGAATTACATGTTTGAATCCAATTCATGAAATAAAATTTAGTCATGAGAAATTTGTATGATCATGGTTGTCGATTGCTATAAATATTTAATGCATTGAGTATATTTTGGATATATGTGGAAGTAAAACTTCAAACTAAAAAAGTTAGTAAATGAAGAATGACATAAAAATTGTGTATATGACAAAACGATTGACAAAAGTGTCGTGGTGATAGTATGTCAAAACTATCAAGAAAATAAAGTTATTTTGTATATGATACTTGTACTAAAATGACAAAAAATGTCATAGGTTGATAATAGTTGGTAAATACTATCAAGAGTGCATAAAGTAATCATATGCATGACTAGTTGAAAGGTTGAATATTTTAAGTTTATTAAAGATGAAAAATCTTGCAATTCTTTGACGAAAGAATTGACAAAGACATGATATCTTTGGATATAATTGAATAAATGAAGACATCATTAGGGATATCGTGGAACAAACCCATATCTAATTAATCATCGATAGTGAAAACTCAATTCACACTTGATTAACGTTAAGTCTTGAGTTCAATGATAAAAGTACACTGTTAGAGTGATTGAAGTAGTTAACGATAGATACATCCCAAGGAGTAAAAGTACTTGGACCATAAGAATAAATGCGGTAGGATGAGGTTTTCCTCTTAATAGACATATATCATATGTTTGCTGGAATGCATAGTTATGGGTGCATTTCTGATATAGTCTACCTATATGAGAATGAAGTGGTGCCGCTTCATATAGTTAAAGGGTTTGACTCTTAAATTCTCATGAAAAGGATATGAGACACAAGACCTTATTAAATGTGTCATATTAATAATTCAATCAATGGTACCGAGATTTCGTGTGTGAGTTATGCACGCTTGTTCTAATGAATAATTAGTTCAAAGCTTGTCTACCAATCTATTCGGGGATGAGTGAAAAATTAACTTACTAAGTAATGGTTCAAATTGTAAGATACCTTTATCTGAAATCATGAAATTTTCTGAATAATGAATTTAAATATATTTTGAAAATTGTGGGGGATTGTTGGAGAAATTTCCAAAATATTTAGTTGATAAATAATAATGATTAAATTAATTTCATGAATTATTGAAATAGTAAATGATTATGTGGTGTATTGGTTAAGGCTTTTGAAATCATTCAAGCATTGTTTCTCCCCATTAATTGGTACAAGTTTTTCTATAAATAGAGATACTTGTTAGGCATAAAATAGACACGAAAATGACTTGTTTCAAGTGCCAAAAATTATATCTAAAATATCCTGAAGAAGATTTGCCGGTTAATCCATTTGCATCCAATTTGCCTAAATTGGTGGGGCGAATCGAACCTAAAGCTTAGTGTAAACATACGCTTTGGAATTTATTGTGTGCAACTTTCATCGTACCGTTTTCATCTTCTTCTTGTTCCAGTTTTGCAGCAGACCATCAACACAAGATCTAACAATATATTCATAAAACTTATGTTTTATTGTAAATTTGTTCTCAGGCTAAGAACTTTCAAGAAATATTATTATTACTAAACGACATCCAATATGAATATGACCTACATTTGTGGGTAATGTCTTATAAATTTAAGACTATTCTCATTGAATTTATTAAAATGTCTAGTAATTTTGATTGAATTGATTGAAGCAACATGTTACAAAAATAATATTTGTTGTGTAAATTTGATTCAATCGAAATTACAAAAGATGTAGTGTGTAATTGTTCATGCGAACTGTTATGGTCAGCCAAAAGGAAGACACTGTTTGGCCGAACAATTGCATGAAAATACCGTTTACAATTAATTTTTTGCAATCAAAGATTGATAATTAATGGTATGTTTGATATCTTGTTCGAGTCTTTTAATTTATAAGTAAAAATAAATGTCTATATAATATTTTATTGTCTTATCAGTAATGATGTTGTATAAGTATAAATCTTTCAAGTGTTCATTTGATTGTACTCACACATATAAGGTAAACATGTGACAATTTTAAGAATTTATTATTTATAAATATTAATTGTCAGTGTTTAATCATTGAAAATAAATACTACTAACAATTGATTTTATTGCCTAAATATTTAATATCAATGATTAAATCGGATTAAACCGGATAACTCGGTTGAATAAACCTGTCATTATAATAGGTATAAAACCGGTAAAACCGGTCGAACCGGATGATTCAGTCTCTAAAAAATATAACTAGCACTTAAATTTTTTGAAAATATCATATCATAAATTCACAGGTTCATAATTTAAATTCAAATTTTAAACAGAGTCTAATTGTAAATTTTAAACAGAGTCTAAATTAAACAGAGTTTAATTTAAAACAATACAAATATTAACATTATTCTAAATAATAAATTTTCCAAGTCTATATATATATATATATATATATATATATATATATATATATATATATAATGGAAATCAGTTAAGTCTAAAATTATATTATATTTAGTTTTTTAATTTGTGTTCTTAAATTTCTATACAAATATTTGTATGATGGTTTTTCAATCAATATAAATACAAAATAGTAAAAATAGTTTTGTGGATATTACGAAACTTAATTTGTGCATCACTTAAATCAAATGAGTGATCACTATTATTTTTGGAGAAAAGTTCCTATGTATTTGAGTAAAAAAATTTTTAAATTTTTTTTTTCTTTTTTTTAAAATAAGCAGTTGAACCGTCGGTTTGCGAAAACCGCCGGTTTTCCCGGTTTTCACCGGTTCGAAGACATGGCCGATCGAGTAAGTGAACCCGACCGGTTACCTGGCCGGTTCCCGGTCCAACCAGTCCGACCGCCCGGTCCGGTCCGGTTTTTAAAACTATGGTAAGTAGTTCATGATGTAGGAAAAAAACTTCAAGGCAACTCATATGGAGGCCAAATAAAATTTTACATTTTCATATGAGGGAATCATACATGAATGGATAATATTTCACTAACAACAACATTTTAAGGTGGACTAATATTAGGAAGTTGATTTGGCATAGCCATGTCAACCTCTTGTTTATCTTCATTCAAATTGTTATCTTTATTTTGATTATTATTTCGGTTGGAATCTCTCATATTTATTTAATATATCAATTCATAATTAATTCATAAAATAACTTATCCAACAAAAGCATCACAAGACTCTACACTCATTTCTAAACTCATTTTAGCACTTGTATTATTTCTAAAATTTCTAAAAAAGGCTCTAATCGTAAAAGCATCATGCAATTTTGCAAATATGTTATTCTAATTCATCCTACTTAACATTGTACTCGTGAATTAGGCACAATCTTTATCGTTAGTTTAGGTATTAAGTTAAATCTATTCGGAGGATATGGTTTCATGTCTCATTTTGATAAAAAAAAAACCCAATGAAAAATGCAATATTGAAGATTTATCCAGTGGGAATTGATCATCTTTGTAAAGGATTTCTTAAAATGTATGTTAAGAGTCTCACATTGGACAATGTGTGGCATAAACATAGATTTATAAGTGAGGATAATCCTAAAATTACAAGGAAGCTTTGTAAGATTGAGTTGGACTCAACCACAATTCTAAGATGGTATCAGATCACAATTTAGGATCCATTGGGTCACATGCTTTCAAGTTTGCGTTATCAAGTCACCTATTATTTATATTCAAAGACCAATTTCAATAGTGACAGACGTAAGGAGATGTGTTAAGGGTCTCATGTTAGAAAACATTGTTAGAATATTGTATAATTTAAATATTATTTATTATTATATAAAAATAATTATTATGTGAGCATATATTTTAATTATATTAACTATTATCAAATTAAGAGTCTTAATTGATTAAGTAATCAAATAAATTTAAAAGGCTATTTAGATTTGTATTTAATAATTAATTAATTAATTAATTAATTAATTAATCAATTGGATATGAGCTCAAATATGAGTGGATGTCTGGATTACCCATTTCGGAGTAATGAGAACCCTAGTTGGCTATCACATTATATATAGGCTATGGTCTCAAATATATCCTACACAAGAAATTTATCTCTTTTTTCCATCTGAAGAGTATTCAAGGCATTAGGAGTATCGGTTGAGGAAGAGTCATACAAGCCACCAGGTTGCTTGTTTTCTAATTTTCAGGATTACCACCAACAACCTCAATAGTTCAAAGTATTCCTGCAATCTCTTCTCTCATACACTAACATGCCGTAGATCCTATAATTATATACATGTTTGTATTATCTATTATATTCCGCACTAAAGTATATAACATAATATGTAGAACATATATATATATATATATATATATATATATATATATATATATATATATATATATATATATATATATATATATATATATATATATATATATATATGTGTGTGTGTGTGTGTGTGTGTGTGTGTGTGTGTGATTAATTGGTATTGATTTAATTTCATCAAGTGGTATCAAAGCAGATATTTATGTTAAGTTTATTGAAATTTGTCTATTAAACTTCAATTTTTTTGTGGATATCTGATTATGAAACATATATTTGAAATTCATGATTATGTGGATTTTTTTTTCAATACATGAATTTTTTATGATAATATTTGAGAATGTTTTCTTTTATTTGTTAAATCAATTTGATAGTATGAAATTTATGATTTGTGTATATTTGTTTTGAAAAGATTTGTATGGTTTAAGTTCTTCTATATAAATTTATATGTACACATGTTCTTTTATGTTCTTTCAAATAAAAGATTATACATATTCTATATATAAATATTTCTTCATGGATGATTGCAATTGTTTGGTCCTTAATTGCATTATAATCTTAAATATTTGTTTTAATCATGATTTTGTATAAAATAAAAACCAAAAAAATATATTAGAAATAAAGTTTTTTTTATTTGAAGTTAAATATTTTATTGTGATATATATCACAAAATTTAGATTTGATTCAAATTTGTTGCCAACAAATAAAATTTTGAATTTAACTTACAAATTATATGATAAATTTTGATTCAAAATAACATCTTTATATTTTTTTGGAAGAAAAGTATTTTTGAAAATTTTGGTTTTCTTTGGGAGATATTTTATTTAATATATATTATGCTAAATATATTTAGAATCACATATATGGTTAAGATTGATGATTGAGAATCATAAAAATACATTTTCTTTAAAGATTTTGATTTTCAACACTTTATTTGTAGCTAGAGTATATATTTAAAAATATATATGTTTATATCATTTATTTGGGAAAGATAAATATTAAATTTAAAATAATTTTGGTTATTTGATTCTTGGTTTTGAATTATAAAAGAAAGCTTTTATTATCAAATTATTTTATTTGATTTTTAATCATTGTTTTATCTTTCAATTTGATTCACATAAAATTTAGACATGAATTTTAATTTTGAGAGATAAGACAGATACTAATTTGTTTAATATATATTTAGTTATTATATATTATATATGAATTTTATTTTAATATTTTGAATGTCTCTAAAAATCATAAGATAAACAAAAAAAATTAATGATTTGATTCTTTAAATTTTGGATACTTTTAATTTTAGAATTGGGTTTGTTGATTCTAAAATGATTTATTTAAAGAATTATTTGGTGTATATGTGAATTTGTTTGACATTTATTTTGATATATAAATATTTAATATTTATCTAATTTGAAGTTATACATTTTGTATGATTATGTTATTTGAGTTTATTGTTATTAAGTTTTATACAATAATATTTTTTAATCATGCAATTTGTATAAATGTTGGAGAAATTTCCAAAATATTTAGTTGATAAATAATAATGATTAAATTGATTTCATGAATAATTTAAATAATAAATGATTATGTGGTGTATTGGTTAAGGCTTTTGACATACAAGTTTTTTCTATAAATAGACATACCTGTTAGGCATAAAATAGACACGAAAATGATTTGTTTTAAGTGCCAAAAATTATATCTAAGTCATTCTTTTATTTTTCTAGTGCACGAGAATAAATGAGAGAACCTTATTCTGTAAAATATCGTTGATTGATATGTTTAATGTGAATATGCGATTCACGTTAACGTTTTCAAAGTATCCTAAAGGGGATTTGTCGGTTAACCCATTTGCATCCAATTTGCCTAAATCGGTGGAGGCGAATCGAATCTAAAGCTTAGTGTAAACACATGCTTTGAAATTTATTTTGTGCAACTTTCTTCATACCGTTTTCATCTTCTTCTTGTTCATGTTTTGCAACAAACCCTTAATATAAGATCTAACAATCTTTAGGTTCCATTTTTTATTTTGATTCATACTTTATTTATAATTAATATTAAAGTATGCACCTTTGAAGAAGATGATAACATCTTTAAATGATGGTGAAAGAGAGATAAACATACACCTTTATTTATTAATATCTATGGTGAAAGGTACATAATTAAATTAAATGAACATGTCAATGTTTTTAATCCATGTAAATTATGTTGAAAATAATATTTATTTATGTTAAGTATATCATGTGGAACAAAATTATATATTTATCAAGTATGTGAACTTGAATAATTACAAATATATTTGATTTATGGTGTGTGATTGAATGTAAAATAAATTTTAAATATTATTCTTTGGTGCAAGTAATTTATTTTAATTAAGAATACATTATTTATGCCTGAAATGATTTAATAAAAAAAATTATGAATTTTAATTTAGGGTGCATGTATTGGTAACATAAAATGATGTAAATAAAATGTTAGAAATATCAAGAACATATTAACATTGCATTTTAGTTTGTTCAATAATTTGTTAAATTTAAAATGATTTATCTCATATTTTATGCGTATCATAATCTGAAAGTATTATTTTTGTTCATCTTTATATTTAAAGTAATTTGGGTATATTTTAGGTTGTTGTAAGTTGACAAATATTTATGGAGAAAAATTATAGAAAATATTAATGATGTGAATTCATTTTTTATTTTATATTGTAATTTTTATATGAATATATCATAGAACATTGTTAAATATGAAACATAAATTTATCACAAAGAATATGTTGCACATATGTTAGTTATGCAAGAAAATTGTTTATTTTAAAAATATAGAAATATGTTATATATTGTTGTATTTATATGGAGTTTTATGAATTACATGTTTGAATCCAATTCATGAAATAAAATTTAGTCATGAGAAATTTGTATGATCATGGTTGTCGATTGCTATAAATATTTAATGCATTGAGTATATTTTGGATATATGTGGAAGTAAAACTTCAAACTAAAAAAGTTAGTAAATGAAGAATGACATAAAAATTGTGTATATGACAAAACGATTGACAAAAGTGTCGTGGTGATAGTATGTCAAAACTATCAAGAAAATAAAGTTATTTTGTATATGATACTTGTACTAAAATGACAAAAAATGTCATAGGTTGATAATAGTTGGTAAATACTATCAAGAGTGCATAAAGTAATCATATGCATGACTAGTTGAAAGGTTGAATATTTTAAGTTTATTAAAGATGAAAAATCTTGCAATTCTTTGACGAAAGAATTGACAAAGACATGATATCTTTGGATATAATTGAATAAATGAAGACATCATTAGGGATATCGTGGAACAAACCCATATCTAATTAATCATCGATAGTGAAAACTCAATTCACACTTGATTAACGTTAAGTCTTGAGTTCAATGATAAAAGTACACTGTTAGAGTGATTGAAGTAGTTAACGATAGATACATCCCAAGGAGTAAAAGTACTTGGACCATAAGAATAAATGCGGTAGGATGAGGTTTTCCTCTTAATAGACATATATCATATGTTTGCTGGAATGCATAGTTATGGGTGCATTTCTGATATAGTCTACCTATATGAGAATGAAGTGGTGCCGCTTCATATAGTTAAAGGGTTTGACTCTTAAATTCTCATGAAAAGGATATGAGACACAAGACCTTATTTAATGTGTCATATTAATAATTCAATCAATGGTACCGAGATTTCGTGTGTGAGTTATGCACGCTTGTTCTAATGAATAATTAGTTCAAAGCTTGTCTACCAATCTATTCGGGGATGAGTGAAAAATTAACTTACTAAGTAATGGTTCAAATTGTAAGATACCTTTATCTGAAATCATGAAATTTTCTGAATAATGAATTTAAATATATTTTGAAAATTGTGGGGGATTGTTGGAGAAATTTCCAAAATATTTAGTTGATAAATAATAATGATTAAATTAATTTCATGAATTATTGAAATAGTAAATGATTATGTGGTGTATTGGTTAAGGCTTTTGAAATCATTCAAGCATTGTTTCTCCCCATTAATTGGTACAAGTTTTTCTATAAATAGAGATACTTGTTAGGCATAAAATAGACACGAAAATGACTTGTTTCAAGTGCCAAAAATTATATCTAAAATATCCTGAAGAAGATTTGCCGGTTAATCCATTTGCATCCAATTTGCCTAAATTGGTGGGGCGAATCGAACCTAAAGCTTAGTGTAAACATACGCTTTGGAATTTATTGTGTGCAACTTTCATCGTACCGTTTTCATCTTCTTCTTGTTCCAGTTTTGCAGCAGACCATCAACACAAGATCTAACAATATATTCATAAAACTTATGTTTTATTGTAAATTTGTTCTCAGGCTAAGAACTTTCAAGAAATATTATTATTACTAAACGACATCCAATATGAATATGACCTACATTTGTGGGTAATGTCTTATAAATTTAAGACTATTCTCATTGAATTTATTAAAATGTCTAGTAATTTTGATTGAATTGATTGAAGCAACATGTTACAAAAATAATATTTGTTGTGTAAATTTGATTCAATCGAAATTACAAAAGATGTAGTGTGTAATTGTTCATGCGAACCGTTATGGTCAGCCAAAAGGAAGACACTGTTTGGCCGAACAATTGCATGAAAATACCGTTTACAATTAATTTTTTGCAATCAAAGATTGATAATTAATGGTGTGTTTGATATCTTGTTCGAGTCTTTTAATTTATAAGTAAAAATAAATGTCTATATAATATTTTATTGTCTTATCAGTAATGATGTTGTATAAGTATAAATCTTTCAAGTGTTCATTTGATTGTACTCACACATATAAGGTAAACATGTGACAATTTTAAGAATTTATTATTTATAAATATTAATTGTCAGTGTTTAATCATTGAAAATAAATACTACTAACAATTGATTTTATTGCCTAAATATTTAATATCAATGATTAAATCGGATTAAACCGGATAACTCGGTTGAATAAACCTGTCATTATAATAGGTATAAAACCGGTAAAACCGGTCGAACCGGATGATTCAGTCTCTAAAAAATATAACTAGCACTTAAATTTTTTGAAAATATCATATCATAAATTCACAGGTTCATAATTTAAATTCAAATTTTAAACAGAGTCTAATTGTAAATTTTAAACAGAGTCTAAATTAAACAGAGTTTAATTTAAAACAATACAAATATTAACATTATTCTAAATAATAAATTTTCCAAGTCTATATATATATATATATATATATATATATATATATATATATATATATATATATAATGGAAATCAGTTAAGTCTAAAATTATATTATATTTAGTTTTTTAATTTGTGTTCTTAAATTTCTATACAAATATTTGTATGATGGTTTTTCAATCAATATAAATACAAAATAGTAAAAATAGTTTTGTGGATATTACGAAACTTAATTTGTGCATCACTTAAATCAAATGAGTGATCACTATTATTTTTGGAGAAAAGTTCCTATGTATTTGAGTAAAAAAATTTTTAAATTTTTTTTTTCTTTTTTTTAAAATAAGCAGTTGAACCGTCGGTTTGCGAAAACCGCCGGTTTTCCCGGTTTTCACCGGTTCGAAGACATGGCCGATCGAGTAAGTGAACCCGACCGGTTACCTGGCCGGTTCCCGGTCCAACCAGTCCGACCGCCCGGTCCGGTCCGGTTTTTAAAACTATGGTAAGTAGTTCATGATGTAGGAAAAAAACTTCAAGGCAACTCATATGGAGGCCAAATAAAATTTTACATTTTCATATGAGGGAATCATACATGAATGGATAATATTTCACTAACAACAACATTTTAAGGTGGACTAATATTAGGAAGTTGATTTGGCATAGCCATGTCAACCTCTTGTTTATCTTCATTCAAATTGTTATCTTTATTTTGATTATTATTTCGGTTGGAATCTCTCATATTTATTTAATATATCAATTCATAATTAATTCATAAAATAACTTATCCAACAAAAGCATCACAAGACTCTACACTCATTTCTAAACTCATTTTAGCACTTGTATTATTTCTAAAATTTCTAAAAAAGGCTCTAATCGTAAAAGCATCATGCAATTTTGCAAATATGTTATTCTAATTCATCCTACTTAACATTGTACTCGTGAATTAGGCACAATCTTTATCGTTAGTTTAGGTATTAAGTTAAATCTATTCGGAGGATATGGTTTCATGTCTCATTTTGATAAAAAAAAAACCCAATGAAAAATGCAATATTGAAGATTTATCCAGTGGGAATTGATCATCTTTGTAAAGGATTTCTTAAAATGTATGTTAAGAGTCTCACATTGGACAATGTGTGGCATAAACATAGATTTATAAGTGAGGATAATCCTAAAATTACAAGGAAGCTTTGTAAGATTGAGTTGGACTCAACCACAATTCTAAGATGGTATCAGATCACAATTTAGGATCCATTGGGTCACATGCTTTCAAGTTTGCGTTATCAAGTCACCTATTATTTATATTCAAAGACCAATTTCAATAGTGACAGACGTAAGGAGATGTGTTAAGGGTCTCATGTTAGAAAACATTGTTAGAATATTGTATAATTTAAATATTATTTATTATTATATAAAAATAATTATTATGTGAGCATATATTTTAATTATATTAACTATTATCAAATTAAGAGTCTTAATTGATTAAGTAATCAAATAAATTTAAAAGGCTATTTAGATTTGTATTTAATAATTAATTAATTAATTAATTAATTAATTAATCAATTGGATATGAGCTCAAATATGAGTGGATGTCTGGATTACCCATTTCGGAGTAATGAGAACCCTAGTTGGCTATCACATTATATATAGGCTATGGTCTCAAATATATCCTACACAAGAAATTTATCTCTTTTTTCCATCTGAAGAGTATTCAAGGCATTAGGAGTATCGGTTGAGGAAGAGTCATACAAGCCACCAGGTTGCTTGTTTTCTAATTTTCAGGATTACCACCAACAACCTCAATAGTTCAAAGTATTCCTGCAATCTCTTCTCTCATACACTAACATGCCGTAGATCCTATAATTATATACATGTTTGTATTATCTATTATATTCCGCACTAAAGTATATAACATAATATGTAGAACACACATATATATATATATATATATATATATATCTATATATATATATATATATATATATATATATATATATATATATATATATCTATATATATATATATATATATATATATATATATATATATATATATATATATATATATATATATATATATATATATATATATATATATATGTGTGTGTGTGTGTGTGTGTGTGTGTGATTAATTGGTATTGATTTAATTTCATCAAGTGGTATCAAAGCAGATATTTATGTTAAGTTTATTGAAATTTGTCTATTAAACTTCAATTTTTTTGTGGATATCTGATTATGAAACATATATTTGAAATTCATGATTATGTGGATTTTTTTTTCAATACATGAATTTTTTATGATAATATTTGAGAATGTTTTCTTTTATTTGTTAAATCAATTTGATAGTATGAAATTTATGATTTGTGTATATTTGTTTTGAAAAGATTTGTATGGTTTAAGTTCTTCTATATAAATTTATATGTACACATGTTCTTTTATGTTCTTTCAAATAAAAGATTATACATATTCTATATATAAATATTTCTTCATGGATGATTGCAATTGTTTGGTCCTTAATTGCATTATAATCTTAAATATTTGTTTTAATCATGATTTTGTATAAAATAAAAACCAAAAAAATATATTAGAAATAAAGTTTTTTTTATTTGAAGTTAAATATTTTATTGTGATATATATCACAAAATTTAGATTTGATTCAAATTTGTTGCCAACAAATAAAATTTTGAATTTAACTTACAAATTATATGATAAATTTTGATTCAAAATAACATCTTTATATTTTTTTGGAAGAAAAGTATTTTTGAAAATTTTGGTTTTCTTTGGGAGATATTTTATTTAATATATATTATGCTAAATATATTTAGAATCACATATATGGTTAAGATTGATGATTGAGAATCATAAAAATATATTTTCTTTAAAGATTTTGATTTTCAACACTTTATTTGTAGCTAGAGTATATATTTAAAAATATATATGTTTATATCATTTATTTGGGAAAGATAAATATTAAATTTAAATATAATTTTGGTGATTTGATTCTTGGTTTTGAATTATAAAAGAAAGCTTTTATTATCAAATTATTTTATTTGATTTTTAATCATTGTTTTATCTTTCAATTTGATTCACATAAAATTTAGACATGAATTTTAATTTTGAGAGATAAGACAGATACTAATTTGTTTAATATATATTTAGTTATTATATATTATATATGAATTTTATTTTAATATTTTGAATGTCTCTAAAAATCATAAGATAAACAAAAAAAATTAATGATTTGATTCTTTAAATTTTGGATACTTTTAATTTTAGAATTGGGTTTGTTGATTCTAAAATGATTTATTTAAAGAATTATTTGGTGTATATGTGAATTTGTTTGACATTTATTTTGATATATAAATATTTAATATTTATCTAATTTGAAGTTATACATTTTGTATGATTATGTTATTTGAGTTTATTGTTATTAAGTTTTATACAATAATATTTTTTAATCATGCAATTTGTATAAATGTTGGAGAAATTTCCAAAATATTTAGTTGATAAATAATAATGATTAAATTGATTTCATGAATAATTTAAATAATAAATGATTATGTGGTGTATTGGTTAAGGCTTTTGACATACAAGTTTTTTCTATAAATAGACATACCTGTTAGGCATAAAATAGACACGAAAATGATTTGTTTTAAGTGCCAAAAATTATATCTAAGTCATTCTTTTATTTTTCTAGTGCACGAGAATAAATGAGAGAACCTTATTCTGTAAAATATCGTTGATTGATATGTTTAATGTGAATATGCGATTCATGTTAACGTTTTCAAAGTATCCTAAAGGGGATTTGTCGGTTAACCCATTTGCATCCAATTTGCCTAAATCGGTGGAGGCGAATCGAATCTAAAGCTTAGTGTAAACACATGCTTTGAAATTTATTTTGTGCAACTTTCTTCATACCGTTTTCATCTTCTTCTTGTTCATGTTTTGCAACAAACCCTTAATATAAGATCTAACAATCTTTAGGTTCCATTTTTTATTTTGATTCATACTTTATTTATAATTAATATTAAAGTATGCACCTTTGAAGAAGATGATAACATCTTTAAATGATGGTGAAAGAGAGATAAACATACACCTTTATTTATTAATATCTATGGTGAAAGGTACATAATTAAATTAAATGAACATGTCAATGTTTTTAATCCATGTAAATTATGTTGAAAATAATATTTATTTATGTTAAGTATATCATGTGGAACAAAATTATATATTTATCAAGTATGTGAACTTGAATAATTACAAATATATTTGATTTATGGTGTGTGATTGAATGTAAAATAAATTTTAAATATTATTCTTTGGTGCAAGTAATTTATTTTAATTAAGAATACATTATTTATGCCTGAAATGATTTAATAAAAAAAATTATGAATTTTAATTTAGGGTGCATGTATTGGTAACATAAAATGATGTAAATAAAATGTTAGAAATATCAAGAACATATTAACATTGCATTTTAGTTTGTTCAATAATTTGTTAAATTTAAAATGATTTATCTCATATTTAATGCGTATCATAATCTGAAAGTATTATTTTTGTTCATCTTTATATTTAAAGTAATTTGGGTATATTTTAGGTTGTTGTAAGTTGACAAATATTTATGGAGAAAAATTATAGAAAATATTAATGATGTGAATTCATTTTTTATTTTATATTGTAATTTTTATATGAATATATCATAGAACATTGTTAAATATGAAACATAAATTTATCACAAAGAATATGTTGCACATATGTTAGTTATGCAAGAAAATTGTTTATTTTAAAAATATAGAAATATGTTATATATTGTTGTATTTATATGGAGTTTTATGAATTACATGTTTGAATCCAATTCATGAAATAAAATTTAGTCATGAGAAATTTGTATGATCATGGTTGTCGATTGCTATAAATATTTAATGCATTGAGTATATTTTGGATATATGTGGAAGTAAAACTTCAAACTAAAAAAGTTAGTAAATGAAGAATGACATAAAAATTGTGTATATGACAAAACGATTGACAAAAGTGTCGTGGTGATAGTATGTCAAAACTATCAAGAAAATAAAGTTATTTTGTATATGATACTTGTACTAAAATGACAAAAAATGTCATAGGTTGATAATAGTTGGTAAATACTATCAAGAGTGCATAAAGTAATCATATGCATGACTAGTTGAAAGGTTGAATATTTTAAGTTTATTAAAGATGAAAAATCTTGCAATTCTTTGACGAAAGAATTGACAAAGACATGATATCTTTGGATATAATTGAATAAATGAAGACATCATTAGGGATATCGTGGAACAAACCCATATCTAATTAATCATCGATAGTGAAAACTCAATTCACACTTGATTAACGTTAAGTCTTGAGTTCAATGATAAAAGTACACTGTTAGAGTGATTGAAGTAGTTAACGATAGATACATCCCAAGGAGTAAAAGTACTTGGACCATAAGAATAAATGCGGTAGGATGAGGTTTTCCTCTTAATAGACATATATCATATGTTTGCTGGAATGCATAGTTATGGGTGCATTTCTGATATAGTCTACCTATATGAGAATGAAGTGGTGCCGCTTCATATAGTTAAAGGGTTTGACTCTTAAATTCTCATGAAAAGGATATGAGACACAAGACCTTATTTAATGTGTCATATTAATAATTCAATCAATGGTACCGAGATTTCGTGTGTGAGTTATGCACGCTTGTTCTAATGAATAATTAGTTCAAAGCTTGTCTACCAATCTATTCGGGGATGAGTGAAAAATTAACTTACTAAGTTGTAATACCCCATAAATTTATAAACGCTCTGGTTAATATTATTATGATCAACTGGGTTCCGGAGTACTCTGAGTAATTATTTGATAAAATAATTAGAGTAAACTGACGAACTCATAGTCGATTAAATTAATAGTATTTAACGTTGAGTTTTTATAATTTGATGTATTTGAGCTAATTTTGGACATTTAGTAGTGTTACTAAAAATGATAGTTTCTATACTATCTATTTTTCTTTTCATTTTCCTTGAAAACCAAACAAAAGCTAAAAGAGAAAGATAGAAACAAAGGAAAAGGAGGAGAAAGGAAAAGTGGAAGAAGGAAAGGAGAGAAAATTTTCCAAAAGCTCAAGAATCATCATCAATTCATCTGTTCTTTGTTTACTCGTCTCTGTATCAACCTCCTCGTCTAGTAATCCAGGTGGGTTCTAGTTAGACTCTTTAGAGTAGGATTATTTTGAGTTTAGAGTTAGATTAGAAATTGTGAAAATTGAATCTTTTTGCACAAAATTCGTGAATCTAACTGCTAAATGCAATGCTTGATTATATGTTATACTGGTTGTGATGTTATAACATGTTTTGATGCATTTTGGTTGATGAAAATGAGATTTGGGGTTGATTTTGGATCAACCCGTAGCAGAGAAATTCTGCAGGAACTTCTGCATTTTTCTTCTGCCCATACGCGTATGGAGCATGTCAATACGCGTATGGAGCTGGTCAATACGCGTACGGAAAGGGCAATACGCGTATGGATGGCCGGGCATTTTGAGCAATACGCGTATCGCTTGGGGCAATACGCGTATGGCTGGGCGAGCATTTGGGCAATACGCGTACGGGGAGTGCCAATACGCGTACGGCCAGGAGAGTTACAGAATCCTGCTGTTGTGATTTATTTTCCGATCGATTGTTTACAATACCGTAACTTTTTGTACGTAACTCGGATTGGAACAATTTTGATATCGTTGGAAAGAGAATAAAATGTACTTTCTTATTAAAAGGGTTTTAAGATCGTCGGCCGATTTAATTAAGTCGGGATTTCTGAAATTGTGTCGTTTTATCGACTTTTATCTGTTAATTGTGTGTAATTATTATTGACAATATATGCATGTTAAAATATGGACTAGGCAGGGTGAGGATTATTACCAAAACAGTGTTGGAATGTGGAGTCTTACGTGTGGCAACGCTCGTGCATGAGAGGCCGAGGCGTGTGCATTCTGTTTATCAATAACCACAGAGTTGTGTTAGTGCGTTTCATGGGTCTCGAGCTCCTCTGAAACAGATGCACCACTACTTGGCAGGTTTGAGTCCCATGTTAGTACGATTGGAGCCTACGGGTAAAGAGACTTGAGACGGCGTACGGTCCGTGAGAAGTGACGGATCACGGTGTACGGCCCGTGATCCCGAATCCAATCGTATGCCAAGTAGCTACAAGGATCCATGACTCGGATCGCCTTCTAGACGTAGAAGGGTACGGGAAAAAGGGATACCTTGGTATTGGTTATTGATATGTGAGTTCTTGAGTGTACGGACTCAGAACGTACTTCGGTACTTTGTGAATCCTTGAGTTTACAGGCTCAAGAGGTACTTCGGTACTAGTGTGAGTTTACAGGCTCACCGTGGCGGTTACTTGTGTGTGTGTACTCATGGTCTTTTCCCTTTCCCCTTGGACATGAGTTAGGACTTTGTTAGAACCTTGTAAAGCCGAGAGGACTTTAAGATAGGGAACTCACTGAGATTTGATGTATCTCACCCCACTGTTGTTGTTTACATCACAGGTTCTGCAGGTTTGGCGAAGGGTAAGGACAAGGTTACTTGATTTTCCTTACGGATCGTGGTTTTGTGATGGCATGGCTTCCGCTATGGCGTTATGTTTTGAGATCATTGTATTGATCTAGTTCTTAGTTTTTATCATTTTGGAACATCTTGTATATGTAATGCCTTAGACTTTTAGGTGTTTTGTTTTAGAGGCATTTATATATATAATGTGTTAACTAGGAACTTATTATGTTTCAGTACCAAAAGTGAAACTCATGTATAATATATGATTTGATGCATGTATTATTATATGGTCCTTACAGTTGGTATCAGAGCAGGTCGTATCCTCGACCTAGCCATGAAATAGAATAAGTGTTTCTTTCCGTTTCATATGCGGCGGGTCGCCATGGGTCTTGTCTGTTATATTTATGGTATTGAGTCTGATCAACTTAATCCTATTGATATGGAATTCAGGAACATGGCTGATAGACGCAGAAACAACCGTGGAAGACCAAGGACTACTCCATCTGGGACAGTTCCACAGGGTGATGAAGGGAATGCCCCGTTGTACCAATTTATGCAGCAGATGCAGCAACAGCAGAATCAGTTCATGCAAGGAATGATGCAACAAATGGCTGATGGTCTGCATCCTCCAGTGGTTGTTCCGGAAGTTACAGGAGGAACCTACAGGGAATTTGTTCGTATGAATCCTCCGGAGTTTCAAGGAGGGCTAGATCCGGTGAAGGCACACGAATGGATAACAGAAATGGAACGGATTTTTCTGATAGTTCATTGCAGTGAGGAGAATAAGGTGGTCTTTGCTTCTCACTGGTTGAGGGGTCCTGCCATGAGGTGGTGGGAGAGCGCTTCAGCCTTGATGACAACTCAGGAAGTGCCGAAAGTGTGGGAATAGTTTAAGGTAATCTTTATGGAGAGATATTTTCCGAGTTCTTTAAGGTCTCAAAAGGAGTTTGAGTTCCAACAGTTGAGACAGGGAAATTTATCAGTGGCTTCTTATGCGGAACAATTTGAGATCATGGCTGACTATTCTAGACAGGCCATGTATGCTCCTGATGAGAGGTGGAAGATAGATCAGTTTCTGTTTGGGTTAAGGGCTGAGATTTCACACAGCGTGTCCCAACGGGAATTTGCTACTTATGCTGAAATGTTAAGACAATGTTATGTGGCGGAAAATAGCTTGAAAAAGATACAAATGGAGGTGGATTCGAACAGGGTAACTCAAGGTGACCGTGGAAGGTCGAATCAACAGTTTAGGCAAAGGCAACAGTCTTCCAAAGGGAAGCAAGTACAGGGCTCTAGAACTAGTGCGCCTTCAGTATGTCGCACTTGTGGGAGGAGTCATTTTGGTAGGTGCAAATCGGAAGAAGTACGGTGTTATCAGTGTAACAAGATGGGTCATTGGGCGAGGGATTGTCCTCAGGGTAGAAATCAGACACAAGGGAAGACTACTGGTCGAGTATATACTCTGGATGCAAGGAAAGCAAAGGGTGATAATTCCTTGATTGCGGGTACGTGTTTTGTTAATGGTCAACCTTGTTTTGTTTTATTTGACTGTGGGGCTACACATTCTTTTGTGTCTTTAAGATGTGTGAAGCGACTTGGGTTGCAAACTATTCCTTTATTTCCTCCTATGGTGGTTACTACTGCCATGGATGAAATGGTTGAAACACCACTGATGTGTGAAAATTGTGTGTTGTCGGTGAACGAAAGAGTCTTTCAGATTGATCTTATTTGTCTGCCGCTCAAGAAAGTGGATGTTGTTCTGGGAATGGACTGGCTTTCAGCTAATTCGGTTTTTATCGGTTGTGAGGAGAAGCTAGTTATTATTCCATCTGCTGAGGCTACTCCGAAAGATGTATTATCAACGATTTTAGAAGGTACGGTGGGAATGGTAAAATTCTTGTTTGAGAAAGAGAAATCTGTTTTAATGGTTCTTACTAAGGAAGGAAGTAGTGAACAGCAAGTTCTGAGTATTCCAATAGTGTGTGAATTTCCTGAAGTGTTTCCTGAGGATGTTTCTTCTCTTCCTCCGGAGAGAGAAGTTGAGTTCTCTATTGACCTGATACCGGGAACGGCTCCTATATCCGTTTCTCCGTATCGGATGGCACCGCTTGAATTAAGAGAATTAAAGGATCAATTGGAGGACTTGATGTCTAAGCATTTCGTTAGGCCTAGTGTTTCACCGTGGGGAGCTCCAGTGTTGTTGGTAAAGAAGAAAGATGGGGGAATGCGGTTGTGCATTGATTATCGTAAGTTGAATAAAGTTACCATTAAGAACAAGTATCCCTTACCAAGGATAGACGACTTGTTAGATCAATTAAAAGGAGCCTGTGTGTTCTCGAAGATTGATTTACGGTCGGGTTATCATCAGATTCGAGTGAAGAGTTCCGATGTGCCAAAGACTGCATTTAGGACACGTTACGGTCATTACGAATTCTTAGTGATGCCTTTCGGTGTGACTAATGCTCCAGCTGTTTTCATGGATTACATGAATCGAATATTTCAGGCTTACTTGGACCAATTTGTGGTAATCTTTATTGACGACATTCTTATTTATTCTCGTACTCCACAAGAGCACGGAGAACATCTGAGGATTGTCTTATCGGTCTTGCAAGAGAAGCAATTGTTTGCTAAGTTGAGCAAGTGTGAGTTTTGGATGTCGGAAGTTAATTTTCTGGGACATGTGATATCTCGAGGTGGTGTGGCACTGGATCCATCGAAAGTAGAAGCAGTAATTAATTGGGAGAGACCGAGAAATGTTTCAGAAGTTAGAAGTTTCTTGGGATTGGCCGGTTACTATAGAAGGTTTATCAAGGGCTTTTCTCAATTGGCCTTACCAATGACGAAACTTACTCGGAAGGATGTTACTTTTGAATGGGATTCAGGTTGCGAACAAAGTTTTATGCATTTGAAGGAAAGTTTGACGAGTGCTCCAGTATTAATTATTCCTGATCCTAACAACTCTTATGAAGTATTCTGTGATGCTTCTAAGAGGGGATTAGGGGGTGTTCTGATGCAAGGTGGTCAAGTGGTAGCTTATGCTTCTCGACAGTTAAAAGTTCATGAGAAGAATTATCCGACTCATGATTTGGAAC
Organism: Lathyrus tuberosus; assembly: GCA_022829125.1. Taxonomy (NCBI): domain Eukaryota; kingdom Viridiplantae; phylum Streptophyta; class Magnoliopsida; order Fabales; family Fabaceae; genus Lathyrus; species Lathyrus tuberosus. The sequence goes on along the minus strand of JALAZF010000007.1, from coordinate 22,655,046 downwards.
TAGCTGCAGTGGTTTTTGCACTGAAGGTGTGGCGTCATTATTTATATGGTGTACGTTTTGAAATGTTCAGTGACCACAAAAGTTTGAAGTATTTGTTTGATCAAAAGGAGTTGAATATGCGACAAAGAAGGTGGATGGAGTACTTAAAGGATTATGACTTAGAATTGAAGTATCATCCAGGAAAGGCGAATAAAGTAGCGGATGCTTTAAGTCGGAAAATGGTTCATAGTGCGGAATTGATGATTTTAGAGTATTCATTGTTGGAAAAGTTTAGAGATCTTAATCTCCAGTTTGTGTGGACTCCGAATGGTGTGATTATGGGAAATTTGAATGTCAATTCTACTTTGAGAGTTGAGATTCAACAGGCACAATTGTTAGAGGAAGAGTTACAAGAGTTGTTACTTCAGCCGGGTTTTATACGAGCGACAGATGGGATTGTTCTGTTTAATCAAAGGATTTGTGTTCCGAGGGATGAGGTTTTGAAAAGGAAGATCTTAGACGAAGCTCATAAAGGTACTTTTACGATACATCCTGGTTCTTCAAAGATGTATCAGGATTTAAAGAAGGATTATTGGTGGCCTGGGATGAAAAAGGATATAGCGGGATATGTGTCAGAATGTGCGGTGTGCCAACAGGTGAAGATTGAACACCAAAGACCGGGCGGTTTGTTACAACCTTTGGATATTCCAGTTTGGAAGTGGGATAGTATTTCTATGGATTTTGCAGTGGGTTTACCCCGTACCCAAGGTGGGTATGATTCTATTTGGGTGATTGTAGATCGACTAACGAAATCTGCACACTTCTTAGCCGTAAAGACTACTTATAAGGCAAGTCATCTTGCAAAGTTGTTTATTGCTGAGATTGTGAGATTGCATGGTATTCCTTCCAGTATTGTGTCCGATAGAGATCCGAAGTTTACTTCGAGATTTTGGAAAGTGTTCCAACAAGCGATGGGTACGAATCTGTGTTTGAGCACGTCGAATCATCCTCAAACGGATGGTCAGACTGAACGAACAATACAAACGATGGAGGATATGTTAAGAGCTTGTGTGTTAGAGAGTAGAGGGAATTGGAAAGAACTTTTGCCGTTAATTGAGTTTTCCTATAACAATAGTTATCATGCGAGCATCGGTATGGCTCCGTATGAAGCATTGTATGGGAGGAAGTGTAGAACACCTTTGTGTTGGGCTGAAATTGGCGAAGATAGAATTTTGGGACCCGAGATTATTCAAGAGACTACGGAAAAGATTCGAATGATCCGCGAGAAGGTTAAACAAGCACAAGATCGTCAAAAGAGTTATGCGGACAATCGTAGGAGACCTTTGGAATTTGAGGAAGGTGACCATGTATTTCTGAAAGTTACTCCGAGATTGAGATTGAAAGGACCGTTTAAGTCGCGTAAGTTAAGTCCGAGATACGTGGGACCGTATCAGATTTTAGAAAGGATTGGTGAAGTTGCTTATCGATTAGCCTTACCACCCTCTCTATCCGAGATGCATGACGTTTTTCACGTATCTCAGCTCCGTAAGTTTATTCCTGATCCTCTTCGGCCAATTCTACCCGAATCAGTGGAAATTGAAGCGGATTTGACTTTTGAACCACAACCGAGTTGTATTGTGGGAAGGGAAACAAAAGTGTTAAGGAACAAAGATATTCCACTTGTTAAGGTGCAATGGGATATGACGCATCCGGGCGATGCTACTTGGGAACTAGAATCGGAAATGCGAGATTCTTATCCACATCTGTTCAGGTAATATTCTAAATTCGAGGACGAATTTCTATTTAAGGGGGGGAGGATGTAATACCCCGTAAATTTATAAACGCTCTGGTTAATATTATTATGATCAACTGGGTTCCGGAGTACTCTGAGTAATTATTTGATAAAATAATTAGAGTAAACTGACGAACTCATAGTCGATTAAATTAATAGTATTTAACGTTGAGTTTTTATAATTTGATGTATTTGAGCTAATTTTGGACATTTAGTAGTGTTACTAAAAATGATAGTTTCTATACTATCTATTTTTCTTTTCATTTTCCTTGAAAACCAAACAAAAGCTAAAAGAGAAAGATAGAAACAAAGGAAAAGGAGGAGAAAGGAAAAGTGGAAGAAGGAAAGGAGAGAAAATTTTCCAAAAGCTCAAGAATCATCATCAATTCATCTGTTCTTCGTTTACTCGTCTCTGTATCAACCTCCTCGTCTAGTAATCCAGGTGGGTTCTAGTTAGACTCTTTAGAGTAGGATTATTTTGAGTTTAGAGTTAGATTAGAAATTGTGAAAATTGAATCTTTTTGCACAAAATTCGTGAATCTAACTGCTAAATGCAATGCTTGATTATATGTTATACTGGTTGTGATGTTATAACATGTTTTGATGCATTTTGGTTGATGAAAATGAGATTTGGGGTTGATTTTGGATCAACCCGTAGCAGAGAAATTCTGCAGGAACTTCTGCATTTTTCTTCTGCCCATACGCGTATGGAGCATGTCAATACGCGTATGGAGCTGGTCAATACGCGTACGGAAAGGGCAATACGCGTATGGATGGCCGGGCATTTTGAGCAATACGCGTATCGCTTGGGGCAATACGCGTATGGCTGGGCGAGCATTTGGGCAATACGCGTACGGGGAGTGCCAATACGCGTACGGCCAGGAGAGTTACAGAATCCTGCTGTTGTGATTTATTTTCCGATCGATTGTTTACAATACCGTAACTTTTTGTACGTAACTCGGATTGGAACAATTTTGATATCGTTGGAAAGAGAATAAAATGTACTTTCTTATTAAAAGGGTTTTAAGATCGTCGGCCGATTTAATTAAGTCGGGATTTCTGAAATTGTGTCGTTTTATCGACTTTTATCTGTTAATTGTGTGTAATTATTATTGACAATATATGCATGTTAAAATATGGACTAGGCAGGGTGAGGATTATTACCAAAACAGTGTTGGAATGTGGAGTCTTACGTGTGGCAACGCTCGTGCATGAGAGGCCGAGGCGTGTGCATTCTGTTTATCAATAACCACAGAGTTGTGTTAGTGCGTTTCATGGGTCTCGAGCTCCTCTGAAACAGATGCACCACTACTTGGCAGGTTTGAGTCCCATGTTAGTACGATTGGAGCCTACGGGTAAAGAGACTTGAGACGGCGTACGGTCCGTGAGAAGTGACGGATCACGGTGTACGGCCCGTGATCCCGAATCCAATCGTATGCCAAGTAGCTACAAGGATCCATGACTCGGATCGCCTTCTAGACGTAGAAGGGTACGGGAAAAAGGGATACCTTGGTATTGGTTATTGATATGTGAGTTCTTGAGTGTACGGACTCAGAACGTACTTCGGTACTTTGTGAATCCTTGAGTTTACAGGCTCAAGAGGTACTTCGGTACTAGTGTGAGTTTACAGGCTCACCGTGGCGGTTACTTGTGTGTGTGTACTCATGGTATTTTCCCTTTCCCCTTGGACATGAGTTAGGACTTTGTTAGAACCTTGTAAAGCCGAGAGGACTTTAAGATAGGGAACTCACTGAGATTTGATGTATCTCACCCCACTGTTGTTGTTTACATCACAGGTTCTGCAGGTTTGGCGAAGGGTAAGGACAAGGTTACTTGATTTTCCTTACGGATCGTGGTTTTGTGATGGCATGGCTTCCGCTATGGCGTTATGTTTTGAGATCATTGTATTGATCTAGTTCTTAGTTTTTATCATTTTGGAACATCTTGTATATGTAATGCCTTAGACTTTTAGGTGTTTTGTTTTAGAGGCATTTATATATATAATGTGTTAACTAGGAACTTATTATGTTTCAGTACCAAAAGTGAAACTCATGTATAATATATGATTTGATGCATGTATTATTATATGGTCCTTACATAAGTAATGGTTCAAATTGTAAGATACCTTTATCTGAAATCATGAAATTTTCTGAATAATGAATTTAAATATATTTTGAAAATTGTGGGGGATTGTTGGAGAAATTTCCAAAATATTTAGTTGATAAATAATAATGATTAAATTAATTTCATGAATTATTGAAATAGTAAATGATTATGTGGTGTATTGGTTAAGGCTTTTGAAATCATTCAAGCATTGTTTCTCCCCATTAATTGGTACAAGTTTTTCTATAAATAGAGATACTTGTTAGGCATAAAATAGACACGAAAATGACTTGTTTCAAGTGCCAAAAATTATATCTAAAATATCCTGAAGAAGATTTGCCGGTTAATCCATTTGCATCCAATTTGCCTAAATTGGTGGGGCGAATCGAACCTAAAGCTTAGTGTAAACATACGCTTTGGAATTTATTGTGTGCAACTTTCATCGTACCGTTTTCATCTTCTTCTTGTTCCAGTTTTGCAGCAGACCATCAACACAAGATCTAACAATATATTCATAAAACTTATGTTTTATTGTAAATTTGTTCTCAGGCTAAGAACTTTCAAGAAATATTATTATTACTAAACGACATCCAATATGAATATGACCTACATTTGTGGGTAATGTCTTATAAATTTAAGACTATTCTCATTGAATTTATTAAAATGTCTAGTAATTTTGATTGAATTGATTGAAGCAACATGTTACAAAAATAATATTTGTTGTGTAAATTTGATTCAATCGAAATTACAAAAGATGTAGTGTGTAATTGTTCATGCGAACTGTTATGGTCAGCCAAAAGGAAGACACTGTTTGGCCGAACAATTGCATGAAAATACCGTTTACAATTAATTTTTTGCAATCAAAGATTGATAATTAATGGTGTGTTTGATATCTTGTTCGAGTCTTTTAATTTATAAGTAAAAATAAATGTCTATATAATATTTTATTGTCTTATCAGTAATGATGTTGTATAAGTATAAATCTTTCAAGTGTTCATTTGATTGTACTCACACATATAAGGTAAACATGTGACAATTTTAAGAATTTATTATTTATAAATATTAATTGTCAGTGTTTAATCATTGAAAATAAATACTACTAACAATTGATTTTATTGCCTAAATATTTAATATCAATGATTAAATCGGATTAAACCGGATAACTCGGTTGAATAAACCTGTCATTATAATAGGTATAAAACCGGTAAAACCGGTCGAACCGGATGATTCAGTCTCTAAAAAATATAACTAGCACTTAAATTTTTTGAAAATATCATATCATAAATTCACAGGTTCATAATTTAAATTCAAATTTTACACAGAGTCTAATTGTAAATTTTAAACAGAGTCTAAATTAAACAGAGTTTAATTTAAAACAATACAAATATTAACATTATTCTAAATAATAAATTTTCCAAGTCTATATATATATATATATATATATATATATATATATATATATATATAATGGAAATCAGTTAAGTCTAAAATTATATTATATTTAGTTTTTTAATTTGTGTTCTAAAATTTCTATACAAATATTTGTATGATGGTTTTTCAATCAATATAAATACAAAATAGTAAAAATAGTTTTGTGGATATTACGAAACTTAATTTGTGTATCACTTAAATCAAATGAGTGATCACTATTATTTTTGGAGAAAAGTTCCTATGTATTTGAGTAAAAAAATTTTTAAAAAAAATTTTTAAATTTTTTTTTTCTTTTTTTTAAAATAAGCAGTTGAACCGTCGGTTTGCGAAAACCGCCGGTTTTCCCGGTTTTCACCGGTTCGAAGACATGGCCGATCGAGTAAGTGAACCCGACCGGTTACCTGGCCGGTTCCCGGTCCAACCAGTCCGACCGCCCGGTCCGGTCCGGTTTTTAAAACTATGGTAAGTAGTTCATGATGTAGGAAAAAAACTTCAAGGCAACTCATATGGAGGCCAAATAAAATTTTACATTTTCATATGAGGGAATCATACATGAATGGATAATATTTCACTAACAACAACATTTTAAGGTGGACTAATATTAGGAAGTTGATTTGGCATAGCCATGTCAACCTCTTGTTTATCTTCATTCAAATTGTTATCTTTATTTTGATTATTATTTCGGTTGGAATCTCTCATATTTATTTAATATATCAATTCATAATTAATTCATAAATAACTTATCCAACAAAAGCATCACAAGACTCTACACTCATTTCTAAACTCATTTTAGCACTTGTATTATTTCTAAAATTTCTAAAAAAGGCTCTAATCGTAAAAGCATCATGCAATTTTGCAAATATGTTATTCTAATTCATCCTACTTAACATTGTACTCGTGAATTAGGCACAATCTTTATCGTTAGTTTAGGTATTAAGTTAAATCTATTCGGAGGATATGGTTTCATGTCTCATTTTGATAAAAAAAAAACCCAATGAAAAATGCAATATTGAAGATTTATCCAGTGGGAATTGATCATCTTTGTAAAGGATTTCTTAAAATGTATGTTAAGAGTCTCACATTGGACAATGTGTGGCATAAACATAGATTTATAAGTGAGGATAATCCTAAAATTACAAGGAAGCTTTGTAAGATTGAGTTGGACTCAACCACAATTCTAAGATGGTATCAGATCACAATTTAGGATCCATTGGGTCACATGCTTTCAAGTTTGCGTTATCAAGTCACCTATTATTTATATTCAAAGACCAATTTCAATAGTGACAGACGTAAGGAGATGTGTTAAGGGTCTCATGTTAGAAAACATTGTTAGAATATTGTATAATTTAAATATTATTTATTATTATATAAAAATAATTATTATGTGAGCATATATTTTAATTATATTAACTATTATCAAATTAAGAGTCTTAATTGATTAAGTAATCAAATAAATTTAAAAGGCTATTTAGATTTGTATTTAATAATTAATTAATTAATTAATTAATTAATTAATCAATTGGATATGAGCTCAAATATGAGTGGATGTCTGGATTACCCATTTCGGAGTAATGAGAACCCTAGTTGGCTATCACATTATATATAGGCTATGGTCTCAAATATATCCTACACAAGAAATTTATCTCTTTTTTCCATCTGAAGAGTATTCAAGGCATTAGGAGTATCGGTTGAGGAAGAGTCATACAAGCCACCAGGTTGCTTGTTTTCTAATTTTCAGGATTACCACCAACAACCTCAATAGTTCAAAGTATTCCTGCAATCTCTTCTCTCATACACTAACATGCCGTAGATCCTATAATTATATACATGTTTGTATTATCTATTATATTCCGCACTAAAGTATATAACATAATATGTAGAACATATATATATATATATATATATATATATATATATATATATATATATATATATATATATATATATATATATATATATATATATATATATATATATGTGTGTGTGTGTGTGTGTGTGTGTGTGATTAATTGGTATTGATTTAATTTCATCAAGTGGTATCAAAGCAGATATTTATGTTAAGTTTATTGAAATTTGTCTATTAAACTTCAATTTTTTTGTGGATATCTGATTATGAAACATATATTTGAAATTCATGATTATGTGGATTTTTTTTTCAATACATGAATTTTTTATGATAATATTTGAGAATGTTTTCTTTTATTTGTTAAATCAATTTGATAGTATGAAATTTATGATTTGTGTATATTTGTTTTGAAAAGATTTGTATGGTTTAAGTTCTTCTATATAAATTTATATGTACACATGTTCTTTTATGTTCTTTCAAATAAAAGATTATACATATTCTATATATAAATATTTCTTCATGGATGATTGCAATTGTTTGGTCCTTAATTGCATTATAATCTTAAATATTTGTTTTAATCATGATTTTGTATAAAATAAAAACCAAAAAAATATATTAGAAATAAAGTTTTTTTTATTTGAAGTTAAATATTTTATTGTGATATATATCACAAAATTTAGATTTGATTCAAATTTGTTGCCATCAAATAAAATTTTGAATTTAACTTACAAATTATATGATAAATTTTGATTCAAAATAACATCTTTATATTTTTTTGGAAGAAAAGTATTTTTGAAAATTTTGGTTTTCTTTGGGAGATATTTTATTTAATATATATTATGCTAAATATATTTAGAATCACATATATGGTTAAGATTGATGATTGAGAATCATAAAAATATATTTTCTTTAAAGATTTTGATTTTCAACACTTTATTTGTAGCTAGAGTATATATTTAAAAATATATATGTTTATATAATTTATTTGGGAAAGATAAATATTAAATTTAAATATAATTTTGGTGATTTGATTCTTGGTTTTGAATTATAAAAAAAAGCTTTTATTATCAAATTATTTTATTTGATTTTTAATCATTGTTTTATCTTTCAATTTGATTCACATAAAATTTAGACATGAATTTTAATTTTGAGAGATAAGACAGATACTAATTTGTTTAATATATATTTAGTTATTATATATTATATATGAATTTTATTTTAATATTTTGAATGTCTCTAAAAATCATAAGATAAACAAAAAAAATTAATGATTTGATTCTTTAAATTTTGGATACTTTTAATTTTAGAATTGGGTTTGTTGATTCTAAAATGATTTATTTAAAGAATTATTTGGTGTATATGTGAATTTGTTTGACATTTATTTTGATATATAAATATTTAATATTTATCTAATTTGAAGTTATACATTTTGTATGATTATGTTATTTGAGTTTATTGTTATTAAGTTTTATACAATAATATTTTTTAATCATGCAATTTGTATAAATGTTGGAGAAATTTCCAAAATATTTAGTTGATAAATAATAATGATTAAATTGATTTCATGAATAATTTAAATAATAAATGATTATGTGGTGTATTGGTTAAGGCTTTTGACATACAAGTTTTTTCTATAAATAGACATACCTGTTAGGCATAAAATAGACACGAAAATGATTTGTTTTAAGTGCCAAAAATTATATCTAAGTCATTCTTTTATTTTTCTAGTGCACGAGAATAAATGAGAGAACCTTATTCTGTAAAATATCGTTGATTGATATGTTTAATGTGAATATGCGATTCATGTTAACGTTTTCAAAGTATCATAAAGGGGATTTGTCGGTTAACCCATTTGCATCCAATTTGCCTAAATCGGTGGAGGCGAATCGAATCTAAAGCTTAGTGTAAACACATGCTTTGAAATTTATTTTGTGCAACTTTCTTCATACCGTTTTCATCTTCTTCTTGTTCATGTTTTGCAACAAACCCTTAATATAAGATCTAACAATCTTTAGGTTCCATTTTTTATTTTGATTCATACTTTATTTATAATTAATATTAAAGTATGCACCTTTGAAGAAGATGATAACATCTTTAAATGATGGTGAAAGAGAGATAAACATACACCTTTATTTATTAATATCTATGGTGAAAGGTACATAATTAAATTAAATGAACATGTCAATGTTTTTAATCCATGTAAATTATGTTGAAAATAATATTTATTTATGTTAAGTATATCATGTGGAACAAAATTATATATTTATCAAGTATGTGAACTTGAATAATTACAAATATATTTGATTTATGGTGTGTGATTGAATGTAAAATAAATTTTAAATATTATTCTTTGGTGCAAGTAATTTATTTTAATTAAGAATACATTATTTATGCCTGAAATGATTTAATAAAAAAAATTATGAATTTTAATTTAGGGTGCATGTATTGGTAACATAAAATGATGTAAATAAAATGTTAGAAATATCAAGAACATATTAACATTGCATTTTAGTTTGTTCAATAATTTGTTAAATTTAAAATGATTTATCTCATATTTTATGCGTATCATAATCTGAAAGTATTATTTTTGTTCATCTTTATATTTAAAGTAATTTGGGTATATTTTAGGTTGTTGTAAGTTGACAAATATTTATGGAGAAAAATTATAGAAAATATTAATGATGTGAATTCATTTTTTATTTTATATTGTAATTTTTATATGAATATATCATAGAACATTGTTAAATATGAAACATAAATTTATCACAAAGAATATGTTGCACATATGTTAGTTATGCAAGAAAATTGTTTATTTTAAAAATATAGAAATATGTTATATATTGTTGTATTTATATGGAGTTTTATGAATTACATGTTTGAATCCAATTCATGAAATAAAATTTAGTCATGAGAAATTTGTATGATCATGGTTGTCGATTGCTATAAATATTTAATGCATTGAGTATATTTTGGATATATGTGGAAGTAAAACTTCAAACTAAAAAAGTTAGTAAATGAAGAATGACATAAAAATTGTGTATATGACAAAACGATTGACAAAAGTGTCGTGGTGATAGTATGTCAAAACTATCAAGAAAATAAAGTTATTTTGTATATGATACTTGTACTAAAATGACAAAAAATGTCATAGGTTGATAATAGTTGGTAAATACTATCAAGAGTGCATAAAGTAATCATATGCATGACTAGTTGAAAGGTTGAATATTTTAAGTTTATTAAAGATGAAAAATCTTGCAATTCTTTGACGAAAGAATTGACAAAGACATGATATCTTTGGATATAATTGAATAAATGAAGACATCATTAGGGATATCGTGGAACAAACCCATATCTAATTAATCATCGATAGTGAAAACTCAATTCACACTTGATTAACGTTAAGTCTTGAGTTCAATGATAAAAGTACACTGTTAGAGTGATTGAAGTAGTTAACGATAGATACATCCCAAGGAGTAAAAGTACTTGGACCATAAGAATAAATGCGGTAGGATGAGGTTTTCCTCTTAATAGACATATATCATATGTTTGCTGGAATGCATAGTTATGGGTGCATTTCTGATATAGTCTACCTATATGAGAATGAAGTGGTGCCGCTTCATATAGTTAAAGGGTTTGACTCTTAAATTCTCATGAAAAGGATATGAGACACAAGACCTTATTAAATGTGTCATATTAATAATTCAATCAATGGTACCGAGATTTCGTGTGTGAGTTATGCACGCTTGTTCTAATGAATAATTAGTTCAAAGCTTGTCTACCAATCTATTCGGGGATGAGTGAAAAATTAACTTACTAAGTTGTAATACCCCATAAATTTATAAACGCCAACCATGTTCCTAAATGTCATATAGATAGAATTAAGTTGATCAGGCTCAATACCATAAATATAACACCTAAGACTCAAGGCGACAACACGCATCTGAAACAGAAAGAAACACTTATTCTATTTCATGGCTAGGTCGAGGATACGACCTGCTCTGATACCAACTGTAATGACCCATATAATAATACATGCATCAAATCATATATTATACATGAGTTTCACTTTTGGTACTGAAACATAATAAGTTCCTAGTTAACACATTATATATATATATGCCTCTAATGCAAAACACCTAAAAGTCTAAGGCATTACATATACAAGATGTTCCAAAATGATAAAAACTAAGAACTAGATCAATACAATGATCTCAAAACATAACGCCATAGCGGAAGCCATGCCATCACAAAACCACGATCCGTAAGGAAAGTCAAATAACCTTGTCCTTACCCTTCGCCGAACCTGTAGAACCTGTGATGTAAACAACAACAGTGGGGTGAGATACATCAAATCTCAGTGAGTTCCCTATCTTAAAGTCCTCTCGGCTCTACAAGGTTCTAACAAACCTAACTCAAGTCAAAAGGGGAAAAAGGGAGTGACCATGAGTACACACACACTATATGGAAACATGTTATGAGTTCATCAACTCACAATATCACTAATCGATAACCATGCCAAGGTATCCCCTATTCCCGTCCTCTTCTACGTCTAGAAGTCGACCCGGGTCATGGATCCTTGCAACCTACTTGACATACGAATGGATTCGGGTTCTACGGGCCATTAACCGTTATGAACCGTCACTTCTCACGGGCCTTATACCGTCACAAGCCTACGCTCCATGGGCGCCATTCGTACTAAAATGAAATGCGGGAATCAAACCTGCCAAGTAGTGGTGCACATGTTTCAGAGGAGCTCGAGACCCATGAAACGCACTCGCAAAAATAACCGGTTACGATTACGTGATCACACACAGTCGTGATTGTATTCAACAATCACAAGGCCATTACGCCTTATCACAACCAAACGGTTAACACACATGTTCCATACTAGTGTTTATCCATTTTATATTCTTCCGACACTGTTTGGGTTAATTGTCCTCACTCTACTTATTTTATGTTTTATCATACATACATTTTCAACAATAATTACACAACATTAAACACTAAAATCAACAAAGCGACACGATTTCATAAATCCCAATATTATTAAATCGGCCGACAGTCTTAAAACCCATGTAATAAGAAAGTACATTTTATTACCTTTCCAACGATACCAAAATTGTTCCATTCCGAGTTACGGATAAAAAGTTACGGCATTGGAAACAAACGATCGGAAATAAAATATCACAACAGCAGAATTCTGCAAGTCCCCTGGCCATACGCGTATTGGCACTCCCCGTACGCGTATTGCCCAACAATCTCGCCCAGCCATACGCGTATTGCCCCAATCGATACGCGTATTGCTCAAAATTCTCGGCCATCCATACGCGTATTGCCTTGTCCATACGCGTATCATCCCATTTCCTTCACACCCATACGCGTATTGCCCTACTCAATACGCGTATGGCCCTGCGTGATACGCGTATGGGCAGTTTGAACCCAGAAATTTTCCTGCAGAATTTGTCTGCTACGGGTTGATTCAATTCAACCCCAAAATCCCATTTTTCCAATCTAAAATTCATCAAAACATGTTATAACATAACAATCGGTATAAACATACAATCACACATTGCATTTAGCAGCTAGATTCATGAATTTCATGCAAAATTAATCAATTTCCATAATACCAATCTAACTCTAACTCAATAAAACTCTACCCTAAAGAGTCTAACTAGAACCCACCTGGATTACTAGACGAGGAGGTTGAAATTGAGATGAAGAACAGATGATTGATGATGATCTTGAGCTTTTTTGGGAAATTTTCCTCTCTTGTTCCTCCTCCTTCCTTTCCTTTCTTTCCTTTTTCCTTTCTTTTCTTTCTTTTCTTTTTCCCTAAGTTTCTATCTTTGACCAAATAAGTAAAATGAAAAGAAAATATCCAAAGTGATATTAATTGATCATACTACTAATTATCCAAATTAGCTCAAATGCGCGAAAGAATAAAACTCAACGTTAAATACTATTAATTTAATCAACTCTGAGTTCGTCAGTTTACTCTAATTATTTTATCAAATAATTGTTCAGAGTACTCCGGAACCCAGTTGATCATAATAATATTATCCAGAGCGTTTATAAATTTACGGGGTATTACATTAATGATGTGAATTCATTTTTTATTTTATATTGTAATTTTTATATGAATATATCATAGAACATTGTTAAATATGAAACATAAATTTATCACAAAGAATATGTTGCACATATGTTAGTTATGCAAGAAAATTGTTTATTTTAAAAATATAGAAATATGTTATATATTGTTGTATTTATATGGAGTTTTATGAATTACATGTTTGAATCCAATTCATGAAATAAAATTTAGTCATGAGAAATTTGTATGATCATGGTTGTCGATTGCTATAAATATTTAATGCATTGAGTATATTTTGGATATATGTGGAAGTAAAACTTCAAACTAAAAAAGTTAGTAAATGAAGAATGACATAAAAATTGTGTATATGACAAAACGATTGACAAAAGTGTCGTGGTGATAGTATGTCAAAACTATCAAGAAAATAAAGTTATTTTGTATATGATACTTGTACTAAAATGACAAAAAATGTCATAGGTTGATAATAGTTGGTAAATACTATCAAGAGTGCATAAAGTAATCATATGCATGACTAGTTGAAAGGTTGAATATTTTAAGTTTATTAAAGATGAAAAATCTTGCAATTCTTTGACGAAAGAATTGACAAAGACATGATATCTTTGGATATAATTGAATAAATGAAGACATCATTAGGGATATCGTGGAACAAACCCATATCTAATTAATCATCGATAGTGAAAACTCAATTCACACTTGATTAACGTTAAGTCTTGAGTTCAATGATAAAAGTACACTGTTAGAGTGATTGAAGTAGTTAACGATAGATACATCCCAAGGAGTAAAAGTACTTGGACCATAAGAATAAATGCGGTAGGATGAGGTTTTCCTCTTAATAGACATATATCATATGTTTGCTGGAATGCATAGTTATGGGTGCATTTCTGATATAGTCTACCTATATGAGAATGAAGTGGTGCCGCTTCATATAGTTAAAGGGTTTGACTCTTAAATTCTCATGAAAAGGATATGAGACACAAGACCTTATTAAATGTGTCATATTAATAATTCAATCAATGGTACCGAGATTTCGTGTGTGAGTTATGCACGCTTGTTCTAATGAATAATTAGTTCAAAGCTTGTCTACCAATCTATTCGGGGATGAGTGAAAAATTAACTTACTAAGTAATGGTTCAAATTGTAAGATACCTTTATCTGAAATCATGAAATTTTCTGAATAATGAATTTAAATATATTTTGAAAATTGTGGGGGATTGTTGGAGAAATTTCCAAAATATTTAGTTGATAAATAATAATGATTAAATTAATTTCATGAATTATTGAAATAGTAAATGATTATGTGGTGTATTGGTTAAGGCTTTTGAAATCATTCAAGCATTGTTTCTCCCCATTAATTGGTACAAGTTTTTCTATAAATAGAGATACTTGTTAGGCATAAAATAGACACGAAAATGACTTGTTTCAAGTGCCAAAAATTATATCTAAAATATCCTGAAGAAGATTTGCCGGTTAATCCATTTGCATCCAATTTGCCTAAATTGGTGGGGCGAATCGAACCTAAAGCTTAGTGTAAACATACGCTTTGGAATTTATTGTGTGCAACTTTCATCGTACCGTTTTCATCTTCTTCTTGTTCCAGTTTTGCAGCAGACCATCAACACAAGATCTAACAATATATTCATAAAACTTATGTTTTATTGTAAATTTGTTCTCAGGCTAAGAACTTTCAAGAAATATTATTATTACTAAACGACATCCAATATGAATATGACCTACATTTGTGGGTAATGTCTTATAAATTTAAGACTATTCTCATTGAATTTATTAAAATGTCTAGTAATTTTGATTGA
The DNA here is from genome assembly GCA_022829125.1 of Lathyrus tuberosus. Lineage (NCBI taxonomy): Eukaryota > Viridiplantae > Streptophyta > Magnoliopsida > Fabales > Fabaceae > Lathyrus > Lathyrus tuberosus. The sequence goes on along the minus strand of JALAZF010000007.1, from coordinate 22,639,975 downwards.
ATTGATTGAAGCAACATGTTACAAAAATAATATTTGTTGTGTAAATTTGATTCAATCGAAATTACAAAAGATGTAGTGTGTAATTGTTCATGCGAACTGTTATGGTCAGCCAAAAGGAAGACACTGTTTGGCCGAACAATTGCATGAAAATACCGTTTACAATTAATTTTTTGCAATCAAAGATTGATAATTAATGGTGTGTTTGATATCTTGTTCGAGTCTTTTAATTTATAAGTAAAAATAAATGTCTATATAATATTTTATTGTCTTATCAGTAATGATGTTGTATAAGTATAAATCTTTCAAGTGTTCATTTAATTGTACTCACACATATAAGGTAAACATGTGACAATTTTAAGAATTTATTATTTATAAATATTAATTGTCAGTGAAAATAAATACTACTAACAATTGATTTTATTGCCTAAATATTTAATATCAATGATTAAATCGGATTAAACCGGATAACTCGGTTGAATAAACCTGTCATTATAATAGGTATAAAACCGGTAAAACCGGTCGAACCGGATGATTCAGTCTCTAAAAAATATAACTAGCACTTAAATTTTTTGAAAATATCATATCATAAATTCACAGGTTCATAATTTAAATTCAAATTTTAAACAGAGTCTAATTGTAAATTTTAAACAGAGTCTAAATTAAACAGAGTTTAATTTAAAACAATACAAATATTAACATTATTCTAAATAATAAAATTTCCAAGTCTATATATATATATATATATAATGGAAATCAGTTAAGTCTAAAATTATATTATATTTAGTTTTTTAATTTGTGTTCTTAAATTTCTATACAAATATTTGTATGATGGTTTTTCAATCAATATAAATACAAAATAGTAAAAATAGTTTTGTGGATATTACGAAACTTAATTTGTGTATCACTTAAATCAAATGAGTGATCACTATTATTTTTGGAGAAAAGTTCCTATGTATTTGAGTAAAAAAATTTTTAAAAAAAATTTTAAAATTTTTTTTTTCTTTTTTTTAAAATAAGCAGTTGAACCGTCGGTTTGCGAAAACCGCCGGTTTTCCCGGTTTTCACCGGTTCGAAGACATGGCCGATCGAATAAGTGAACCCGACCGGTTACCTGGCCGGTTCCCGGTCCAACCAGTCCGACCGCCCGGTCCGGTCCGGTTTTTAAAACTATGGTAAGTAGTTCATGATGTAGGAAAAAAACTTCAAGGCAACTCATATGGAGGCCAAATAAAATTTTACATTTTCATATGAGGGAATCATACATGAATGGATAATATTTCACTAACAACAACATTTTAAGGTGGACTAATATTAGGAAGTTGATTTGGCATAGCCATGTCAACCTCTTGTTTATCTTCATTCAAATTGTTATCTTTATTTTGATTATTATTTCGGTTGGAATCTCTCATATTTATTTAATATATCAATTCATAATTAATTCATAAAATAACTTATCCAACAAAAGCATCACAAGACTCTACACTCATTTCTAAACTCATTTTAGCACTTGTATTATTTCTAAAATTTCTAAAAAAGGCTCTAATCGTAAAAGCATCATGCAATTTTGCAAATATGTTATTCTAATTCATCCTACTTAACATTGTACTCGTGAATTAGGCACAATCTTTATCGTTAGTTTAGGTATTAAGTTAAATCTATTCGGAGGATATGGTTTCATGTCTCATTTTGATAAAAATAAAACCCAATGAAAAATGCAATATTGAAGATTTATCCAGTGGGAATTGATCATCTTTGTAAAGGATTTCTTAAAATGTATGTTAAGAGTCTCACATTGGACAATGTGTGGCATAAACATAGATTTATAAGTGAGGATAATCCTAAAATTACAAGGAAGCTTTGTAAGATTGAGTTGGACTCAACCACAATTCTAAGATGGTATCAGATCACAATTTAGGATCCATTGGGTCACATGCTTTCAAGTTTGCGTTATCAAGTCACCTATTATTTATATTCAAAGACCAATTTCAATAGTGACAGACGTAAGGAGATGTGTTAAGGGTCTCATGTTAGAAAACATTGTTAGAATATTGTATAATTTAAATATTATTTATTATTATATAAAAATAATTATTATGTGAGCATATATTTTAATTATATTAACTATTATCAAATTAAGAGTCTTAATTGATTAAGTAATCAAATAAATTTAAAAGGCTATTTAGATTTGTATTTAATAATTAATTAATTAATTAATTAATTAATTAATCAATTGGATATGAGCTCAAATATGAGTGGATGTCTGGATTACCCATTTCGGAGTAATGAGAACCCTAGTTGGCTATCACATTATATATAGGCTATGGTCTCAAATATATCCTACACAAGAAATTTATCTCTTTTTTCCATCTGAAGAGTATTCAAGGCATTAGGAGTATCGGTTGAGGAAGAGTCATACAAGCCACCAGGTTGCTTGTTTTCTAATTTTCAGGATTACCACCAACAACCTCAATAGTTCAAAGTATTCCTGCAATCTCTTCTCTCATACACTAACATGCCGTAGATCCTATAATTATATACATGTTTGTATTATCTATTATATTCCGCACTAAAGTATATAACATAATATGTAGAACATATATATATATATATATATATATATATATATATATATATATATATATATATATATATATATATATATATATATATATATATATATATATATATGTGTGTGTGTGTGTGTGTGTGATTAATTGGTATTGATTTAATTTCATCAAGTGGTATCAAAGCAGATATTTATGTTAAGTTTATTGAAATTTGTCTATTAAACTTCAATTTTTTTGTGGATATCTGATTATGAAACATATATTTGAAATTCATGATTATGTGGATTTTTTTTTCAATACATGAATTTTTTATGATAATATTTGAGAATGTTTTCTTTTATTTGTTAAATCAATTTGATAGTATGAAATTTATGATTTGTGTATATTTGTTTTGAAAAGATTTGTATGGTTTAAGTTCTTCTATATAAATTTATATGTACACATGTTCTTTTATGTTCTTTCAAATAAAAGATTATACATATTCTATATATAAATATTTCTTCATGGATGATTGCAATTGTTTGGTCCTTAATTGCATTATAATCTTAAATATTTGTTTTAATCATGATTTTGTATAAAATAAAAACCAAAAAAATATATTAGAAATAAAGTTTTTTTTATTTGAAGTTAAATATTTTATTGTGATATATATCACAAAATTTAGATTTGATTCAAATTTGTTGCCATCAAATAAAATTTTGAATTTAACTTACAAATTATATGATAAATTTTGATTCAAAATAACATCTTTATATTTTTTTGGAAGAAAAGTATTTTTGAAAATTTTGGTTTTCTTTGGGAGATATTTTATTTAATATATATTATGCTAAATATATTTAGAATCACATATATGGTTAAGATTGATGATTGAGAATCATAAAAATACATTTTCTTTAAAGATTTTGATTTTCAACACTTTATTTGTAGCTAGAGTATATATTTAAAAATATATATGTTTATATCATTTATTTGGGAAAGATAAATATTAAATTTAAATATAATTTTGGTGATTTGATTCTTGGTTTTGAATTATAAAAAAAAGCTTTTATTATCAAATTATTTTATTTGATTTTTAATCATTGTTTTATCTTTCAATTTGATTCACATAAAATTTAGACATGAATTTTAATTTTGAGAGATAAGACAGATACTAATTTGTTTAATATATATTTAGTTATTATATATTATATATGAATTTTATTTTAATATTTTGAATGTCTCTAAAAATCATAAGATAAACAAAAAAAATTAATGATTTGATTCTTTAAATTTTGGATACTTTTAATTTTAGAATTGGGTTTGTTGATTCTAAAATGATTTATTTAAAGAATTATTTGGTGTATATGTGAATTTGTTTGACATTTATTTTGATATATAAATATTTAATATTTATCTAATTTGAAGTTATACATTTTGTATGATTATGTTATTTGAGTTTATTGTTATTAAGTTTTATACAATAATATTTTTTAATCATGCAATTTGTATAAATGTTGGAGAAATTTCCAAAATATTTAGTTGATAAATAATAATGATTAAATTGATTTCATGAATAATTTAAATAATAAATGATTATGTGGTGTATTGGTTAAGGCTTTTGACATACAAGTTTTTTCTATAAATAGACATACCTGTTAGGCATAAAATAGACACGAAAATGATTTGTTTTAAGTGCCAAAAATTATATCTAAGTCATTCTTTTATTTTTCTAGTGCACGAGAATAAATGAGAGAACCTTATTCTGTAAAATATCGTTGATTGATATGTTTAATGTGAATATGCGATTCATGTTAACGTTTTCAAAGTATCCTAAAGGGGATTTGTCGGTTAACCCATTTGCATCCAATTTGCCTAAATCGGTGGAGGCGAATCGAATCTAAAGCTTAGTGTAAACACATGCTTTGAAATTTATTTTGTGCAACTTTCTTCATACCGTTTTCATCTTCTTCTTGTTCATGTTTTGCAACAAACCCTTAATATAAGATCTAACAATCTTTAGGTTCCATTTTTTATTTTGATTCATACTTTATTTATAATTAATATTAAAGTATGCACCTTTGAAGAAGATGATAACATCTTTAAATGATGGTGAAAGAGAGATAAACATACACCTTTATTTATTAATATCTATGGTGAAAGGTACATAATTAAATTAAATGAACATGTCAATGTTTTTAATCCATGTAAATTATGTTGAAAATAATATTTATTTATGTTAAGTATATCATGTGGAACAAAATTATATATTTATCAAGTATGTGAACTTGAATAATTACAAATATATTTGATTTATGGTGTGTGATTGAATGTAAAATAAATTTTAAATATTATTCTTTGGTGCAAGTAATTTATTTTAATTAAGAATACATTATTTATGCCTGAAATGATTTAATAAAAAAAATTATGAATTTTAATTTAGGGTGCATGTATTGGTAACATAAAATGATGTAAATAAAATGTTAGAAATATCAAGAACATATTAACATTGCATTTTAGTTTGTTCAATAATTTGTTAAATTTAAAATGATTTATCTCATATTTAATGCGTATCATAATCTGAAAGTATTATTTTTGTTCATCTTTATATTTAAAGTAATTTGGGTATATTTTAGGTTGTTGTAAGTTGACAAATATTTATGGAGAAAAATTATAGAAAATATTAATGATGTGAATTCATTTTTTATTTTATATTGTAATTTTTATATGAATATATCATAGAACATTGTTAAATATGAAACATAAATTTATCACAAAGAATATGTTGCACATATGTTAGTTATGCAAGAAAATTGTTTATTTTAAAAATATAGAAATATGTTATATATTGTTGTATTTATATGGAGTTTTATGAATTACATGTTTGAATCCAATTCATGAAATAAAATTTAGTCATGAGAAATTTGTATGATCATGGTTGTCGATTGCTATAAATATTTAATGCATTGAGTATATTTTGGATATATGTGGAAGTAAAACTTCAAACTAAAAAAGTTAGTAAATGAAGAATGACATAAAAATTGTGTATATGACAAAACGATTGACAAAAGTGTCGTGGTGATAGTATGTCAAAACTATCAAGAAAATAAAGTTATTTTGTATATGATACTTGTACTAAAATGACAAAAAATGTCATAGGTTGATAATAGTTGGTAAATACTATCAAGAGTGCATAAAGTAATCATATGCATGACTAGTTGAAAGGTTGAATATTTTAAGTTTATTAAAGATGAAAAATCTTGCAATTCTTTGACGAAAGAATTGACAAAGACATGATATCTTTGGATATAATTGAATAAATGAAGACATCATTAGGGATATCGTGGAACAAACCCATATCTAATTAATCATCGATAGTGAAAACTCAATTCACACTTGATTAACGTTAAGTCTTGAGTTCAATGATAAAAGTACACTGTTAGAGTGATTGAAGTAGTTAACGATAGATACATCCCAAGGAGTAAAAGTACTTGGACCATAAGAATAAATGCGGTAGGATGAGGTTTTCCTCTTAATAGACATATATCATATGTTTGCTGGAATGCATAGTTATGGGTGCATTTCTGATATAGTCTACCTATATGAGAATGAAGTGGTGCCGCTTCATATAGTTAAAGGGTTTGACTCTTAAATTCTCATGAAAAGGATATGAGACACAAGACCTTATTAAATGTGTCATATTAATAATTCAATCAATGGTACCGAGATTTCGTGTGTGAGTTATGCACGCTTGTTCTAATGAATAATTAGTTCAAAGCTTGTCTACCAATCTATTCGGGGATGAGTGAAAAATTAACTTACTAAGTAATGGTTCAAATTGTAAGATACCTTTATCTGAAATCATGAAATTTTCTGAATAATGAATTTAAATATATTTTGAAAATTGTGGGGGATTGTTGGAGAAATTTCCAAAATATTTAGTTGATAAATAATAATGATTAAATTAATTTCATGAATTATTGAAATAGTAAATGATTATGTGGTGTATTGGTTAAGGCTTTTGAAATCATTCAAGCATTGTTTCTCCCCATTAATTGGTACAAGTTTTTCTATAAATAGAGATACTTGTTAGGCATAAAATAGACACGAAAATGACTTGTTTCAAGTGCCAAAAATTATATCTAAAATATCCTGAAGAAGATTTGCCGGTTAATCCATTTGCATCCAATTTGCCTAAATTGGTGGGGCGAATCGAACCTAAAGCTTAGTGTAAACATACGCTTTGGAATTTATTGTGTGCAACTTTCATCGTACCGTTTTCATCTTCTTCTTGTTCCAGTTTTGCAGCAGACCATCAACACAAGATCTAACAATATATTCATAAAACTTATGTTTTATTGTAAATTTGTTCTCAGGCTAAGAACTTTCAAGAAATATTATTATTACTAAACGACATCCAATATGAATATGACCTACATTTGTGGGTAATGTCTTATAAATTTAAGACTATTCTCATTGAATTTATTAAAATGTCTAGTAATTTTGATTGAATTGATTGAAGCAACATGTTACAAAAATAATATTTGTTGTGTAAATTTGATTCAATCGAAATTACAAAAGATGTAGTGTGTAATTGTTCATGCGAACTGTTATGGTCAGCCAAAAGGAAGACACTGTTTGGCCGAACAATTGCATGAAAATACCGTTTACAATTAATTTTTTGCAATCAAAGATTGATAATTAATGGTGTGTTTGATATCTTGTTCGAGTCTTTTAATTTATAAGTAAAAATAAATGTCTATATAATATTTTATTGTCTTATCAGTAATGATGTTGTATAAGTATAAATCTTTCAAGTGTTCATTTGATTGTACTCACACATATAAGGTAAACATGTGACAATTTTAAGAATTTATTATTTATAAATATTAATTGTCAGTGTTTAATCATTGAAAATAAATACTACTAACAATTGATTTTATTGCCTAAATATTTAATATCAATGATTAAATCGGATTAAACCGGATAACTCGGTTGAATAAACCTGTCATTATAATAGGTATAAAACCGGTAAAACCGGTCGAACCGGATGATTCAGTCTCTAAAAAATATAACTAGCACTTAAATTTTTTGAAAATATCATATCATAAATTCACAGGTTCATAATTTAAATTCAAATTTTAAACAGAGTCTAATTGTAAATTTTAAACAGAGTCTAAATTAAACAGAGTTTAATTTAAAACAATACAAATATTAACATTATTCTAAATAATAAATTTTCCAAGTCTATATATATATATATATATATATATATATATATATATATATATATATATATATATATATATATATATATATAATGGAAATCAGTTAAGTCTAAAATTATATTATATTTAGTTTTTTAATTTGTGTTCTTAAATTTCTATACAAATATTTGTATGATGGTTTTTCAATCAATATAAATACAAAATAGTAAAAATAGTTTTGTGGATATTACGAAACTTAATTTGTGTATCACTTAAATCAAATGAGTGATCACTATTATTTTTGGAGAAAAGTTCCTATGTATTTGAGTAAAAAAAATTTAAAAAAAAATTTTAAATTTTTTTTTTCTTTTTTTTAAAATAAGCAGTTGAACCGTCGGTTTGCGAAAACAGCCGGTTTTCCCGGTTTTCACCGGTTCGAAGACATGGCCGATCGAATAAGTGAACCCGACCGGTTACCTGGCCGGTTCCCGGTCCAACCAGTCCGACCGCCCGGTCCGGTCCGGTTTTTAAAACTATGGTAAGTAGTTCATGATGTAGGAAAAAAACTTCAAGGCAACTCATATGGAGGCCAAATAAAATTTTACATTTTCATATGAGGGAATCATACATGAATGGATAATATTTCACTAACAACAACATTTTAAGGTGGACTAATATTAGGAAGTTGATTTGGCATAGCCATGTCAACCTCTTGTTTATCTTCATTCAAATTGTTATCTTTATTTTGATTATTATTTCGGTTGGAATCTCTCATATTTATTTAATATATCAATTCATAATTAATTCATAAAATAACTTATCCAACAAAAGCATCACAAGACTCTACACTCATTTCTAAACTCATTTTAGCACTTGTATTATTTCTAAAATTTCTAAAAAAGGCTCTAATCGTAAAAGCATCATGCAATTTTGCAAATATGTTATTCTAATTCATCCTACTTAACATTGTACTCGTGAATTAGGCACAATCTTTATCGTTAGTTTAGGTATTAAGTTAAATCTATTCGGAGGATATGGTTTCATGTCTCATTTTGATAAAAATAAAACCCAATGAAAAATGCAATATTGAAGATTTATCCAGTGGGAATTGATCATCTTTGTAAAGGATTTCTTAAAATGTATGTTAAGAGTCTCACATTGGACAATGTGTGGCATAAACATAGATTTATAAGTGAGGATAATCCTAAAATTACAAGGAAGCTTTGTAAGATTGAGTTGGACTCAACCACAATTCTAAGATGGTATCAGATCACAATTTAGGATCCATTGGGTCACATGCTTTCAAGTTTGCGTTATCAAGTCACCTATTATTTATATTCAAAGACCAATTTCAATAGTGACAGACGTAAGGAGATGTGTTAAGGGTCTCATGTTAGAAAACATTGTTAGAATATTGTATAATTTAAATATTATTTATTATTATATAAAAATAATTATTATGTGAGCATATATTTTAATTATATTAACTATTATCAAATTAAGAGTCTTAATTGATTAAGTAATCAAATAAATTTAAAAGGCTATTTAGATTTGTATTTAATAATTAATTAATTAATTAATTAATTAATTAATCAATTGGATATGAGCTCAAATATGAGTGGATGTCTGGATTACCCATTTCGGAGTAATGAGAACCCTAGTTGGCTATCACATTATATATAGGCTATGGTCTCAAATATATCCTACACAAGAAATTTATCTCTTTTTTCCATCTGAAGAGTATTCAAGGCATTAGGAGTATCGGTTGAGGAAGAGTCATACAAGCCACCAGGTTGCTTGTTTTCTAATTTTAAGGATTACCACCAACAACCTCAATAGTTCAAAGTATTCCTGCAATCTCTTCTCTCATACACTAACATGCCGTAGATCCTATAATTATATACATGTTTGTATTATCTATTATATTCCGCACTAAAGTATATAACATAATATGTAGAACATATATATATATATATATATATATATATATATATATATATATATATATATATATATATATATATATATATATATATATATATATATATATATATGTGTGTGTGTGTGTGTGTGTGTGATTAATTGGTATTGATTTAATTTCATCAAGTGGTATCAAAGCAGATATTTATGTTAAGTTTATTGAAATTTGTCTATTAAACTTCAATTTTTTTGTGGATATCTGATTATGAAACATATATTTGAAATTCATGATTATGTGGATTTTTTTTTCAATACATGAATTTTTTATGATAATATTTGAGAATGTTTTCTTTTATTTGTTAAATCAATTTGATAGTATGAAATTTATGATTTGTGTATATTTGTTTTGAAAAGATTTGTATGGTTTAAGTTCTTCTATATAAATTTATATGTACACATGTTCTTTTATGTTCTTTCAAATAAAAGATTATACATATTCTATATATAAATATTTCTTCATGGATGATTGCAATTGTTTGGTCCTTAATTGCATTATAATCTTAAATATTTGTTTTAATCATGATTTTGTATAAAATAAAAACCAAAAAAATATATTAGAAATAAAGTTTTTTTTATTTGAAGTTAAATATTTTATTGTGATATATATCACAAAATTTAGATTTGATTCAAATTTGTTGCCATCAAATAAAATTTTGAATTTAACTTACAAATTATATGATAAATTTTGATTCAAAATAACATCTTTATATTTTTTTGGAAGAAAAGTATTTTTGAAAATTTTGGTTTTCTTTGGGAGATATTTTATTTAATATATATTATGCTAAATATATTTAGAATCACATATATGGTTAAGATTGATGATTGAGAATCATAAAAATACATTTTCTTTAAAGATTTTGATTTTCAACACTTTATTTGTAGCTAGAGTATATATTTAAAAATATATATGTTTATATCATTTATTTGGGAAAGATAAATATTAAATTTAAATATAATTTTGGTGATTTGATTCTTGGTTTTGAATTATAAAAAAAAGCTTTTATTATCAAATTATTTTATTTGATTTTTAATCATTGTTTTATCTTTCAATTTGATTCACATAAAATTTAGACATGAATTTTAATTTTGAGAGATAAGACAGATACTAATTTGTTTAATATATATTTAGTTATTATATATTATATATGAATTTTATTTTAATATTTTGAATGTCTCTAAAAATCATAAGATAAACAAAAAAAATTAATGATTTGATTCTTTAAATTTTGGATACTTTTAATTTTAGAATTGGGTTTGTTGATTCTAAAATGATTTATTTAAAGAATTATTTGGTGTATATGTGAATTTGTTTGACATTTATTTTGATATATAAATATTTAATATTTATCTAATTTGAAGTTATACATTTTGTATGATTATGTTATTTGAGTTTATTGTTATTAAGTTTTATACAATAATATTTTTTAATCATGCAATTTGTATAAATGTTGGAGAAATTTCCAAAATATTTAGTTGATAAATAATAATGATTAAATTGATTTCATGAATAATTTAAATAATAAATGATTATGTGGTGTATTGGTTAAGGCTTTTGACATACAAGTTTTTTCTATAAATAGACATACCTGTTAGGCATAAAATAGACACGAAAATGATTTGTTTTAAGTGCCAAAAATTATATCTAAGTCATTCTTTTATTTTTCTAGTGCACGAGAATAAATGAGAGAACCTTATTCTGTAAAATATCGTTGATTGATATGTTTAATGTGAATATGCGATTCATGTTAACGTTTTCAAAGTATCCTAAAGGGGATTTGTCGGTTAACCCATTTGCATCCAATTTGCCTAAATCGGTGGAGGCGAATCGAATCTAAAGCTTAGTGTAAACACATGCTTTGAAATTTATTTTGTGCAACTTTCTTCATACCGTTTTCATCTTCTTCTTGTTCATGTTTTGCAACAAACCCTTAATATAAGATCTAACAATCTTTAGGTTCCATTTTTTATTTTGATTCATACTTTATTTATAATTAATATTAAAGTATGCACCTTTGAAGAAGATGATAACATCTTTAAATGATGGTGAAAGAGAGATAAACATACACCTTTATTTATTAATATCTATGGTGAAAGGTACATAATTAAATTAAATGAACATGTCAATGTTTTTAATCCATGTAAATTATGTTGAAAATAATATTTATTTATGTTAAGTATATCATGTGGAACAAAATTATATATTTATCAAGTATGTGAACTTGAATAATTACAAATATATTTGATTTATGGTGTGTGATTGAATGTAAAATAAATTTTAAATATTATTCTTTGGTGCAAGTAATTTATTTTAATTAAGAATACATTATTTATGCCTGAAATGATTTAATAAAAAAAATTATGAATTTTAATTTAGGGTGCATGTATTGGTAACATAAAATGATGTAAATAAAATGTTAGAAATATCAAGAACATATTAACATTGCATTTTAGTTTGTTCAATAATTTGTTAAATTTAAAATGATTTATCTCATATTTTATGCGTATCATAATCTGAAAGTATTATTTTTGTTCATCTTTATATTTAAAGTAATTTGGGTATATTTTAGGTTGTTGTAAGTTGACAAATATTTATGGAGAAAAATTATAGAAAATATTAATGATGTGAATTCATTTTTTATTTTATATTGTAATTTTTATATGAATATATCATAGAACATTGTTAAATATGAAACATAAATTTATCACAAAGAATATGTTGCACATATGTTAGTTATGCAAGAAAATTGTTTATTTTAAAAATATAGAAATATGTTATATATTGTTGTATTTATATGGAGTTTTATGAATTACATGTTTGAATCCAATTCATGAAATAAAATTTAGTCATGAGAAATTTGTATGATCATGGTTGTCGATTGCTATAAATATTTAATGCATTGAGTATATTTTGGATATATGTGGAAGTAAAACTTCAAACTAAAAAAGTTAGTAAATGAAGAATGACATAAAAATTGTGTATATGACAAAACGATTGACAAAAGTGTCGTGGTGATAGTATGTCAAAACTATCAAGAAAATAAAGTTATTTTGTATATGATACTTGTACTAAAATGACAAAAAATGTCATAGGTTGATAATAGTTGGTAAATACTATCAAGAGTGCATAAAGTAATCATATGCATGACTAGTTGAAAGGTTGAATATTTTAAGTTTATTAAAGATGAAAAATCTTGCAATTCTTTGACGAAAGAATTGACAAAGACATGATATCTTTGGATATAATTGAATAAATGAAGACATCATTAGGGATATCGTGGAACAAACCCATATCTAATTAATCATCGATAGTGAAAACTCAATTCACACTTGATTAACGTTAAGTCTTGAGTTCAATGATAAAAGTACACTGTTAGAGTGATTGAAGTAGTTAACGATAGATACATCCCAAGGAGTAAAAGTACTTGGACCATAAGAATAAATGCGGTAGGATGAGGTTTTCCTCTTAATAGACATATATCATATGTTTGCTGGAATGCATAGTTATGGGTGCATTTCTGATATAGTCTACCTATATGAGAATGAAGTGGTGCCGCTTCATATAGTTAAAGGGTTTGACTCTTAAATTCTCATGAAAAGGATATGAGACACAAGACCTTATTAAATGTGTCATATTAATAATTCAATCAATGGTACCGAGATTTCGTGTGTGAGTTATGCACGCTTGTTCTAATGAATAATTAGTTCAAAGCTTGTCTACCAATCTATTCGGGGATGAGTGAGAAATTAACTTACTAAGTAATGGTTCAAATTGTAAGATACCTTTATCTGAAATCATGAAATTTTCTGAATAATGAATTTAAATATATTTTGAAAATTGTGGGGGATTGTTGGAGAAATTTCCAAAATATTTAGTTGATAAATAATAATGATTAAATTAATTTCATGAATTATTGAAATAGTAAATGATTATGTGGTGTATTGGTTAAGGCTTTTGAAATCATTCAAGCATTGTTTCTCCCCATTAATTGGTACAAGTTTTTCTATAAATAGAGATACTTGTTAGGCATAAAATAGACACGAAAATGACTTGTTTCAAGTGCCAAAAATTATATCTAAAATATCCTGAAGAAGATTTGCCGGTTAATCCATTTGCATCCAATTTGCCTAAATTGGTGGGGCGAATCGAACCTAAAGCTTAGTGTAAACATACGCTTTGGAATTTATTGTGTGCAACTTTCATCGTACCGTTTTCATCTTCTTCTTGTTCCAGTTTTGCAGCAGACCATCAACACAAGATCTAACAATATATTCATAAAACTTATGTTTTATTGTAAATTTGTTCTCAGGCTAAGAACTTTCAAGAAATATTATTATTACTAAACGACATCCAATATGAATATGACCTACATTTGTGGGTAATGTCTTATAAATTTAAGACTATTCTCATTGAATTTATTAAAATGTCTAGTAATTTTGATTGAATTGATTGAAGCAACATGTTACAAAAATAATATTTGTTGTGTAAATTTGATTCAATCGAAATTACAAAAGATGTAGTGTGTAATTGTTCATGCGAACTGTTATGGTCAGCCAAAAGGAAGACACTGTTTGGCCGAACAATTGCATGAAAATACCGTTTACAATTAATTTTTTGCAATCAAAGATTGATAATTAATGGTGTGTTTGATATCTTGTTCGAGTCTTTTAATTTATAAGTAAAAATAAATGTCTATATAATATTTTATTGTCTTATCAGTAATGATGTTGTATAAGTATAAATCTTTCAAGTGTTCATTTGATTGTACTCACACATATAAGGTAAACATGTGACAATTTTAAGAATTTATTATTTATAAATATTAATTGTCAGTGTTTAATCATTGAAAATAAATACTACTAACAATTGATTTTATTGCCTAAATATTTAATATCAATGATTAAATCGGATTAAACCGGATAACTCGGTTGAATAAACCTGTCATTATAATAGGTATAAAACCGGTAAAACCGGTCGAACCGGATGATTCAGTCTCTAAAAAATATAACTAGCACTTAAATTTTTTGAAAATATCATATCATAAATTCACAGGTTCATAATTTAAATTCAAATTTTAAACAGAGTCTAATTGTAAATTTTAAACAGAGTCTAAATTAAACAGAGTTTAATTTAAAACAATACAAATATTAACATTATTCTAAATAATAAATTTTCCAAGTCTATATATATATATATATATATATATATATATATATATATATATATATATATATATATATATATATAATGGAAATCAGTTAAGTCTAAAATTATATTATATTTAGTTTTTTAATTTGTGTTCTTAAATTTCTATACAAATATTTGTATGATGGTTTTTCAATCAATATAAATACAAAATAGTAAAAATAGTTTTGTGGATATTACGAAACTTAATTTGTGTATCACTTAAATCAAATGAGTGATCACTATTATTTTTGGAGAAAAGTTCCTATGTATTTGAGTAAAAAAAATTTAAAAAAAAATTTTAAATTTTTTTTTTCTTTTTTTTAAAATAAGCAGTTGAACCGTCGGTTTGCGAAAACAGCCGGTTTTCCCGGTTTTCACCGGTTCGAAGACATGGCCGATCGAATAAGTGAACCCGACCGGTTACCTGGCCGGTTCCCGGTCCAACCAGTCCGACCGCCCGGTCCGGTCCGGTTTTTAAAACTATGGTAAGTAGTTCATGATGTAGGAAAAAAACTTCAAGGCAACTCATATGGAGGCCAAATAAAATTTTACATTTTCATATGAGGGAATCATACATGAATGGATAATATTTCACTAACAACAACATTTTAAGGTGGACTAATATTAGGAAGTTGATTTGGCATAGCCATGTCAACCTCTTGTTTATCTTCATTCAAATTGTTATCTTTATTTTGATTATTATTTCGGTTGGAATCTCTCATATTTATTTAATATATCAATTCATAATTAATTCATAAAATAACTTATCCAACAAAAGCATCACAAGACTCTACACTCATTTCTAAACTCATTTTAGCACTTGTATTATTTCTAAAATTTCTAAAAAAGGCTCTAATCGTAAAAGCATCATGCAATTTTGCAAATATGTTATTCTAATTCATCCTACTTAACATTGTACTCGTGAATTAGGCACAATCTTTATCGTTAGTTTAGGTATTAAGTTAAATCTATTCGGAGGATATGGTTTCATGTCTCATTTTGATAAAAATAAAACCCAATGAAAAATGCAATATTGAAGATTTATCCAGTGGGAATTGATCATCTTTGTAAAGGATTTCTTAAAATGTATGTTAAGAGTCTCACATTGGACAATGTGTGGCATAAACATAGATTTATAAGTGAGGATAATCCTAAAATTACAAGGAAGCTTTGTAAGATTGAGTTGGACTCAACCACAATTCTAAGATGGTATCAGATCACAATTTAGGATCCATTGGGTCACATGCTTTCAAGTTTGCGTTATCAAGTCACCTATTATTTATATTCAAAGACCAATTTCAATAGTGACAGACGTAAGGAGATGTGTTAAGGGTCTCATGTTAGAAAACATTGTTAGAATATTGTATAATTTAAATATTATTTATTATTATATAAAAATAATTATTATGTGAGCATATATTTTAATTATATTAACTATTATCAAATTAAGAGTCTTAATTGATTAAGTAATCAAATAAATTTAAAAGGCTATTTAGATTTGTATTTAATAATTAATTAATTAATTAATTAATTAATTAATCAATTGGATATGAGCTCAAATATGAGTGGATGTCTGGATTACCCATTTCGGAGTAATGAGAACCCTAGTTGGCTATCACATTATATATAGGCTATGGTCTCAAATATATCCTACACAAGAAATTTATCTCTTTTTTCCATCTGAAGAGTATTCAAGGCATTAGGAGTATCGGTTGAGGAAGAGTCATACAAGCCACCAGGTTGCTTGTTTTCTAATTTTAAGGATTACCACCAACAACCTCAATAGTTCAAAGTATTCCTGCAATCTCTTCTCTCATACACTAACATGCCGTAGATCCTATAATTATATACATGTTTGTATTATCTATTATATTCCGCACTAAAGTATATAACATAATATGTAGAACATATATATATATATATATATATATATATATATATATATATATATATATATATATATATATATATATATATATATATATATATGTGTGTGTGTGTGTGTGTGTGTGATTAATTGGTATTGATTTAATTTCATCAAGTGGTATCAAAGCAGATATTTATGTTAAGTTTATTGAAATTTGTCTATTAAACTTCAATTTTTTTGTGGATATCTGATTATGAAACATATATTTGAAATTCATGATTATGTGGATTTTTTTTTCAATACATGAATTTTTTATGATAATATTTGAGAATGTTTTCTTTTATTTGTTAAATCAATTTGATAGTATGAAATTTATGATTTGTGTATATTTGTTTTGAAAAGATTTGTATGGTTTAAGTTCTTCTATATAAATTTATATGTACACATGTTCTTTTATGTTCTTTCAAATAAAAGATTATACATATTCTATATATAAATATTTCTTCATGGATGATTGCAATTGTTTGGTCCTTAATTGCATTATAATCTTAAATATTTGTTTTAATCATGATTTTGTATAAAATAAAAACCAAAAAAATATATTAGAAATAAAGTTTTTTTTATTTGAAGTTAAATATTTTATTGTGATATATATCACAAAATTTAGATTTGATTCAAATTTGTTGCCATCAAATAAAATTTTGAATTTAACTTACAAATTATATGATAAATTTTGATTCAAAATAACATCTTTATATTTTTTTGGAAGAAAAGTATTTTTGAAAATTTTGGTTTTCTTTGGGAGATATTTTATTTAATATATATTATGCTAAATATATTTAGAATCACATATATGGTTAAGATTGATGATTGAGAATCATAAAAATACATTTTCTTTAAAGATTTTGATTTTCAACACTTTATTTGTAGCTAGAGTATATATTTAAAAATATATATGTTTATATCATTTATTTGGGAAAGATAAATATTAAATTTAAATATAATTTTGGTGATTTGATTCTTGGTTTTGAATTATAAAAAAAAGCTTTTATTATCAAATTATTTTATTTGATTTTTAATCATTGTTTTATCTTTCAATTTGATTCACATAAAATTTAGACATGAATTTTAATTTTGAGAGATAAGACAGATACTAATTTGTTTAATATATATTTAGTTATTATATATTATATATGAATTTTATTTTAATATTTTGAATGTCTCTAAAAATCATAAGATAAACAAAAAAAATTAATGATTTGATTCTTTAAATTTTGGATACTTTTAATTTTAGAATTGGGTTTGTTGATTCTAAAATGATTTATTTAAAGAATTATTTGGTGTATATGTGAATTTGTTTGACATTTATTTTGATATATAAATATTTAATATTTATCTAATTTGAAGTTATACATTTTGTATGATTATGTTATTTGAGTTTATTGTTATTAAGTTTTATACAATAATATTTTTTAATCATGCAATTTGTATAAATGTTGGAGAAATTTCCAAAATATTTAGTTGATAAATAATAATGATTAAATTGATTTCATGAATAATTTAAATAATAAATGATTATGTGGTGTATTGGTTAAGGCTTTTGACATACAAGTTTTTTCTATAAATAGACATACCTGTTAGGCATAAAATAGACACGAAAATGATTTGTTTTAAGTGCCAAAAATTATATCTAAGTCATTCTTTTATTTTTCTAGTGCACGAGAATAAATGAGAGAACCTTATTCTGTAAAATATCGTTGATTGATATGTTTAATGTGAATATGCGATTCATGTTAACGTTTTCAAAGTATCCTAAAGGGGATTTGTCGGTTAACCCATTTGCATCCAATTTGCCTAAATCGGTGGAGGCGAATCGAATCTAAAGCTTAGTGTAAACACATGCTTTGAAATTTATTTTGTGCAACTTTCTTCATACCGTTTTCATCTTCTTCTTGTTCATGTTTTGCAACAAACCCTTAATATAAGATCTAACAATCTTTAGGTTCCATTTTTTATTTTGATTCATACTTTATTTATAATTAATATTAAAGTATGCACCTTTGAAGAAGATGATAACATCTTTAAATGATGGTGAAAGAGAGATAAACATACACCTTTATTTATTAATATCTATGGTGAAAGGTACATAATTAAATTAAATGAACATGTCAATGTTTTTAATCCATGTAAATTATGTTGAAAATAATATTTATTTATGTTAAGTATATCATGTGGAACAAAATTATATATTTATCAAGTATGTGAACTTGAATAATTACAAATATATTTGATTTATGGTGTGTGATTGAATGTAAAATAAATTTTAAATATTATTCTTTGGTGCAAGTAATTTATTTTAATTAAGAATACATTATTTATGCCTGAAATGATTTAATAAAAAAAATTATGAATTTTAATTTAGGGTGCATGTATTGGTAACATAAAATGATGTAAATAAAATGTTAGAAATATCAAGAACATATTAACATTGCATTTTAGTTTGTTCAATAATTTGTTAAATTTAAAATGATTTATCTCATATTTTATGCGTATCATAATCTGAAAGTATTATTTTTGTTCATCTTTATATTTAAAGTAATTTGGGTATATTTTAGGTTGTTGTAAGTTGACAAATATTTATGGAGAAAAATTATAGAAAATATTAATGATGTGAATTCATTTTTTATTTTATATTGTAATTTTTATATGAATATATCATAGAACATTGTTAAATATGAAACATAAATTTATCACAAAGAATATGTTGCACATATGTTAGTTATGCAAGAAAATTGTTTATTTTAAAAATATAGAAATATGTTATATATTGTTGTATTTATATGGAGTTTTATGAATTACATGTTTGAATCCAATTCATGAAATAAAATTTAGTCATGAGAAATTTGTATGATCATGGTTGTCGATTGCTATAAATATTTAATGCATTGAGTATATTTTGGATATATGTGGAAGTAAAACTTCAAACTAAAAAAGTTAGTAAATGAAGAATGACATAAAAATTGTGTATATGACAAAACGATTGACAAAAGTGTCGTGGTGATAGTATGTCAAAACTATCAAGAAAATAAAGTTATTTTGTATATGATACTTGTACTAAAATGACAAAAAATGTCATAGGTTGATAATAGTTGGTAAATACTATCAAGAGTGCATAAAGTAATCATATGCATGACTAGTTGAAAGGTTGAATATTTTAAGTTTATTAAAGATGAAAAATCTTGCAATTCTTTGACGAAAGAATTGACAAAGACATGATATCTTTGGATATAATTGAATAAATGAAGACATCATTAGGGATATCGTGGAACAAACCCATATCTAATTAATCATCGATAGTGAAAACTCAATTCACACTTGATTAACGTTAAGTCTTGAGTTCAATGATAAAAGTACACTGTTAGAGTGATTGAAGTAGTTAACGATAGATACATCCCAAGGAGTAAAAGTACTTGGACCATAAGAATAAATGCGGTAGGATGAGGTTTTCCTCTTAATAGACATATATCATATGTTTGCTGGAATGCATAGTTATGGGTGCATTTCTGATATAGTCTACCTATATGAGAATGAAGTGGTGCCGCTTCATATAGTTAAAGGGTTTGACTCTTAAATTCTCATGAAAAGGATATGAGACACAAGACCTTATTAAATGTGTCATATTAATAATTCAATCAATGGTACCGAGATTTCGTGTGTGAGTTATGCACGCTTGTTCTAATGAATAATTAGTTCAAAGCTTGTCTACCAATCTATTCGGGGATGAGTGAAAAATTAACTTACTAAGTAATGGTTCAAATTGTAAGATACCTTTATCTGAAATCATGAAATTTTCTGAATAATGAATTTAAATATATTTTGAAAATTGTGGGGGATTGTTGGAGAAATTTCCAAAATATTTAGTTGATAAATAATAATGATTAAATTAATTTCATGAATTATTGAAATAGTAAATGATTATGTGGTGTATTGGTTAAGGCTTTTGAAATCATTCAAGCATTGTTTCTCCCCATTAATTGGTACAAGTTTTTCTATAAATAGAGATACTTGTTAGGCATAAAATAGACACGCAAATGACTTGTTTCAAGTGCCAAAAATTATATCTAAAATATCCTGAAGAAGATTTGCCGGTTAATCCATTTGCATCCAATTTGCCTAAATTGGTGGGGCGAATCGAACCTAAAGCTTAGTGTAAACATACGCTTTGGAATTTATTGTGTGCAACTTTCATCGTACCGTTTTCATCTTCTTCTTGTTCCAGTTTTGCAGCAGACCATCAACACAAGATCTAACAATATATTCATAAAACTTATGTTTTATTGTAAATTTGTTCTCAGGCTAAGAACTTTCAAGAAATATTATTATTACTAAACGACATCCAATATGAATATGACCTACATTTGTGGGTAATGTCTTATAAATTTAAGACTATTCTCATTGAATTTATTAAAATGTCTAGTAATTTTGATTGAATTGATTGAAGCAACATGTTACAAAAATAATATTTGTTGTGTAAATTTGATTCAATCGAAATTACAAAAGATGTAGTGTGTAATTGTTCATGCGAACTGTTATGGTCAGCCAAAAGGAAGACACTGTTTGGCCGAACAATTGCATGAAAATACCGTTTACAAATAATTTTTTGCAATCAAAGATTGATAATTAATGGTGTGTTTGATATCTTGTTCGAGTCTTTTAATTTATAAGTAAAAATAAATGTCTATATAATATTTTATTGTCTTATCAGTAATGATGTTGTATAAGTATAAATCTTTCAAGTGTTCATTTGATTGTACTCACACATATAAGGTAAACATGTGACAATTTTAAGAATTTATTATTTATAAATATTAATTGTCAGTGTTTAATCATTGAAAATAAATACTACTAACAATTGATTTTATTGCCTAAATATTTAATATCAATGATTAAATCGGATTAAACCGGATAACTCGGTTGAATAAACCTGTCATTATAATAGGTATAAAACCGGTAAAACCGGTCGAACCGGATGATTCAGTCTCTAAAAAATATAACTAGCACTTAAATTTTTTGAAAATATCATATCATAAATTCACAGGTTCATAATTTAAATTCAAATTTTAAACAGAGTCTAATTGTAAATTTTAAACAGAGTTTAATTTAAAACAATACAAATATTAACATTATTCTAAATAATAAAATTTCCAAGTCTATATATATATATATAATGGAAATCAGTTAAGTCTAAAATTATATTATATTTAGTTTTTTAATTTGTGTTCTTAAATTTCTATACAAATATTTGTATGATGGTTTTTCAATCAATATAAATACAAAATAGTAAAAATAGTTTTGTGGATATTACGAAACTTAATTTGTGTATCACTTAAATCAAATGAGTGATCACTATTATTTTTGGAGAAAAGTTCCTATGTATTTGAGTAAAAAAATTTTTAAAAAAAATTTTAAAATTTTTTTTTTCTTTTTTTTAAAATAAGCAGTTGAACCGTCGGTTTGCGAAAACCGCCGGTTTTCCCGGTTTTCACCGGTTCGAAGAAATGGCCGATCGAATAAGTGAACCCGGCCGGTTACCTGGCCGGTTCCCGGTCCAACCAGTCCGACCGCCCGGTCCGGTCCGGTTTTTAAAACTATGGTAAGTAGTTCATGATGTAGGAAAAAAACTTCAAGGCAACTCATATGGAGGCCAAATAAAATTTTACATTTTCATATGAGGGAATCATACATGAATGGATAATATTTCACTAACAACAACATTTTAAGGTGGACTAATATTAGGAAGTTGATTTGGCATAGCCATGTCAACCTCTTGTTTATCTTCATTCAAATTGTTATCTTTATTTTGATTATTATTTCGGTTGGAATCTCTCATATTTATTTAATATATCAATTCATAATTAATTCATAAAATAACTTATCCAACAAAAGCATCACAAGACTCTACACTCATTTCTAAACTCATTTTAGCACTTGTATTATTTCTAAAATTTCTAAAAAAGGCTCTAATCGTAAAAGCATCATGCAATTTTGCAAATATGTTATTCTAATTCATCCTACTTAACATTGTACTCGTGAATTAGGCACAATCTTTATCGTTAGTTTAGGTATTAAGTTAAATCTATTCGGAGGATATGGTTTCATGTCTCATTTTGATAAAAATAAAACCCAATGAAAAATGCAATATTGAAGATTTATCCAGTGGGAATTGATCATCTTTGTAAAGGATTTCTTAAAATGTATGTTAAGAGTCTCACATTGGACAATGTGTGGCATAAACATAGATTTATAAGTGATGATAATCCTAAAATTACAAGGAAGCTTTGTAAGATTGAGTTGGACTCAACCACAATTCTAAGATGGTATCAGATCACAATTTAGGATCCATTGGGTCACATGCTTTCAAGTTTGCGTTATCAAGTCACCTATTATTTATATTCAAAGACCAATTTCAATAGTGACAGACGTAAGGAGATGTGTTAAGGGTCTCATGTTAGAAAACATTGTTAGAATATTGTATAATTTAAATATTATTTATTATTATATAAAAATAATTATTATGTGAGCATATATTTTAATTATATTAACTATTATCAAATTAAGAGTCTTAATTGATTAAGTAATCAAATAAATTTAAAAGGCTATTTAGATTTGTATTTAATAATTAATTAATTAATTAATTAATTAATTAATCAATTGGATATGAGCTCAAATATGAGTGGATGTCTGGATTACCCATTTCGGAGTAATGAGAACCCTAGTTGGCTATCACATTATATATAGGCTATGGTCTCAAATATATCCTACACAAGAAATTTATCTCTTTTTTCCATCTGAAGAGTATTCAAGGCATTAGGAGTATCGGTTGAGGAAGAGTCATACAAGCCACCAGGTTGCTTGTTTTCTAATTTTCAGGATTACCACCAACAACCTCAATAGTTCAAAGTATTCCTGCAATCTCTTCTCTCATACACTAACATGCCGTAGATCCTATAATTATATACATGTTTGTATTATCTATTATATTCCGCACTAAAGTATATAACATAATATGTAGAACATATATATATATATATATATATATATATATATATATATATATATATATATATATGTGTGTGTGTGTGTGTGTGTGTGATTAATTGGTATTGATTTAATTTCATCAAGTGGTATCAAAGCAGATATTTATGTTAAGTTTATTGAAATTTGTCTATTAAACTTCAATTTTTTTGTGGATATCTGATTATGAAACATATATTTGAAATTCATGATTATGTGGATTTTTTTTTCAATACATGAATTTTTTATGATAATATTTGAGAATGTTTTCTTTTATTTGTTAAATCAATTTGATAGTATGAAATTTATGATTTGTGTATATTTGTTTTGAAAAGATTTGTATGGTTTAAGTTCTTCTATATAAATTTATATGTACACATGTTCTTTTATGTTCTTTCAAATAAAAGATTATACATATTCTATATATAAATATTTCTTCATGGATGATTGCAATTGTTTGGTCCTTAATTGCATTATAATCTTAAATATTTGTTTTAATCATGATTTTGTATAAAATAAAAACCAAAAAAATATATTAGAAATAAAGTTTTTTTTATTTGAAGTTAAATATTTTATTGTGATATATATCACAAAATTTAGATTTGATTCAAATTTGTTGCCATCAAATAAAATTTTGAATTTAACTTACAAATTATATGATAAATTTTGATTCAAAATAACATCTTTATATTTTTTTGGAAGAAAAGTATTTTTGAAAATTTTGGTTTTCTTTGGGAGATATTTTATTTAATATATATTATGCTAAATATATTTAGAATCACATATATGGTTAAGATTGATGATTGAGAATCATAAAAATACATTTTCTTTAAAGATTTTGATTTTCAACACTTTATTTGTAGCTAGAGTATATATTTAAAAATATATATGTTTATATCATTTATTTGGGAAAGATAAATATTAAATTTAAATATAATTTTGGTGATTTGATTCTTGGTTTTGAATTATAAAAAAAAGCTTTTATTATCAAATTATTTTATTTGATTTTTAATCATTGTTTTATCTTTCAATTTGATTCACATAAAATTTAGACATGAATTTTAATTTTGAGAGATAAGACAGATACTAATTTGTTTAATATATATTTAGTTATTATATATTATATATGAATTTTATTTTAATATTTTGAATGTCTCTAAAAATCATAAGATAAACAAAAAAAATTAATGATTTGATTCTTTAAATTTTGGATACTTTTAATTTTAGAATTGGGTTTGTTGATTCTAAAATGATTTATTTAAAGAATTATTTGGTGTATATGTGAATTTGTTTGACATTTATTTTGATATATAAATATTTAATATTTATCTAATTTGAAGTTATACATTTTGTATGATTATGTTATTTGAGTTTATTGTTATTAAGTTTTATACAATAATATTTTTTAATCATGCAATTTGTATAAATGTTGGAGAAATTTCCAAAATATTTAGTTGATAAATAATAATGATTAAATTGATTTCATGAATAATTTAAATAATAAATGATTATGTGGTGTATTGGTTAAGGCTTTTGACATACAAGTTTTTTCTATAAATAGACATACCTGTTAGGCATAAAATAGACACGAAAATGATTTGTTTTAAGTGCCAAAAATTATATCTAAGTCATTCTTTTATTTTTCTAGTGCACGAGAATAAATGAGAGAACCTTATTCTGTAAAATATCGTTGATTGATATGTTTAATGTGAATATGCGATTCATGTTAACGTTTTCAAAGTATCCTAAAGGGGATTTGTCGGTTAACCCATTTGCATCCAATTTGCCTAAATCGGTGGAGGCGAATCGAATCTAAAGCTTAGTGTAAACACATGCTTTGAAATTTATTTTGTGCAACTTTCTTCATACCGTTTTCATCTTCTTCTTGTTCATGTTTTGCAACAAACCCTTAATATAAGATCTAACAATCTTTAGGTTCCATTTTTTATTTTGATTCATACTTTATTTATAATTAATATTAAAGTATGCACCTTTGAAGAAGATGATAACATCTTTAAATGATGGTGAAAGAGAGATAAACATACACCTTTATTTATTAATATCTATGGTGAAAGGTACATAATTAAATTAAATGAACATGTCAATGTTTTTAATCCATGTAAATTATGTTGAAAATAATATTTATTTATGTTAAGTATATCATGTGGAACAAAATTATATATTTATCAAGTATGTGAACTTGAATAATTACAAATATATTTGATTTATGGTGTGTGATTGAATGTAAAATAAATTTTAAATATTATTCTTTGGTGCAAGTAATTTATTTTAATTAAGAATACATTATTTATGCCTGAAATGATTTAATAAAAAAAATTATGAATTTTAATTTAGGGTGCATGTATTGGTAACATAAAATGATGTAAATAAAATGTTAGAAATATCAAGAACATATTAACATTGCATTTTAGTTTGTTCAATAATTTGTTAAATTTAAAATGATTTATCTCATATTTTATGCGTATCATAATCTGAAAGTATTATTTTTGTTCATCTTTATATTTAAAGTAATTTGGGTATATTTTAGGTTGTTGTAAGTTGACAAATATTTATGGAGAAAAATTATAGAAAATATTAATGATGTGAATTCATTTTTTATTTTATATTGTAATTTTTATATGAATATATCATAGAACATTGTTAAATATGAAACATAAATTTATCACAAAGAATATGTTGCACATATGTTAGTTATGCAAGAAAATTGTTTATTTTAAAAATATAGAAATATGTTATATATTGTTGTATTTATATGGAGTTTTATGAATTACATGTTTGAATCCAATTCATGAAATAAAATTTAGTCATGAGAAATTTGTATGATCATGGTTGTCGATTGCTATAAATATTTAATGCATTGAGTATATTTTGGATATATGTGGAAGTAAAACTTCAAACTAAAAAAGTTAGTAAATGAAGAATGACATAAAAATTGTGTATATGACAAAACGATTGACAAAAGTGTCGTGGTGATAGTATGTCAAAACTATCAAGAAAATAAAGTTATTTTGTATATGATACTTGTACTAAAATGACAAAAAATGTCATAGGTTGATAATAGTTGGTAAATACTATCAAGAGTGCATAAAGTAATCATATGCATGACTAGTTGAAAGGTTGAATATTTTAAGTTTATTAAAGATGAAAAATCTTGCAATTCTTTGACGAAAGAATTGACAAAGACATGATATCTTTGGATATAATTGAATAAATGAAGACATCATTAGGGATATCGTGGAACAAACCCATATCTAATTAATCATCGATAGTGAAAACTCAATTCACACTTGATTAACGTTAAGTCTTGAGTTCAATGATAAAAGTACACTGTTAGAGTGATTGAAGTAGTTAACGATAGATACATCCCAAGGAGTAAAAGTACTTGGACCATAAGAATAAATGCGGTAGGATGAGGTTTTCCTCTTAATAGACATATATCATATGTTTGCTGGAATGCATAGTTATGGGTGCATTTCTGATATAGTCTACCTATATGAGAATGAAGTGGTGCCGCTTCATATAGTTAAAGGGTTTGACTCTTAAATTCTCATGAAAAGGATATGAGACACAAGACCTTATTAAATGTGTCATATTAATAATTCAATCAATGGTACCGAGATTTCGTGTGTGAGTTATGCACGCTTGTTCTAATGAATAATTAGTTCAAAGCTTGTCTACCAATCTATTCGGGGATGAGTGAAAAATTAACTTACTAAGTAATGGTTCAAATTGTAAGATACCTTTATCTGAAATCATGAAATTTTCTGAATAATGAATTTAAATATATTTTGAAAATTGTGGGGGATTGTTGGAGAAATTTCCAAAATATTTAGTTGATAAATAATAATGATTAAATTAATTTCATGAATTATTGAAATAGTAAATGATTATGTGGTGTATTGGTTAAGGCTTTTGAAATCATTCAAGCATTGTTTCTCCCCATTAATTGGTACAAGTTTTTCTATAAATAGAGATACTTGTTAGGCATAAAATAGACACGAAAATGACTTGTTTCAAGTGCCAAAAATTATATCTAAAATATCCTGAAGAAGATTTGCCGGTTAATCCATTTGCATCCAATTTGCCTAAATTGGTGGGGCGAATCGAACCTAAAGCTTAGTGTAAACATACGCTTTGGAATTTATTGTGTGCAACTTTCATCGTACCGTTTTCATCTTCTTCTTGTTCCAGTTTTGCAGCAGACCATCAACACAAGATCTAACAATATATTCATAAAACTTATGTTTTATTGTAAATTTGTTCTCAGGCTAAGAACTTTCAAGAAATATTATTATTACTAAACGACATCCAATATGAATATGACCTACATTTGTGGGTAATGTCTTATAAATTTAAGACTATTCTCATTGAATTTATTAAAATGTCTAGTAATTTTGATTGAATTGATTGAAGCAACATGTTACAAAAATAATATTTGTTGTGTAAATTTGATTCAATCGAAATTACAAAAGATGTAGTGTGTAATTGTTCATGCGAACTGTTATGGTCAGCCAAAAGGAAGACACTGTTTGGCCGAACAATTGCATGAAAATACCGTTTACAAATAATTTTTTGCAATCAAAGATTGATAATTAATGGTGTGTTTGATATCTTGTTCGAGTCTTTTAATTTATAAGTAAAAATAAATGTCTATATAATATTTTATTGTCTTATCAGTAATGATGTTGTATAAGTATAAATCTTTCAAGTGTTCATTTGATTGTACTCACACATATAAGGTAAACATGTGACAATTTTAAGAATTTATTATTTATAAATATTAATTGTCAGTGTTTAATCATTGAAAATAAATACTACTAACAATTGATTTTATTGCCTAAATATTTAATATCAATGATTAAATCGGATTAAACCGGATAACTCGGTTGAATAAACCTGTCATTATAATAGGTATAAAACCGGTAAAACCGGTCGAACCGGATGATTCAGTCTCTAAAAAATATAACTAGCACTTAAATTTTTTGAAAATATCATATCATAAATTCACAGGTTCATAATTTAAATTCAAATTTTAAACAGAGTCTAATTGTAAATTTTAAACAGAGTTTAATTTAAAACAATACAAATATTAACATTATTCTAAATAATAAAATTTCCAAGTCTATATATATATATATATATATATATATATAATGGAAATCAGTTAAGTCTAAAATTATATTATATTTAGTTTTTTAATTTGTGTTCTTAAATTTCTATACAAATATTTGTATGATGGTTTTTCAATCAATATAAATACAAAATAGTAAAAATAGTTTTGTGGATATTACGAAACTTAATTTGTGTATCACTTAAATCAAATGAGTGATCACTATTATTTTTGGAGAAAAGTTCCTATGTATTTGAGTAAAAAAATTTTTAAAAAAAATTTTAAAATTTTTTTTTTCTTTTTTTTAAAATAAGCAGTTGAACCGTCGGTTTGCGAAAACCGCCGGTTTTCCCGGTTTTCACCGGTTCGAAGAAATGGCCGATCGAATAAGTGAACCCGGCCGGTTACCTGGCCGGTTCCCGGTCCAACCAGTCCGACCGCCCGGTCCGGTCCGGTTTTTAAAACTATGGTAAGTAGTTCATGATGTAGGAAAAAAACTTCAAGGCAACTCATATGGAGGCCAAATAAAATTTTACATTTTCATATGAGGGAATCATACATGAATGGATAATATTTCACTAACAACAACATTTTAAGGTGGACTAATATTAGGAAGTTGATTTGGCATAGCCATGTCAACCTCTTGTTTATCTTCATTCAAATTGTTATCTTTATTTTGATTATTATTTCGGTTGGAATCTCTCATATTTATTTAATATATCAATTCATAATTAATTCATAAAATAACTTATCCAACAAAAGCATCACAAGACTCTACACTCATTTCTAAACTCATTTTAGCACTTGTATTATTTCTAAAATTTCTAAAAAAGGCTCTAATCGTAAAAGCATCATGCAATTTTGCAAATATGTTATTCTAATTCATCCTACTTAACATTGTACTCGTGAATTAGGCACAATCTTTATCGTTAGTTTAGGTATTAAGTTAAATCTATTCGGAGGATATGGTTTCATGTCTCATTTTGATAAAAATAAAACCCAATGAAAAATGCAATATTGAAGATTTATCCAGTGGGAATTGATCATCTTTGTAAAGGATTTCTTAAAATGTATGTTAAGAGTCTCACATTGGACAATGTGTGGCATAAACATAGATTTATAAGTGATGATAATCCTAAAATTACAAGGAAGCTTTGTAAGATTGAGTTGGACTCAACCACAATTCTAAGATGGTATCAGATCACAATTTAGGATCCATTGGGTCACATGCTTTCAAGTTTGCGTTATCAAGTCACCTATTATTTATATTCAAAGACCAATTTCAATAGTGACAGACGTAAGGAGATGTGTTAAGGGTCTCATGTTAGAAAACATTGTTAGAATATTGTATAATTTAAATATTATTTATTATTATATAAAAATAATTATTATGTGAGCATATATTTTAATTATATTAACTATTATCAAATTAAGAGTCTTAATTGATTAAGTAATCAAATAAATTTAAAAGGCTATTTAGATTTGTATTTAATAATTAATTAATTAATTAATTAATTAATTAATCAATTGGATATGAGCTCAAATATGAGTGGATGTCTGGATTACCCATTTCGGAGTAATGAGAACCCTAGTTGGCTATCACATTATATATAGGCTATGGTCTCAAATATATCCTACACAAGAAATTTATCTCTTTTTTCCATCTGAAGAGTATTCAAGGCATTAGGAGTATCGGTTGAGGAAGAGTCATACAAGCCACCAGGTTGCTTGTTTTCTAATTTTCAGGATTACCACCAACAACCTCAATAGTTCAAAGTATTCCTGCAATCTCTTCTCTCATACACTAACATGCCGTAGATCCTATAATTATATACATGTTTGTATTATCTATTATATTCCGCACTAAAGTATATAACATAATATGTAGAACATATATATATATATATATATATATATATATATATATATATATATATATATATATATGTGTGTGTGTGTGTGTGTGTGTGATTAATTGGTATTGATTTAATTTCATCAAGTGGTATCAAAGCAGATATTTATGTTAAGTTTATTGAAATTTGTCTATTAAACTTCAATTTTTTTGTGGATATCTGATTATGAAACATATATTTGAAATTCATGATTATGTGGATTTTTTTTTCAATACATGAATTTTTTATGATAATATTTGAGAATGTTTTCTTTTATTTGTTAAATCAATTTGATAGTATGAAATTTATGATTTGTGTATATTTGTTTTGAAAAGATTTGTATGGTTTAAGTTCTTCTATATAAATTTATATGTACACATGTTCTTTTATGTTCTTTCAAATAAAAGATTATACATATTCTATATATAAATATTTCTTCATGGATGATTGCAATTGTTTGGTCCTTAATTGCATTATAATCTTAAATATTTGTTTTAATCATGATTTTGTATAAAATAAAAACCAAAAAAATATATTAGAAATAAAGTTTTTTTTATTTGAAGTTAAATATTTTATTGTGATATATATCACAAAATTTAGATTTGATTCAAATTTGTTGCCATCAAATAAAATTTTGAATTTAACTTACAAATTATATGATAAATTTTGATTCAAAATAACATCTTTATATTTTTTTGGAAGAAAAGTATTTTTGAAAATTTTGGTTTTCTTTGGGAGATATTTTATTTAATATATATTATGCTAAATATATTTAGAATCACATATATGGTTAAGATTGATGATTGAGAATCATAAAAATACATTTTCTTTAAAGATTTTGATTTTCAACACTTTATTTGTAGCTAGAGTATATATTTAAAAATATATATGTTTATATCATTTATTTGGGAAAGATAAATATTAAATTTAAATATAATTTTGGTGATTTGATTCTTGGTTTTGAATTATAAAAAAAAGCTTTTATTATCAAATTATTTTATTTGATTTTTAATCATTGTTTTATCTTTCAATTTGATTCACATAAAATTTAGACATGAATTTTAATTTTGAGAGATAAGACAGATACTAATTTGTTTAATATATATTTAGTTATTATATATTATATATGAATTTTATTTTAATATTTTGAATGTCTCTAAAAATCATAAGATAAACAAAAAAAATTAATGATTTGATTCTTTAAATTTTGGATACTTTTAATTTTAGAATTGGGTTTGTTGATTCTAAAATGATTTATTTAAAGAATTATTTGGTGTATATGTGAATTTGTTTGACATTTATTTTGATATATAAATATTTAATATTTATCTAATTTGAAGTTATACATTTTGTATGATTATGTTATTTGAGTTTATTGTTATTAAGTTTTATACAATAATATTTTTTAATCATGCAATTTGTATAAATGTTGGAGAAATTTCCAAAATATTTAGTTGATAAATAATAATGATTAAATTGATTTCATGAATAATTTAAATAATAAATGATTATGTGGTGTATTGGTTAAGGCTTTTGACATACAAGTTTTTTCTATAAATAGACATACCTGTTAGGCATAAAATAGACACGAAAATGATTTGTTTTAAGTGCCAAAAATTATATCTAAGTCATTCTTTTATTTTTCTAGTGCACGAGAATAAATGAGAGAACCTTATTCTGTAAAATATCGTTGATTGATATGTTTAATGTGAATATGCGATTCATGTTAACGTTTTCAAAGTATCCTAAAGGGGATTTGTCGGTTAACCCATTTGCATCCAATTTGCCTAAATCGGTGGAGGCGAATCGAATCTAAAGCTTAGTGTAAACACATGCTTTGAAATTTATTTTGTGCAACTTTCTTCATACCGTTTTCATCTTCTTCTTGTTCATGTTTTGCAACAAACCCTTAATATAAGATCTAACAATCTTTAGGTTCCATTTTTTATTTTGATTCATACTTTATTTATAATTAATATTAAAGTATGCACCTTTGAAGAAGATGATAACATCTTTAAATGATGGTGAAAGAGAGATAAACATACACCTTTATTTATTAATATCTATGGTGAAAGGTACATAATTAAATTAAATGAACATGTCAATGTTTTTAATCCATGTAAATTATGTTGAAAATAATATTTATTTATGTTAAGTATATCATGTGGAACAAAATTATATATTTATCAAGTATGTGAACTTGAATAATTACAAATATATTTGATTTATGGTGTGTGATTGAATGTAAAATAAATTTTAAATATTATTCTTTGGTGCAAGTAATTTATTTTAATTAAGAATACATTATTTATGCCTGAAATGATTTAATAAAAAAAATTATGAATTTTAATTTAGGGTGCATGTATTGGTAACATAAAATGATGTAAATAAAATGTTAGAAATATCAAGAACATATTAACATTGCATTTTAGTTTGTTCAATAATTTGTTAAATTTAAAATGATTTATCTCATATTTTATGCGTATCATAATCTGAAAGTATTATTTTTGTTCATCTTTATATTTAAAGTAATTTGGGTATATTTTAGGTTGTTGTAAGTTGACAAATATTTATGGAGAAAAATTATAGAAAATATTAATGATGTGAATTCATTTTTTATTTTATATTGTAATTTTTATATGAATATATCATAGAACATTGTTAAATATGAAACATAAATTTATCACAAAGAATATGTTGCACATATGTTAGTTATGCAAGAAAATTGTTTATTTTAAAAATATAGAAATATGTTATATATTGTTGTATTTATATGGAGTTTTATGAATTACATGTTTGAATCCAATTCATGAAATAAAATTTAGTCATGAGAAATTTGTATGATCATGGTTGTCGATTGCTATAAATATTTAATGCATTGAGTATATTTTGGATATATGTGGAAGTAAAACTTCAAACTAAAAAAGTTAGTAAATGAAGAATGACATAAAAATTGTGTATATGACAAAACGATTGACAAAAGTGTCGTGGTGATAGTATGTCAAAACTATCAAGAAAATAAAGTTATTTTGTATATGATACTTGTACTAAAATGACAAAAAATGTCATAGGTTGATAATAGTTGGTAAATACTATCAAGAGTGCATAAAGTAATCATATGCATGACTAGTTGAAAGGTTGAATATTTTAAGTTTATTAAAGATGAAAAATCTTGCAATTCTTTGACGAAAGAATTGACAAAGACATGATATCTTTGGATATAATTGAATAAATGAAGACATCATTAGGGATATCGTGGAACAAACCCATATCTAATTAATCATCGATAGTGAAAACTCAATTCACACTTGATTAACGTTAAGTCTTGAGTTCAATGATAAAAGTACACTGTTAGAGTGATTGAAGTAGTTAACGATAGATACATCCCAAGGAGTAAAAGTACTTGGACCATAAGAATAAATGCGGTAGGATGAGGTTTTCCTCTTAATAGACATATATCATATGTTTGCTGGAATGCATAGTTATGGGTGCATTTCTGATATAGTCTACCTATATGAGAATGAAGTGGTGCCGCTTCATATAGTTAAAGGGTTTGACTCTTAAATTCTCATGAAAAGGATATGAGACACAAGACCTTATTAAATGTGTCATATTAATAATTCAATCAATGGTACCGAGATTTCGTGTGTGAGTTATGCACGCTTGTTCTAATGAATAATTAGTTCAAAGCTTGTCTACCAATCTATTCGGGGATGAGTGAAAAATTAACTTACTAAGTAATGGTTCAAATTGTAAGATACCTTTATCTGAAATCATGAAATTTTCTGAATAATGAATTTAAATATATTTTGAAAATTGTGGGGGATTGTTGGAGAAATTTCCAAAATATTTAGTTGATAAATAATAATGATTAAATTAATTTCATGAATTATTGAAATAGTAAATGATTATGTGGTGTATTGGTTAAGGCTTTTGAAATCATTCAAGCATTGTTTCTCCCCATTAATTGGTACAAGTTTTTCTATAAATAGAGATACTTGTTAGGCATAAAATAGACACGAAAATGACTTGTTTCAAGTGCCAAAAATTATATCTAAAATATCCTGAAGAAGATTTGCCGGTTAATCCATTTGCATCCAATTTGCCTAAATTGGTGGGGCGAATCGAACCTAAAGCTTAGTGTAAACATACGCTTTGGAATTTATTGTGTGCAACTTTCATCGTACCGTTTTCATCTTCTTCTTGTTCCAGTTTTGCAGCAGACCATCAACACAAGATCTAACAATATATTCATAAAACTTATGTTTTATTGTAAATTTGTTCTCAGGCTAAGAACTTTCAAGAAATATTATTATTACTAAACGACATCCAATATGAATATGACCTACATTTGTGGGTAATGTCTTATAAATTTAAGACTATTCTCATTGAATTTATTAAAATGTCTAGTAATTTTGATTGAATTGATTGAAGCAACATGTTACAAAAATAATATTTGTTGTGTAAATTTGATTCAATCGAAATTACAAAAGATGTAGTGTGTAATTGTTCATGCGAACTGTTATGGTCAGCCAAAAGGAAGACACTGTTTGGCCGAACAATTGCATGAAAATACCGTTTACAAATAATTTTTTGCAATCAAAGATTGATAATTAATGGTGTGTTTGATATCTTGTTCGAGTCTTTTAATTTATAAGTAAAAATAAATGTCTATATAATATTTTATTGTCTTATCAGTAATGATGTTGTATAAGTATAAATCTTTCAAGTGTTCATTTGATTGTACTCACACATATAAGGTAAACATGTGACAATTTTAAGAATTTATTATTTATAAATATTAATTGTCAGTGTTTAATCATTGAAAATAAATACTACTAACAATTGATTTTATTGCCTAAATATTTAATATCAATGATTAAATCGGATTAAACCGGATAACTCGGTTGAATAAACCTGTCATTATAATAGGTATAAAACCGGTAAAACCGGTCGAACCGGATGATTCAGTCTCTAAAAAATATAACTAGCACTTAAATTTTTTGAAAATATCATATCATAAATTCACAGGTTCATAATTTAAATTCAAATTTTAAACAGAGTCTAATTGTAAATTTTAAACAGAGTTTAATTTAAAACAATACAAATATTAACATTATTCTAAATAATAAAATTTCCAAGTCTATATATATATATATATATATATATATATAATGGAAATCAGTTAAGTCTAAAATTATATTATATTTAGTTTTTTAATTTGTGTTCTTAAATTTCTATACAAATATTTGTATGATGGTTTTTCAATCAATATAAATACAAAATAGTAAAAATAGTTTTGTGGATATTACGAAACTTAATTTGTGTATCACTTAAATCAAATGAGTGATCACTATTATTTTTGGAGAAAAGTTCCTATGTATTTGAGTAAAAAAATTTTTAAAAAAAATTTTAAAATTTTTTTTTTCTTTTTTTTAAAATAAGCAGTTGAACCGTCGGTTTGCGTAAACCGTCGGTTTTCCCGGTTTTCACCGGTTCGAAGACATGGCCGATCGAATAAGTGAACCCGGTCGGTTACCTGGCCGGTTCCCGGTCCAACCAGTCCGACCGCCCGGTCCGGTCCGGTTTTTAAAACTATGGTAAGTAGTTCATGATGTAGGAAAAAAACTTCAAGGCAACTCATATGGAGGCCAAATAAAATTTTACATTTTCATATGAGGGAATCATACATGAATGGATAATATTTCACTAACAACAACATTTTAAGGTGGACTAATATTAGGAAGTTGATTTGGCATAGCCATGTCAACCTCTTGTTTATCTTCATTCAAATTGTTATCTTTATTTTGATTATTATTTCGGTTGGAATCTCTCATATTTATTTAATATATCAATTCATAATTAATTCATAAAATAACTTATCCAACAAAAGCATCACAAGACTCTACACTCATTTCTAAACTCATTTTAGCACTTGTATTATTTCTAAAATTTCTAAAAAAGGCTCTAATCGTAAAAGCATCATGCAATTTTGCAAATATGTTATTCTAATTCATCCTACTTAACATTGTACTCGTGAATTAGGCACAATCTTTATCGTTAGTTTAGGTATTAAGTTAAATCTATTCGGAGGATATGGTTTCATGTCTCATTTTGATAAAAATAAAACCCAATGAAAAATGCAATATTGAAGATTTATCCAGTGGGAATTGATCATCTTTGTAAAGGATTTCTTAAAATGTATGTTAAGAGTCTCACATTGGACAATGTGTGGCATAAACATAGATTTATAAGTGATGATAATCCTAAAATTACAAGGAAGCTTTGTAAGATTGAGTTGGACTCAACCACAATTCTAAGATGGTATCAGATCACAATTTAGGATCCATTGGGTCACATGCTTTCAAGTTTGCGTTATCAAGTCACCTATTATTTATATTCAAAGACCAATTTCAATAGTGACAGACGTAAGGAGATGTGTTAAGGGTCTCATGTTAGAAAACATTGTTAGAATATTGTATAATTTAAATATTATTTATTATTATATAAAAATAATTATTATGTGAGCATATATTTTAATTATATTAACTATTATCAAATTAAGAGTCTTAATTGATTAAGTAATCAAATAAATTTAAAAGGCTATTTAGATTTGTATTTAATAATTAATTAATTAATTAATTAATTAATTAATCAATTGGATATGAGCTCAAATATGAGTGGATGTCTGGATTACCCATTTCGGAGTAATGAGAACCCTAGTTGGCTATCACATTATATATAGGCTATGGTCTCAAATATATCCTACACAAGAAATTTATCTCTTTTTTCCATCTGAAGAGTATTCAAGGCATTAGGAGTATCGGTTGAGGAAGAGTCATACAAGCCACCAGGTTGCTTGTTTTCTAATTTTCAGGATTACCACCAACAACCTCAATAGTTCAAAGTATTCCTGCAATCTCTTCTCTCATACACTAACATGCCGTAGATCCTATAATTATATACATGTTTGTATTATCTATTATATTCCGCACTAAAGTATATAACATAATATGTAGAACATATATATATATATATATATATATATATATATATATATATATATATATATATATATATGTGTGTGTGTGTGTGTGTGTGATTAATTGGTATTGATTTAATTTCATCAAGTGGTATCAAAGCAGATATTTATGTTAAGTTTATTGAAATTTGTCTATTAAACTTCAATTTTTTTGTGGATATCTGATTATGAAACATATATTTGAAATTCATGATTATGTGGATTTTTTTTTCAATACATGAATTTTTTATGATAATATTTGAGAATGTTTTCTTTTATTTGTTAAATCAATTTGATAGTATGAAATTTATGATTTGTGTATATTTGTTTTGAAAAGATTTGTATGGTTTAAGTTCTTCTATATAAATTTATATGTACACATGTTCTTTTATGTTCTTTCAAATAAAAGATTATACATATTCTATATATAAATATTTCTTCATGGATGATTGCAATTGTTTGGTCCTTAATTGCATTATAATCTTAAATATTTGTTTTAATCATGATTTTGTATAAAATAAAAACCAAAAAAATATATTAGAAATAAAGTTTTTTTTATTTGAAGTTAAATATTTTATTGTGATATATATCACAAAATTTAGATTTGATTCAAATTTGTTGCCATCAAATAAAATTTTGAATTTAACTTACAAATTATATGATAAATTTTGATTCAAAATAACATCTTTATATTTTTTTGGAAGAAAAGTATTTTTGAAAATTTTGGTTTTCTTTGGGAGATATTTTATTTAATATATATTATGCTAAATATATTTAGAATCACATATATGGTTAAGATTGATGATTGAGAATCATAAAAATACATTTTCTTTAAAGATTTTGATTTTCAACACTTTATTTGTAGCTAGAGTATATATTTAAAAATATATATGTTTATATCATTTATTTGGGAAAGATAAATATTAAATTTAAATATAATTTTGGTGATTTGATTCTTGGTTTTGAATTATAAAAAAAAGCTTTTATTATCAAATTATTTTATTTGATTTTTAATCATTGTTTTATCTTTCAATTTGATTCACATAAAATTTAGACATGAATTTTAATTTTGAGAGATAAGACAGATACTAATTTGTTTAATATATATTTAGTTATTATATATTATATATGAATTTTATTTTAATATTTTGAATGTCTCTAAAAATCATAAGATAAACAAAAAAAATTAATGATTTGATTCTTTAAATTTTGGATACTTTTAATTTTAGAATTGGGTTTGTTGATTCTAAAATGATTTATTTAAAGAATTATTTGGTGTATATGTGAATTTGTTTGACATTTATTTTGATATATAAATATTTAATATTTATCTAATTTGAAGTTATACATTTTGTATGATTATGTTATTTGAGTTTATTGTTATTAAGTTTTATACAATAATATTTTTTAATCATGCAATTTGTATAAATGTTGGAGAAATTTCCAAAATATTTAGTTGATAAATAATAATGATTAAATTGATTTCATGAATAATTTAAATAATAAATGATTATGTGGTGTATTGGTTAAGGCTTTTGACATACAAGTTTTTTCTATAAATAGACATACCTGTTAGGCATAAAATAGACACGAAAATGATTTGTTTTAAGTGCCAAAAATTATATCTAAGTCATTCTTTTATTTTTCTAGTGCACGAGAATAAATGAGAGAACCTTATTCTGTAAAATATCGTTGATTGATATGTTTAATGTGAATATGCGATTCATGTTAACGTTTTCAAAGTATCCTAAAGGGGATTTGTCGGTTAACCCATTTGCATCCAATTTGCCTAAATCGGTGGAGGCGAATCGAATCTAAAGCTTAGTGTAAACACATGCTTTGAAATTTATTTTGTGCAACTTTCTTCATACCGTTTTCATCTTCTTCTTGTTCATGTTTTGCAACAAACCCTTAATATAAGATCTAACAATCTTTAGGTTCCATTTTTTATTTTGATTCATACTTTATTTATAATTAATATTAAAGTATGCACCTTTGAAGAAGATGATAACATCTTTAAATGATGGTGAAAGAGAGATAAACATACACCTTTATTTATTAATATCTATGGTGAAAGGTACATAATTAAATTAAATGAACATGTCAATGTTTTTAATCCATGTAAATTATGTTGAAAATAATATTTATTTATGTTAAGTATATCATGTGGAACAAAATTATATATTTATCAAGTATGTGAACTTGAATAATTACAAATATATTTGATTTATGGTGTGTGATTGAATGTAAAATAAATTTTAAATATTATTCTTTGGTGCAAGTAATTTATTTTAATTAAGAATACATTATTTATGCCTGAAATGATTTAATAAAAAAAATTATGAATTTTAATTTAGGGTGCATGTATTGGTAACATAAAATGATGTAAATAAAATGTTAGAAATATCAAGAACATATTAACATTGCATTTTAGTTTGTTCAATAATTTGTTAAATTTAAAATGATTTATCTCATATTTTATGCGTATCATAATCTGAAAGTATTATTTTTGTTCATCTTTATATTTAAAGTAATTTGGGTATATTTTAGGTTGTTGTAAGTTGACAAATATTTATGGAGAAAAATTATAGAAAATATTAATGATGTGAATTCATTTTTTATTTTATATTGTAATTTTTATATGAATATATCATAGAACATTGTTAAATATGAAACATAAATTTATCACAAAGAATATGTTGCACATATGTTAGTTATGCAAGAAAATTGTTTATTTTAAAAATATAGAAATATGTTATATATTGTTGTATTTATATGGAGTTTTATGAATTACATGTTTGAATCCAATTCATGAAATAAAATTTAGTCATGAGAAATTTGTATGATCATGGTTGTCGATTGCTATAAATATTTAATGCATTGAGTATATTTTGGATATATGTGGAAGTAAAACTTCAAACTAAAAAAGTTAGTAAATGAAGAATGACATAAAAATTGTGTATATGACAAAACGATTGACAAAAGTGTCGTGGTGATAGTATGTCAAAACTATCAAGAAAATAAAGTTATTTTGTATATGATACTTGTACTAAAATGACAAAAAATGTCATAGGTTGATAATAGTTGGTAAATACTATCAAGAGTGCATAAAGTAATCATATGCATGACTAGTTGAAAGGTTGAATATTTTAAGTTTATTAAAGATGAAAAATCTTGCAATTCTTTGACGAAAGAATTGACAAAGACATGATATCTTTGGATATAATTGAATAAATGAAGACATCATTAGGGATATCGTGGAACAAACCCATATCTAATTAATCATCGATAGTGAAAACTCAATTCACACTTGATTAACGTTAAGTCTTGAGTTCAATGATAAAAGTACACTGTTAGAGTGATTGAAGTAGTTAACGATAGATACATCCCAAGGAGTAAAAGTACTTGGACCATAAGAATAAATGCGGTAGGATGAGGTTTTCCTCTTAATAGACATATATCATATGTTTGCTGGAATGCATAGTTATGGGTGCATTTCTGATATAGTCTACCTATATGAGAATGAAGTGGTGCCGCTTCATATAGTTAAAGGGTTTGACTCTTAAATTCTCATGAAAAGGATATGAGACACAAGACCTTATTAAATGTGTCATATTAATAATTCAATCAATGGTACCGAGATTTCGTGTGTGAGTTATGCACGCTTGTTCTAATGAATAATTAGTTCAAAGCTTGTCTACCAATCTATTCGGGGATGAGTGAAAAATTAACTTACTAAGTAATGGTTCAAATTGTAAGATACCTTTATCTGAAATCATGAAATTTTCTGAATAATGAATTTAAATATATTTTGAAAATTGTGGGGGATTGTTGGAGAAATTTCCAAAATATTTAGTTGATAAATAATAATGATTAAATTAATTTCATGAATTATTGAAATAGTAAATGATTATGTGGTGTATTGGTTAAGGCTTTTGAAATCATTCAAGCATTGTTTCTCCCCATTAATTGGTACAAGTTTTTCTATAAATAGAGATACTTGTTAGGCATAAAATAGACACGAAAATGACTTGTTTCAAGTGCCAAAAATTATATCTAAAATATCCTGAAGAAGATTTGCCGGTTAATCCATTTGCATCCAATTTGCCTAAATTGGTGGGGCGAATCGAACCTAAAGCTTAGTGTAAACATACGCTTTGGAATTTATTGTGTGCAACTTTCATCGTACCGTTTTCATCTTCTTCTTGTTCCAGTTTTGCAGCAGACCATCAACACAAGATCTAACAATATATTCATAAAACTTATGTTTTATTGTAAATTTGTTCTCAGGCTAAGAACTTTCAAGAAATATTATTATTACTAAACGACATCCAATATGAATATGACCTACATTTGTGGGTAATGTCTTATAAATTTAAGACTATTCTCATTGAATTTATTAAAATGTCTAGTAATTTTGATTGAATTGATTGAAGCAACATGTTACAAAAATAATATTTGTTGTGTAAATTTGATTCAATCGAAATTACAAAAGATGTAGTGTGTAATTGTTCATGCGAACTGTTATGGTCAGCCAAAAGGAAGACACTGTTTGGCCGAACAATTGCATGAAAATACCGTTTACAATTAATTTTTTGCAATCAAAGATTGATAATTAATGGTGTGTTTGATATCTTGTTCGAGTCTTTTAATTTATAAGTAAAAATAAATGTCTATATAATATTTTATTGTCTTATCAGTAATGATGTTGTATAAGTATAAATCTTTCAAGTGTTCATTTGATTGTACTCACACATATAAGGTAAACATGTGACAATTTTAAGAATTTATTATTTATAAATATTAATTGTCAGTGTTTAATCATTGAAAATAAATACTACTAACAATTGATTTTATTGCCTAAATATTTAATATCAATGATTAAATCGGATTAAACCGGATAACTCGGTTGAATAAACCTGTCATTATAATAGGTATAAAACCGGTAAAACCGGTCGAACCGGATGATTCAGTCTCTAAAAAATATAACTAGCACTTAAATTTTTTGAAAATATCATATCATAAATTCACAGGTTCATAATTTAAATTCAAATTTTAAACAGAGTCTAGTTGTAAATTTTAAACAGAGTCTAAATTAAACAGAGTTTAATTTAAAACAATACAAATATTAACATTATTCTAAATAATAAAATTTCCAAGTCTATATATATATATATATATATATATATAATGGAAATCAGTTAAGTCTAAAATTATATTATATTTAGTTTTTTAATTTGTGTTCTTAAATTTCTATACAAATATTTGTATGATGGTTT
Organism: Lathyrus tuberosus; assembly: GCA_022829125.1. Classification (NCBI taxonomy): domain Eukaryota; kingdom Viridiplantae; phylum Streptophyta; class Magnoliopsida; order Fabales; family Fabaceae; genus Lathyrus; species Lathyrus tuberosus. Next base: position 22,596,796 of record JALAZF010000007.1, on the reverse strand, counting down.
TTCAATCAATATAAATACAAAATAGTAAAAATAGTTTTGTGGATATTACGAAACTTAATTTGTGTATCACTTAAATCAAATGAGTGATCACTATTATTTTTGGAGAAAAGTTCCTATGTATTTGAGTAAAAAAAATTTAAAAAAAAATTTTAAATTTTTTTTTTCTTTTTTTTAAAATAAGCAGTTGAACCGTCGGTTTGCGAAAACAGCCGGTTTTCCCGGTTTTCACCGGTTCGAAGACATGGCCGATCGAATAAGTGAACCCGACCGGTTACCTGGCCGGTTCCCGGTCCAACCAGTCCGACCGCCCGGTCCGGTCCGGTTTTTAAAACTATGGTAAGTAGTTCATGATGTAGGAAAAAAACTTCAAGGCAACTCATATGGAGGCCAAATAAAATTTTACATTTTCATATGAGGGAATCATACATGAATGGATAATATTTCACTAACAACAACATTTTAAGGTGGACTAATATTAGGAAGTTGATTTGGCATAGCCATGTCAACCTCTTGTTTATCTTCATTCAAATTGTTATCTTTATTTTGATTATTATTTCGGTTGGAATCTCTCATATTTATTTAATATATCAATTCATAATTAATTCATAAAATAACTTATCCAACAAAAGCATCACAAGACTCTACACTCATTTCTAAACTCATTTTAGCACTTGTATTATTTCTAAAATTTCTAAAAAAGGCTCTAATCGTAAAAGCATCATGCAATTTTGCAAATATGTTATTCTAATTCATCCTACTTAACATTGTACTCGTGAATTAGGCACAATCTTTATCGTTAGTTTAGGTATTAAGTTAAATCTATTCGGAGGATATGGTTTCATGTCTCATTTTGATAAAAATAAAACCCAATGAAAAATGCAATATTGAAGATTTATCCAGTGGGAATTGATCATCTTTGTAAAGGATTTCTTAAAATGTATATTAAGAGTCTCACATTGGACAATGTGTGGCATAAACATAGATTTATAAGTGAGGATAATCCTAAAATTACAAGGAAGCTTTGTAAGATTGAGTTGGACTCAACCACAATTCTAAGATGGTATCAGATCACAATTTAGGATCCATTGGGTCACATGCTTTCAAGTTTGCGTTATCAAGTCACCTATTATTTATATTCAAAGACCAATTTCAATAGTGACAGACGTAAGGAGATGTGTTAAGGGTCTCATGTTAGAAAACATTGTTAGAATATTGTATAATTTAAATATTATTTATTATTATATAAAAATAATTATTATGTGAGCATATATTTTAATTATATTAACTATTATCAAATTAAGAGTCTTAATTGATTAAGTAATCAAATAAATTTAAAAGGCTATTTAGATTTGTATTTAATAATTAATTAATTAATTAATTAATTAATTAATTAATCAATTGGATATGAGCTCAAATATGAGTGGATGTCTGGATTACCCATTTCGGAGTAATGAGAACCCTAGTTGGCTATCACATTATATATAGGCTATGGTCTCAAATATATCCTACACAAGAAATTTATCTCTTTTTTCCATCTGAAGAGTATTCAAGGCATTAGGAGTATCGGTTGAGGAAGAGTCATACAAGCCACCAGGTTGCTTGTTTTCTAATTTTCAGGATTACCACCAACAACCTCAATAGTTCAAAGTATTCCTGCAATCTCTTCTCTCATACACTAACATGCCATAGATCCTATAATTATATACATGTTTGTATTATCTATTATATTCCGCACTAAAGTATATAACATAATATGTAGAACATATATATATATATATATATATATATATATATATATATATATATATATATATATATATATATGTGTGTGTGTGTGTGTGTGTGTGATTAATTGGTATTGATTTAATTTCATCAAGTGGTATCAAAGCAGATATTTATGTTAAGTTTATTGAAATTTGTCTATTAAACTTCAATTTTTTTGTGGATATCTGATTATGAAACATATATTTGAAATTCATGATTATGTGGATTTTTTTTTCAATACATGAATTTTTTATGATAATATTTGAGAATGTTTTCTTTTATTTGTTAAATCAATTTGATAGTATGAAATTTATGATTTGTGTATATTTGTAATACCCCGTAAATTTGTAAACGCTCTGGTTAATATTATTATGATCAACTGGGTTCCGGAGTACTCTGAGTAATTATTTGATAAAATAATTAGAGTAAACTGACGAACTCAGAGTCGATTAAATTAATAGTATTTAACGTTGAGTTTTTATAATTTAATGTATTTGAGCTAATTTTGGACATTTAGTAGTGTTACTAAAAATGATAGTTTCTATACTATCTATTTTCTTTTCATTTTCCTTGAAAACCAAACAAAGCTAAAGAAAGGGAAAGAAAAGGAAAAAGGGAAGGAAGGAAAGGAAAAGAAAGAGGAAGAAGAGAAATTTTCCAAAAGCTCAAGAATCATCATCAATTCATCTGTTCTTCGTTTAATCGTCTCAGTATCAACCTCCTCGTCTAGTAATCCAGGTGGGTTCTAGTTAGACTCTTTAGAGTAGAGTTTTGTTGAGTTTAGAGTTAGGTTGAAATTGTGAAAATTGAATCTTTTTGCACAAAATTCGTGAATCTAACTGCTAAATGCAATGTTTGATTATATGTTATACTGGTTGTGATGTTATAACATGTTTTGATGCATTTTGATTGATGAAAATGGGATTTGGGGTTGATTTTGGATCAACCCGTAGCAGAAAATTCTGCAGGAACTTCTGCATTTTTTCTCTGCCCATACGCGTATGGAGCATGTCAATACGCGTATGGAGCTTGTCAATACGCGTACGGCAAGGGCAATACGCGTATGGATGGCCGGGCATTTTGAGCAATACGCGTATCGCTTGGGGCAATACGCGTATGGCTGGGCGAGAATTTGGGCAATACGCGTACGGGGAATGCCAATACGCGTACGGCCAGGAGAGTTACAGAATCCTGTTGTTGTGATTTATTTTTCCGATCGATTGTTTGCAATACCGTAACTTTTTGTACGTAACTCAGATTGGAACAATTTTGATATCGTTGGAAAGATAATAAAATGTACTTTTTATTACAATGGTTTTAAGATCGTCGGCCGATTTAATTAAGTCGGGATTTCTGAAATTGTGTCGTTTTATCGACTTTTATCTGTTAATTGTGTGTAACTATTATTGGCAGTGTATGCATGTTAAAATATGGACTAGGCAGGGTGAGGATTATTACCAAAACTGTGTCGGTAGTGTGAATTGTTCCATGTGTGGCAACGCTCGTGCATGAAAGGCCGAGGCGTATGCATTTCTGTTTATCAATAACCACAGTTGTGCGGTGTAGTTCATGAGACTCGAGCACCTCCTCTGAACGTTATACACAACTACTTGGCAGGTTTGAGTCCCGTGTTAAGTACGGTTGGAGCCTACGGGTAAAGAGACTTGTGACGGTGTACGGGCCGTGAGAAGTGACGGATCACGGTGTACGGACCGGTGATCCCGAATCCAATCGTATGCCAAGTAGCTACAAGGATCCATGACTCGGATCGCCTTCTAGACGTAGAAGGGTACGGGAAAAAGGGATACCTTGGTATTGGTTATTGATATGTGAGTTCTTGAGTGTACGGACTCAGAACGTACTTCGGTACTTTGTGAATCCTTGAGTTTACAGGCTCAAGAGGTACTTCGGTACTAGTGTGAGTTTACAGGCTCACCGTGGCGGTTACTTGTGTGTGTGTACTCATGGTCTTTCCCCTTTCCCCTTGGACATGAGTTAGGACTTTGTTAGAACCTTGTAAAGCCGAGAGGACTTTAAGATAGGGAACTCACTGAGATTTGATGTATCTCACCTCACTGTTGTTGTTTACATCACAGGTTCTGCAGGTTCGGCGAAGGGTAAGGACAAGGTTATTTGACTTTCCTTACGGATCGTGGTTTTGTGATGGCATGGCTTCCGCTATGGCGTTATGTTTTGAGATCATTGTTTTGATCTAGTTCTTAGTTTTTATCACTTTTGGAACATCTTGTATATGTAAAGCCTTAGACTTTTAGTTCTTGTGTATTAGAGGCATATATATATAATGTGTTAACTAGGAACTTATTATGTTTCAGTACCAAAAGTGAAACTCATGTATAATATATGATTTGATGCATGTATTATTATATGGTCTTTACAGTTGGTATCAGAGCAGGTCGTATCCTCGACCTAGCCATGAAATAGAATAAGTGTTTCTTTCCGTTTCATATGCGGCGTGTCGCCATGGGTCTTGTCTGTTATATTTATGGTATTGAGTCTGATCAACTTAATCCTATTGATATGGAATTCAGGAACATGGCTGATAGACGCAGAAACAACCGTGGAAGACCAAGGACTACTCCAGCTGGGACAGTTCCACAAGATGATGAAGGGAATGCCCCGTTGTACCAATTTATGCAACAGATGCAGCAACAGCAGAATCAGTTCATGCAAGGAATGATGCAGCAAATGGCTGATGGTCTGCATCCTACAGTGGTTGTTCCGGAAGTTACAGGAGGAACCTACAGGGAATTTGTTCGTATGAATCCTCCGGAGTTTCAAGGAGGGCTAGATCCGGTGAAGGCACACGAATGGATAACAGAAATGGAACGGATTTTTCTGATAGTTCATTGCAGTGAGGAGAATAAGGTGGTCTTTGCTTCTCACTGGTTGAAGGGTCCTGCCATGAGGTGGTGGGAGAGCGCTTCAGCCTTGATGACAACTCAGGAAGTGCCGAAAGTGTGGGAACAGTTTAAGGTAATCTTTATGGAGAAATATTTTCCGAGTTCTTTAAGGTCTCAAAAGGAGTTTGAGTTCCAACAGTTGAGACAGGGAAATTTGTCAGTGGCTTCTTATGCGGAACAATTTGAGATCATGGCTGACTATTCTAGACAGGCCATGTATGCTCCTGACGAGAGGTGGAAGATAGACCAGTTTCTGTTTGGGTTAAGGGCTGAGATTTCACACAGCGTGTCTCAACGGGAATTTGCTACTTATGCTGAAATGTTAAGACAATGTTATGTGGCGGAAAATAGCTTGAAAAAGATACAAATGGAGGTGGATTCGAACAGGGTAACTCAAGGTGACCGTGGAAGGTCGAATCAACAGTTTAGGCACAGGCAACAGTCTTCCAAAGGGAAGCAAGTACAGGGCTCTAGAACTAGTGTACCTCCAGTATGTCGCACTTGTGGGAGGAGTCATTTTGGTAGGTGCTATTCGGATGGGATACGGTGTTATCAGTGTAACAAGATGGGTCATGTAGCGAGAGATTGTCCTCAGAGTAGGAATCAGACACAAGGGAAGACTACGGGTCGAGTATATACTCTGGATGCAAGGAAAGCAAAGGGTGATAATTCCTTGATTGCGGGTACGTGTTTTGTTAATGGTCAACCTTGTTTTGTTTTATTTGACTGTGGGGCTACACATTCTTTCGTGTCTTTGAGATGTGTGAAGCGACTTGGGTTGCAAACTATTCCTTTATTTCCTCCTATGGTGGTTACTACTACCATGGATGAAATGGTTGAAACACCACTGATGTGTGAAAATTGTGTGTTGTCGGTGAACGAAAGAGTCTTCCAGATTGATCTTATTTGTCTGCCGCTTAAGAAAGTGGATGTTGTTCTGGGAATGGACTGGCTTTCAGCTAATTCGGTTTTTATCGGTTGTGAGGAGAAGCTAATTATTATTCCATCTGCTGAGGCTACTCCGAAAGATGTATTATCAACGATTTTAGAAGGTACGGTGGGAATGGTAAATTTCTTGTTTGAGAAAGAGAAATCTGTTTTATTGGTTCTTACTAAGGAGGGAAGTAGTGAACAGCAAGTTCTGAGTATTCCAATAGTGTGTGAATTTCCTGAAGTGTTTCCTGAGGATGTTTCTTCTCTTCCTCCGGAGAGAGAAGTTGAGTTCTCTATTGACCTGATACCGGGAACGGCTCCTATATCTGTTTCTCCGTATCGGATGGCACCGCTTGAATTAAGAGAATTAAAGGACCAATTGGAGGACTTGATGTCCAAGCATTTCGTTAGGCCTAGTGTTTCACCGTGGGGAGCTCCAGTGTTACTGGTAAAGAAGAAAGATGGGGGAATGCGTTTGTGCATTGATTATCGTAAGTTGAATAAAGTTACCATTAAGAATAAGTATCCCTTACCAAGGATAGACGACTTATTAGATCAATTGAAAGGAGCCTGTGTGTTCTCGAAGATCGATTTACGGTCGGGTTATCATCAGATTCGAGTGAAGAGTTCCGATGTGCCAAAGACTGCATTTAGGACACGTTACGGTCATTACGAATTCTTAGTGATGCCTTTCGGTGTGACTAATGCTCCAGCTGTTTTCATGGATTACATGAATCGAATATTTCAGGCTTACTTGGACCAATTTGTGGTAATCTTTATTGACGACATTCTTATTTATTCTCGTACTCCACAAGAGCACGGAGAACATCTGAGGATTGTCTTATCGGTCTTGCAAGAGAAGCAATTGTTTGCTAAGTTGAGCAAGTGTGAGTTTTGGATGTCGGAAGTTAATTTTCTTGGACATGTGATATCTCGAGGTGGTGTGGCAGTGGATCCATCGAAAGTAGAAGCAGTAATTAATTGGGAGAGACCGAGAAATGTTTCAGAAGTTAGAAGTTTCTTGGGATTGGCCGGTTACTATAGAAGGTTTATTAAGGGCTTTTCTCAATTGGCCTTACCGATGACGAAACTTACTCGGAAGGATGTTATTTTTGAGTGGGATTCAGGTTGCGAACAAAGTTTTATGCATTTGAAGGAAAGTTTGACGAGTGCTCCAGTATTAATTATTCCTGATCCTAACAACTCTTATGAAGTATTCTGTGATGCTTCTAAGAGGGGATTAGGGGGTGTTCTGATGCAAGGTGGTCAAGTGGTAGCTTATGCTTCTCGACAGTTAAAAGTTCATGAGAAGAATTATCCAACTCATGATTTGGAACTAGCTGCAGTGGTTTTTGCACTGAAGGTGTGGCGTCATTATTTATATGGTGTACGTTTTGAAATGTTCAGTGACCACAAAAGTTTGAAGTATTTGTTTGATCAAAGGAGTTGAATATGCGACAAAGAAGGTGGATGGAGTACTTAAAGGATTATGACTTAGAATTGAAGTATCATCCAGGAAAAGCGAATAAAGTAGCGGATGCTTTAAGTCGGAAAATGGTTCATAGTGCGGAATTGATGATTTTAGAGTATTTATTGTTGGAAAAGTTTAGAGATCTTAACCTCCAGTTTGTGTGGACTCCGAATGGTGTGATTATGGGAAATTTGAATGTCAATTCTACTTTGAGAGTTGAGATTCAACAGGCACAATTGTTAGAGGAAGAGTTACAAGAGTTGTTACTTCAGCCGGGTTTTACACGAGCGACAGATGGGATTGTTCTGTTTAATCAAAGGATTTGTGTTCCGAGGGATGAGGCATTGAAAAGGAAGATCTTAGACGAAGCTCATAAAGGTACTTTTACGATACATCCTGGTTCTTCAAAGATGTATCAGGATTTAAAGAAGGATTATTGGTGGCATGGGATGAAAAAGGATATAGCGGGATATGTGTCAGAATGTGCGGTGTGCCAACAGGTGAAGATTGAACACCAAAGACCGGGCGGTTTGTTACAACCTTTGGATATTCCAGTTTGGAAGTGGGATAGTATTTCTATGGATTTTGCAGTGGGTTTACCCCGTACCCAAGGTGGGTATGATTCTATTTGGGTGATTGTAGATCGACTAACGAAATCTGCACACTTCTTAGCCGTAAAGACTACTCATAAGGCAAGTCATCTTGCAAGGTTGTTTATTGCTAAGATTGTGAGATTGCATGGTATTCCTTCTAGTATTGTGTCCGATAGAGATCCGAAGTTTACTTCGAGATTTTGGAAAGTGTTCCAACAAGCGATGGGTACGAATTTGTGTTTGAGAACGTCGAATCATCCTCAAACGGATGGTCAGACTGAACGAACAATACAAACGATGGAGGATATGTTAAGAGCTTGTGTGTTAGAGAGTAGAGGGAATTGGAAAGAACTTTTGCCGTTAATTGAGTTTTCCTATAACAATAGTTATCATGCGAGCATCGGTATGGCTCCGTATGAAGCATTGTACGGGAGAAAGTGTAGGACACCTTTGTGTTGGGCTGAAATTGGCGAAGATAGAATTTTGGGACCCGAGATTATTCAAGAGACTACGGAAAAGATTCGAATGATCCGCGAGAAGGTTAAACAAGCACAAGATCGTCAAAAGAGTTATGCGGACAATCGTAGGAGACCTTTGGAATTTGAGGAAGGTGACCATGTATTTCTGAAAGTTACTCCGAGATTGAGATTGAAAGGACCGTTTAAGTCGCGTAAGTTAAGTCCGAGATACGTGGGACCGTATCAGATTTTAGAAAGGATTGGTGAAGTTGCTTATAGATTAGCCTTACCACCCTCTCTATCCGAGATGCATGACGTTTTTCACGTATCTCAGCTCCGTAAGTTTATTCCTGATCCTCTTCAGCCAATTCTACCCGAATCAGTGGAAATTGAAGCGGATTTGACTTTTGAACCACAACCGAGTTGTATTGTGGGAAGGGAAACAAAAGTGTTAAGGAACAAAGATATTCCACTTGTTAAGGTGCAATGGGATATGACGCATCCGGACGATGCTACTTGGGAACTAGAATCGGAAATGCGAGATTCTTATCCACATCTGTTCAGGTAATATTCTAAATTCGAGGACGAATTTCTATTTAAGGGGGGGAGGATGTAATACCCCGTAAATTTGTAAACGCTCTGGTTAATATTATTATGATCAACTGGGTTCCGGAGTACTCTGAGTAATTATTTGATAAAATAATTAGAGTAAACTGACGAACTCAGAGTCGATTAAATTAATAGTATTTAACGTTGAGTTTTTATAATTTGATGTATTTGAGCTAATTTTGGACATTTAGTAGTGTTACTAAAAATGATAGTTTCTATACTATCTATTTTCTTTTCATTTTCCTTGAAAACCAAACAAAGCTAAAGAAAGGGAAAGAAAAGGAAAAAGGGAAGGAAGGAAAGGAAAAGAAAGAGGAAGAAGAGAAATTTTCCAAAAGCTCAAGAATCATCATCAATTCATCTGTTCTTCGTTTAATCGTCTCAGTATCAACCTCCTCGTCTAGTAATCCAGGTGGGTTCTAGTTAGACTCTTTAGAGTAGAGTTTTGTTGAGTTTAGAGTTAGGTTGAAATTGTGAAAATTGAATCTTTTTGCACAAAATTCGTGAATCTAACTGCTAAATGCAATGTTTGATTATATGTTATACTGGTTGTGATGTTATAACATGTTTTGATGCATTTTGATTGATGAAAATGGGATTTGGGGTTGATTTTGGATCAACCCGTAGCAGAAAATTCTGCAGGAACTTCTGCATTTTTTCTCTGCCCATACGCGTATGGAGCATGTCAATACGCGTATGGAGCTTGTCAATACGCGTACGGCAAGGGCAATACGCGTATGGATGGCCGGGCATTTTGAGCAATACGCGTATCGCTTGGGGCAATACGCGTATGGCTGGGCGAGAATTTGGGCAATACGCGTACGGGGAATGCCAATACGCGTACGGCCAGGAGAGTTACAGAATCCTGCTGTTGTGATTTATTTTTCCGATCGATTGTTTGCAATACCGTAACTTTTTGTACGTAACTCGGATTGGAACAATTTTGATATCGTTGGAAAGATAATAAAATGTACTTTTTATTACAATGGTTTTAAGATCGTCGGCCGATTTAATTAAGTCGGGATTTCTGAAATTGTGTCGTTTTATCGACTTTTATCTGTTAATTGTGTGTAACTATTATTGGCAGTGTATGCATGTTAAAATATGGACTAGGCAGGGTGAGGATTATTACCAAAACTGTGTCGGTAGTGTGAATTGTTCCATGTGTGGCAACGCTCGTGCATGAAAGGCCGAGGCGTATGCATTTCTGTTTATCAATAACCACAGTTGTGCGGTGTAGTTCATGAGACTCGAGCACCTCCTCTGAACGTTATACACAACTACTTGGCAGGTTTGAGTCCCGTGTTAAGTACGGTTGGAGCCTACGGGTAAAGAGACTTGTGACGGTGTACGGGCCGTGAGAAGTGACGGATCACGGTGTACGGACCGGTGATCCCGAATCCAATCGTATGCCAAGTAGCTACAAGGATCCATGACTCGGATCGCCTTCTAGACGTAGAAGGGTACGGGAAAAAGGGATACCTTGGTATTGGTTATTGATATGTGAGTTCTTGAGTGTACGGACTCAGAACGTACTTCGGTACTTTGTGAATCCTTGAGTTTACAGGCTCAAGAGGTACTTCGGTACTAGTGTGAGTTTACAGGCTCACCGTGGCGGTTACTTGTGTGTGTGTACTCATGGTCTTTCCCCTTTCCCCTTGGACATGAGTTAGGACTTTGTTAGAACCTTGTAAAGCCGAGAGGACTTTAAGATAGGGAACTCACTGAGATTTGATGTATCTCACCCCACTGTTGTTGTTTACATCACAGGTTCTGCAGGTTCGGCGAAGGGTAAGGACAAGGTTATTTGACTTTCCTTACGGATCGTGGTTTTGTGATGGCATGGCTTCCGCTATGGCGTTATGTTTTGAGATCATTGTTTTGATCTAGTTCTTAGTTTTTATCACTTTTGGAACATCTTGTATATGTAAAGCCTTAGACTTTTAGTTCTTGTGTATTAGAGGCATATATATATAATGTGTTAACTAGGAACTTATTATGTTTCAGTACCAAAAGTGAAACTCATGTATAATATATGATTTGATGCATGTATTATTATATGGTCTTTACAATATTTGTTTTGAAAAGATTTGTATGGTTTAAGTTCTTCTATATAAATTTATATGTACACATGTTCTTTTATGTTCTTTCAAATAAAAGATTATACATATTCTATATATAAATATTTCTTCATGGATGATTGCAATTGTTTGGTCCTTAATTGCATTATAATCTTAAATATTTGTTTTAATCATGATTTTGTATAAAATAAAAACCAAAAAAATATATTAGAAATAAAGTTTTTTTTATTTGAAGTTAAATATTTTATTGTGATATATATCACAAAATTTAGATTTGATTCAAATTTGTTGCCATCAAATAAAATTTTGAATTTAACTTACAAATTATATGATAAATTTTGATTCAAAATAACATCTTTATATTTTTTTGGAAGAAAAGTATTTTTGAAAATTTTGGTTTTCTTTGGGAGATATTTTATTTAATATATATTATGCTAAATATATTTAGAATCACATATATGGTTAAGATTGATGATTGAGAATCATAAAAATATATTTTCTTTAAAGATTTTGATTTTCAACACTTTATTTGTAGCTAGAGTATATATTTAAAAATATATATGTTTATATCATTTATTTGGGAAAGATAAATATTAAATTTAAATATAATTTTGGTGATTTGATTCTTGGTTTTGAATTATAAAAAAAAGCTTTTATTATCAAATTATTTTATTTGATTTTTAATCATTGTTTTATCTTTCAATTTGATTCACATAAAATTTAGACATGAATTTTAATTTTGAGAGATAAGACAGATACTAATTTGTTTAATATATATTTAGTTATTATATATTATATATGAATTTTATTTTAATATTTTGAATGTCTCTAAAAATCATAAGATAAACAAAAAAAATTAATGATTTGATTCTTTAAATTTTGGATACTTTTAATTTTAGAATTGGGTTTGTTGATTCTAAAATGATTTATTTAAAGAATTATTTGGTGTATATGTGAATTTGTTTGACATTTATTTTGATATATAAATATTTAATATTTATCTAATTTGAAGTTATACATTTTGTATGATTATGTTATTTGAGTTTATTGTTATTAAGTTTTATACAATAATATTTTTTAATCATGCAATTTGTATAAATGTTGGAGAAATTTCCAAAATATTTAGTTGATAAATAATAATGATTAAATTGATTTCATGAATAATTTAAATAATAAATGATTATGTGGTGTATTGGTTAAGGCTTTTGACATACAAGTTTTTTCTATAAATAGACATACCTGTTAGGCATAAAATAGACACGAAAATGATTTGTTTTAAGTGCCAAAAATTATATCTAAGTCATTCTTTTATTTTTCTAGTGCACGAGAATAAATGAGAGAACCTTATTCTGTAAAATATCGTTGATTGATATGTTTAATGTGAATATGCGATTCATGTTAACGTTTTCAAAGTATCCTAAAGGGGATTTGTCGGTTAACCCATTTGCATCCAATTTGCCTAAATCGGTGGAGGCGAATCGAATCTAAAGCTTAGTGTAAACACATGCTTTGAAATTTATTTTGTGCAACTTTCTTCATACCGTTTTCATCTTCTTCTTGTTCATGTTTTGCAACAAACCCTTAATATAAGATCTAACAATCTTTAGGTTCCATTTTTTATTTTGATTCATACTTTATTTATAATTAATATTAAAGTATGCACCTTTGAAGAAGATGATAACATCTTTAAATGATGGTGAAAGAGAGATAAACATACACCTTTATTTATTAATATCTATGGTGAAAGGTACATAATTAAATTAAATGAACATGTCAATGTTTTTAATCCATGTAAATTATGTTGAAAATAATATTTATTTATGTTAAGTATATCATGTGGAACAAAATTATATATTTATCAAGTATGTGAACTTGAATAATTACAAATATATTTGATTTATGGTGTGTGATTGAATGTAAAATAAATTTTAAATATTATTCTTTGGTGCAAGTAATTTATTTTAATTAAGAATACATTATTTATGCCTGAAATGATTTAATAAAAAAAATTATGAATTTTAATTTAGGGTGCATGTATTGGTAACATAAAATGATGTAAATAAAATGTTAGAAATATCAAGAACATATTAACATTGCATTTTAGTTTGTTCAATAATTTGTTAAATTTAAAATGATTTATCTCATATTTTATGCGTATCATAATCTGAAAGTATTATTTTTGTTCATCTTTATATTTAAAGTAATTTGGGTATATTTTAGGTTGTTGTAAGTTGACAAATATTTATGGAGAAAAATTATAGAAAATATTAATGATGTGAATTCATTTTTTATTTTATATTGTAATTTTTATATGAATATATCATAGAACATTGTTAAATATGAAACATAAATTTATCACAAAGAATATGTTGCACATATGTTAGTTATGCAAGAAAATTGTTTATTTTAAAAATATAGAAATATGTTATATATTGTTGTATTTATATGGAGTTTTATGAATTACATGTTTGAATCCAATTCATGAAATAAAATTTAGTCATGAGAAATTTGTATGATCATGGTTGTCGATTGCTATAAATATTTAATGCATTGAGTATATTTTGGATATATGTGGAAGTAAAACTTCAAACTAAAAAAGTTAGTAAATGAAGAATGACATAAAAATTGTGTATATGACAAAACGATTGACAAAAGTGTCGTGGTGATAGTATGTCAAAACTATCAAGAAAATAAAGTTATTTTGTATATGATACTTGTACTAAAATGACAAAAAATGTCATAGGTTGATAATAGTTGGTAAATACTATCAAGAGTGCATAAAGTAATCATATGCATGACTAGTTGAAAGGTTGAATATTTTAAGTTTATTAAAGATGAAAAATCTTGCAATTCTTTGACGAAAGAATTGACAAAGACATGATATCTTTGGATATAATTGAATAAATGAAGACATCATTAGGGATATCGTGGAACAAACCCATATCTAATTAATCATCGATAGTGAAAACTCAATTCACACTTGATTAACGTTAAGTCTTGAGTTCAATGATAAAAGTACACTGTTAGAGTGATTGAAGTAGTTAACGATAGATACATCCCAAGGAGTAAAAGTACTTGGACCATAAGAATAAATGCGGTAGGATGAGGTTTTCCTCTTAATAGACATATATCATATGTTTGCTGGAATGCATAGTTATGGGTGCATTTCTGATATAGTCTACCTATATGAGAATGAAGTGGTGCCGCTTCATATAGTTAAAGGGTTTGACTCTTAAATTCTCATGAAAAGGATATGAGACACAAGACCTTATTAAATGTGTCATATTAATAATTCAATCAATGGTACCGAGATTTCGTGTGTGAGTTATGCACGCTTGTTCTAATGAATAATTAGTTCAAAGCTTGTCTACCAATCTATTCGGGGATGAGTGAAAAATTAACTTACTAAGTAATGGTTCAAATTGTAAGATACCTTTATCTGAAATCATGAAATTTTCTGAATAATGAATTTAAATATATTTTGAAAATTGTGGGGGATTGTTGGAGAAATTTCCAAAATATTTAGTTGATAAATAATAATGATTAAATTAATTTCATGAATTATTGAAATAGTAAATGATTATGTGGTGTATTGGTTAAGGCTTTTGAAATCATTCAAGCATTGTTTCTCCCCATTAATTGGTACAAGTTTTTCTATAAATAGAGATACTTGTTAGGCATAAAATAGACACGAAAATGACTTGTTTCAAGTGCCAAAAATTATATCTAAAATATCCTGAAGAAGATTTGCCGGTTAATCCATTTGCATCCAATTTGCCTAAATTGGTGGGGTGAATCGAACCTAAAGCTTAGTGTAAACATACGCTTTGGAATTTATTGTGTGCAACTTTCATCGTACCGTTTTCATCTTCTTCTTGTTCCAGTTTTGCAGCAGACCATCAACACAAGATCTAACAATATATTCATAAAACTTATGTTTTATTGTAAATTTGTTCTCAGGCTAAGAACTTTCAAGAAATATTATTATTACTAAACGACATCCAATATGAATATGACCTACATTTGTGGGTAATGTCTTATAAATTTAAGACTATTCTCATTGAATTTATTAAAATGTCTAGTAATTTTGATTGAATTGATTGAAGCAACATGTTACAAAAATAATATTTGTTGTGTAAATTTGATTCAATCGAAATTACAAAAGATGTAGTGTGTAATTGTTCATGCGAACTGTTATGGTCAGCCAAAAGGAAGACACTGTTTGGCCGAACAATTGCATGAAAATACCGTTTACAATTAATTTTTTGCAATCAAAGATTGATAATTAATGGTGTGTTTGATATCTTGTTCGAGTCTTTTAATTTATAAGTAAAAATAAATGTCTATATAATATTTTATTGTCTTATCAGTAATGATGTTGTATAAGTATAAATCTTTCAAGTGTTCATTTGATTGTACTCACACATATAAGGTAAACATGTGACAATTTTAAGAATTTATTATTTATAAATATTAATTGTCAGTGTTTAATCATTGAAAATAAATACTACTAACAATTGATTTTATTGCCTAAATATTTAATATCAATGATTAAATCAGATTAAACCGGATAACTCGGTTGAATAAACCTGTCATTATAATAGGTATAAAACCGGTAAAACCGGTCGAACCGGATGATTCAGTCTCTAAAAAATATAACTAGCACTTAAATTTTTTGAAAATATCATATCATAAATTCACAGGTTCATAATTTAAATTCAAATTTTAAACAGAGTCTAATTGTAAATTTTAAACAGAGTCTAAATTAAACAGAGTTTAATTTAAAACAATACAAATATTAACATTATTCTAAATAATAAAATTTCCAAGTCTATATATATATATATATATATATATAATGGAAATCAGTTAAGTCTAAAATTATATTATATTTAGTTTTTTAATTTGTGTTCTTAAATTTCTATACAAATATTTGTATGATGGTTTTTCAATCAATATAAATACAAAATAGTAAAAATAGTTTTGTGGATATTACGAAACTTAATTTGTGTATCACTTAAATCAAATGAGTGATCACTATTATTTTTGGAGAAAAGTTCCTATGTATTTGAGTAAAAAAATTTTTAAAAAAAATTTTAAAATTTTTTTTTTCTTTTTTTTAAAATAAGCAGTTGAACCGTCGGTTTGCGAAAACCGCCGGTTTTCCCGGTTTTCACCGGTTCGAAGACATGGCCGATCGAATAAGTGAACCCGACCGGTTACCTGGCCGGTTCCCGGTCCAACCAGTCCGACCGCCCGGTCCGGTTCGGTTTTTAAAACTATGGTAAGTAGTTCATGATGTAGGAAAAAAACTTCAAGGCAACTCATATGGAGGCCAAATAAAATTTTACATTTTCATATGAGGGAATCATACATGAATGGATAATATTTCACTAACAACAACATTTTAAGGTGGACTAATATTAGGAAGTTGATTTGGCATAGCCATGTCAACCTCTTGTTTATCTTCATTCAAATTGTTATCTTTATTTTGATTATTATTTCGGTTGGAATCTCTCATATTTATTTAATATATCAATTCATAATTAATTCATAAAATAACTTATCCAACAAAAGCATCACAAGACTCTACACTCATTTCTAAACTCATTTTAGCACTTGTATTATTTCTAAAATTTCTAAAAAAGGCTCTAATCGTAAAAGCATCATGCAATTTTGCAAATATGTTATTCTAATTCATCCTACTTAACATTGTACTCGTGAATTAGGCACAATCTTTATCGTTAGTTTAGGTATTAAGTTAAATCTATTCGGAGGATATGGTTTCATGTCTCATTTTGATAAAAATAAAACCCAATGAAAAATGCAATATTGAAGATTTATCCAGTGGGAATTGATCATCTTTGTAAAGGATTTCTTAAAATGTATGTTAAGAGTCTCACATTGGACAATGTGTGGCATAAACATAGATTTATAAGTGATGATAATCCTAAAATTACAAGGAAGCTTTGTAAGATTGAGTTGGACTCAACCACAATTCTAAGATGGTATCAGATCACAATTTAGGATCCATTGGGTCACATGCTTTCAAGTTTGCGTTATCAAGTCACCTATTATTTATATTCAAAGACCAATTTCAATAGTGACAGACGTAAGGAGATGTGTTAAGGGTCTCATGTTAGAAAACATTGTTAGAATATTGTATAATTTAAATATTATTTATTATTATATAAAAATAATTATTATGTGAGCATATATTTTAATTATATTAACTATTATCAAATTAAGAGTCTTAATTGATTAAGTAATCAAATAAATTTAAAAGGCTATTTAGATTTGTATTTAATAATTAATTAATTAATTAATTAATCAATTGGATATGAGCTCAAATATGAGTGGATGTCTGGATTACCCATTTCGGAGTAATGAGAACCCTAGTTGGCTATCACATTATATATAGGCTATGGTCTCAAATATATCCTACACAAGAAATTTATCTCTTTTTTCCATCTGAAGAGTATTCAAGGCATTAGGAGTATCGGTTGAGGAAGAGTCATACAAGCCACCAGGTTGCTTGTTTTCTAATTTTCAGGATTACCACCAACAACCTCAATAGTTCAAAGTATTCCTGCAATCTCTTCTCTCATACACTAACATGCCGTAGATCCTATAATTATATACATGTTTGTATTATCTATTATATTCCGCACTAAAGTATATAACATAATATGTAGAACATATATATATATATATATATATATATATATATATATATATATATATATATATATATATATATATGTGTGTGTGTGTGTGTGTGTGATTAATTGGTATTGATTTAATTTCATCAAGTGGTATCAAAGCAGATATTTATGTTAAGTTTATTGAAATTTGTCTATTAAACTTCAATTTTTTTGTGGATATCTGATTATGAAACATATATTTGAAATTCATGATTATGTGGATTTTTTTTTCAATACATGAATTTTTTATGATAATATTTGAGAATGTTTTCTTTTATTTGTTAAATCAATTTGATAGTATGAAATTTATGATTTGTGTATATTTGTTTTGAAAAGATTTGTATGGTTTAAGTTCTTCTATATAAATTTATATGTACACATGTTCTTTTATGTTCTTTCAAATAAAAGATTATACATATTCTATATATAAATATTTCTTCATGGATGATTGCAATTGTTTGGTCCTTAATTGCATTATAATCTTAAATATTTGTTTTAATCATGATTTTGTATAAAATAAAAACCAAAAAAATATATTAGAAATAAAGTTTTTTTTATTTGAAGTTAAATATTTTATTGTGATATATATCACAAAATTTAGATTTGATTCAAATTTGTTGCCATCAAATAAAATTTTGAATTTAACTTACAAATTATATGATAAATTTTGATTCAAAATAACATCTTTATATTTTTTTGGAAGAAAAGTATTTTTGAAAATTTTGGTTTTCTTTGGGAGATATTTTATTTAATATATATTATGCTAAATATATTTAGAATCACATATATGGTTAAGATTGATGATTGAGAATCATAAAAATATATTTTCTTTAAAGATTTTGATTTTCAACACTTTATTTGTAGCTAGAGTATATATTTAAAAATATATATGTTTATATAATTTATTTGGGAAAGATAAATATTAAATTTAAATATAATTTTGGTGATTTGATTCTTGGTTTTGAATTATAAAAAAAAGCTTTTATTATCAAATTATTTTATTTGATTTTTAATCATTGTTTTATCTTTCAATTTGATTCACATAAAATTTAGACATGAATTTTAATTTTGAGAGATAAGACAGATACTAATTTGTTTAATATATATTTAGTTATTATATATTATATATGAATTTTATTTTAATATTTTGAATGTCTCTAAAAATCATAAGATAAACAAAAAAAATTAATGATTTGATTCTTTAAATTTTGGATACTTTTAATTTTAGAATTGGGTTTGTTGATTCTAAAATGATTTATTTAAAGAATTATTTGGTGTATATGTGAATTTGTTTGACATTTATTTTGATATATAAATATTTAATATTTATCTAATTTGAAGTTATACATTTTGTATGATTATGTTATTTGAGTTTATTGTTATTAAGTTTTATACAATAATATTTTTTAATCATGCAATTTGTATAAATGTTGGAGAAATTTCCAAAATATTTAGTTGATAAATAATAATGATTAAATTGATTTCATGAATAATTTAAATAATAAATGATTATGTGGTGTATTGGTTAAGGCTTTTGACATACAAGTTTTTTCTATAAATAGACATACCTGTTAGGCATAAAATAGACACGAAAATGATTTGTTTTAAGTGCCAAAAATTATATCTAAGTCATTCTTTTATTTTTCTAGTGCACGAGAATAAATGAGAGAACCTTATTCTGTAAAATATCGTTGATTGATATGTTTAATGTGAATATGCGATTCATGTTAACGTTTTCAAAGTATCCTAAAGGGGATTTGTCGGTTAACCCATTTGCATCCAATTTGCCTAAATCGGTGGAGGCGAATCGAATCTAAAGCTTAGTGTAAACACATGCTTTGAAATTTATTTTGTGCAACTTTCTTCATACCGTTTTCATCTTCTTCTTGTTCATGTTTTGCAACAAACCCTTAATATAAGATCTAACAATCTTTAGGTTCCATTTTTTATTTTGATTCATACTTTATTTATAATTAATATTAAAGTATGCACCTTTGAAGAAGATGATAACATCTTTAAATGATGGTGAAAGAGAGATAAACATACACCTTTATTTATTAATATCTATGGTGAAAGGTACATAATTAAATTAAATGAACATGTCAATGTTTTTAATCCATGTAAATTATGTTGAAAATAATATTTATTTATGTTAAGTATATCATGTGGAACAAAATTATATATTTATCAAGTATGTGAACTTGAATAATTACAAATATATTTGATTTATGGTGTGTGATTGAATGTAAAATAAATTTTAAATATTATTCTTTGGTGCAAGTAATTTATTTTAATTAAGAATACATTATTTATGCCTGAAATGATTTAATAAAAAAAATTATGAATTTTAATTTAGGGTGCATGTATTGGTAACATAAAATGATGTAAATAAAATGTTAGAAATATCAAGAACATATTAACATTGCATTTTAGTTTGTTCAATAATTTGTTAAATTTAAAATGATTTATCTCATATTTTATGCGTATCATAATCTGAAAGTATTATTTTTGTTCATCTTTATATTTAAAGTAATTTGGGTATATTTTAGGTTGTTGTAAGTTGACAAATATTTATGGAGAAAAATTATAGAAAATATTAATGATGTGAATTCATTTTTTATTTTATATTGTAATTTTTATATGAATATATCATAGAACATTGTTAAATATGAAACATAAATTTATCACAAAGAATATGTTGCACATATGTTAGTTATGCAAGAAAATTGTTTATTTTAAAAATATAGAAATATGTTATATATTGTTGTATTTATATGGAGTTTTATGAATTACATGTTTGAATCCAATTCATGAAATAAAATTTAGTCATGAGAAATTTGTATGATCATGGTTGTCGATTGCTATAAATATTTAATTCATTGAGTATATTTTGGATATATGTGGAAGTAAAACTTCAAACTAAAAAAGTTAGTAAATGAAGAATGACATAAAAATTGTGTATATGACAAAACGATTGACAAAAGTGTCGTGGTGATAGTATGTCAAAACTATCAAGAAAATAAAGTTATTTTGTATATGATACTTGTACTAAAATGACAAAAAATGTCATAGGTTGATAATAGTTGGTAAATACTATCAAGAGTGCATAAAGTAATCATATGCATGACTAGTTGAAAGGTTGAATATTGTAAGTTTATTAAAGATGAAAAATCTTGCAATTCTTTGACGAAAGAATTGACAAAGACATGATATCTTTGGATATAATTGAATAAATGAAGACATCATTAGGGATATCGTGGAACAAACCCATATCTAATTAATCATCGATAGTGAAAACTCAATTCACACTTGATTAACGTTAAGTCTTGAGTTCAATGATAAAAGTACACTGTTAGAGTGATTGAAGTAGTTAACGATAGATACATCCCAAGGAGTAAAAGTACTTGGACCATAAGAATAAATGCGGTAGGATGAGGTTTTCCTCTTAATAGACATATATCATATGTTTGCTGGAATGCATAGTTATGGGTGCATTTCTGATATAGTCTACCTATATGAGAATGAAGTGGTGCCGCTTCATATAGTTAAAGGGTTTGACTCTTAAATTCTCATGAAAAGGATATGAGACACAAGACCTTATTAAATGTGTCATATTAATAATTCAATCAATGGTACCGAGATTTCGTGTGTGAGTTATGCACGCTTGTTCTAATGAATAATTAGTTCAAAGCTTGTCTACCAATCTATTCGGGGATGAGTGAAAAATTAACTTACTAAGTAATGGTTCAAATTGTAAGATACCTTTATCTGAAATCATGAAATTTTCTGAATAATGAATTTAAATATATTTTGAAAATTGTGGGGGATTGTTGGAGAAATTTCCAAAATATTTAGTTGATAAATAATAATGATTAAATTAATTTCATGAATTATTGAAATAGTAAATGATTATGTGGTGTATTGGTTAAGGCTTTTGAAATCATTCAAGCATTGTTTCTCCCCATTAATTGGTACAAGTTTTTCTATAAATAGAGATACTTGTTAGGCATAAAATAGACACGAAAATGACTTGTTTCAAGTGCCAAAAATTATATCTAAAATATCCTGAAGAAGATTTGCCGGTTAATCCATTTGCATCCAATTTGCCTAAATTGGTGGGGCGAATCGAACCTAAAGCTTCGTGTAAACATACGCTTTGGAATTTATTGTGTGCAACTTTCATCGTACCGTTTTCATCTTCTTCTTGTTCCAGTTTTGCAGCAGACCATCAACACAAGATCTAACAATATATTCATAAAACTTATGTTTTATTGTAAATTTGTTCTCAGGCTAAGAACTTTCAAGAAATATTATTATTACTAAACGACATCCAATATGAATATGACCTACATTTGTGGGTAATGTCTTATAAATTTAAGACTATTCTCATTGAATTTATTAAAATGTCTAGTAATTTTGATTGAATTGATTGAAGCAACATGTTACAAAAATAATATTTGTTGTGTAAATTTGATTCAATCGAAATTACAAAAGATGTAGTGTGTAATTGTTCATGCGAACTGTTATGGTCAGCCAAAAGGAAGACACTGTTTGGCCGAACAATTGCATGAAAATACCGTTTACAAATAATTTTTTGCAATCAAAGATTGATAATTAATGGTGTGTTTGATATCTTGTTCGAGTCTTTTAATTTATAAGTAAAAATAAATGTCTATATAATATTTTATTGTCTTATCAGTAATGATGTTGTATAAGTATAAATCTTTCAAGTGTTCATTTAATTGTACTCACACATATAAGGTAAACATGTGACAATTTTAAGAATTTATTATTTATAAATATTAATTGTCAGTGTTTAATCATTGAAAATAAATACTACTAACAATTGATTTTATTGCCTAAATATTTAATATCAATGATTAAATCGGATTAAACCGGATAACTCGGTTGAATAAACCTGTCATTATAATAGGTATAAAACCGGTAAAACCGGTCGAACCGGATGATTCAGTCTCTAAAAAATATAACTAGCACTTAAATTTTTTGAAAATATCATATCATAAATTCACAGGTTCATAATTTAAATTCAAATTTTAAACAGAGTCTAATTGTAAATTTTAAACAGAGTCTAAATTAAACAGAGTTTAATTTAAAACAATACAAATATTAACATTATTCTAAATAATAAAATTTCCAAGTCTATATATATATATATATATATATATATATATATATAATGGAAATCAGTTAAGTCTAAAATTATATTATATTTAGTTTTTTAATTTGTGTTCTTAAATTTCTATACAAATATTTGTATGATGGTTTTTCAATCAATATAAATACAAAATAGTAAAAATAGTTTTGTGGATATTACGAAACTTAATTTGTGTATCACTTAAATCAAATGAGTGATCACTATTATTTTTGGAGAAAAGTTCCTATGTATTTGAGTAAAAAAATTTTTAAAAAAAATTTTAAAATTTTTTTTTTCTTTTTTTTAAAATAAGCAGTTGAACCGTCGGTTTGCGAAAACCGCCGGTTTTCCCGGTTTTCACCGGTTCGAAGACATGGCCGATCGAATAAGTGAACCCGACCGGTTACCTGGCCGGTTCCCGGTCCAACCAGTCCGACCGCCCGGTCCGGTCCGGTTTTTAAAACTATGGTAAGTAGTTCATGATGTAGGAAAAAAACTTCAAGGCAACTCATATGGAGGCCAAATAAAATTTTACATTTTCATATGAGGGAATCATACATGAATGGATAATATTTCACTAACAACAACATTTTAAGGTGGACTAATATTAGGAAGTTGATTTGGCATAGCCATGTCAACCTCTTGTTTATCTTCATTCAAATTGTTATCTTTATTTTGATTATTATTTCGGTTGGAATCTCTCATATTTATTTAATATATCAATTCATAATTAATTCATAAAATAACTTATCCAACAAAAGCATCACAAGACTCTACACTCATTTCTAAACTCATTTTAGCACTAGTATTATTTCTAAAATTTCTAAAAAAGGCTCTAATCGTAAAAGCATCATGCAATTTTGCAAATATGTTATTCTAATTCATCCTACTTAACATTGTACTCGTGAATTAGGCACAATCTTTATCGTTAGTTTAGGTATTAAGTTAAATCTATTCGGAGGATATGGTTTCATGTCTCATTTTGATAAAAATAAAACCCAATGAAAAATGCAATATTGAAGATTTATCCAGTGGGAATTGATCATCTTTGTAAAGGATTTCTTAAAATGTATGTTAAGAGTCTCACATTGGACAATGTGTGGCATAAACATAGATTTATAAGTGAGGATAATCCTAAAATTACAAGGAAGCTTTGTAAGATTGAGTTGGACTCAACCACAATTCTAAGATGGTATCAGATCACAATTTAGGATCCATTGGGTCACATGCTTTCAAGTTTGCGTTATCAAGTCACCTATTATTTATATTCAAAGACCAATTTCAATAGTGACAGACGTAAGGAGATGTGTTAAGGGTCTCATGTTAGAAAACATTGTTAGAATATTGTATAATTTAAATATTATTTATTATTATATAAAAATAATTATTATGTGAGCATATATTTTAATTATATTAACTATTATCAAATTAAGAGTCTTAATTGATTAAGTAATCAAATAAATTTAAAAGGCTATTTAGATTTGTATTTAATAATTAATTAATTAATTAATTAATTAATTAATCAATTGGATATGAGCTCAAATATGAGTGGATGTCTGGATTACCCATTTCGGAGTAATGAGAACCCTAGTTGGCTATCACATTATATATAGGCTATGGTCTCAAATATATCCTACACAAGAAATTTATCTCTTTTTTCCATCTGAAGAGTATTCAAGGCATTAGGAGTATCGGTTGAGGAAGAGTCATACAAGCCACCAGGTTGCTTGTTTTCTAATTTTCAGGATTACCACCAACAACCTCAATAGTTCAAAGTATTCCTGCAATCTCTTCTCTCATACACTAACATGCCGTAGATCCTATAATTATATACATGTTTGTATTATCTATTATATTCCGCACTAAAGTATATAACATAATATGTAGAACATATATATATATATATATATATATATATATATATATATATATATATATGTGTGTGTGTGTGTGTGTGTGTGTGTGATTAATTGGTATTGATTTAATTTCATCAAGTGGTATCAAAGCAGATATTTATGTTAAGTTTATTGAAATTTGTCTATTAAACTTCAATTTTTTTGTGGATATCTGATTATGAAACATATATTTGAAATTCATGATTATGTGGATTTTTTTTTCAATACATGAATTTTTTATGATAATATTTGAGAATGTTTTCTTTTATTTGTTAAATCAATTTGATAGTATGAAATTTATGATTTGTGTATATTTGTTTTGAAAAGATTTGTATGGTTTAAGTTCTTCTATATAAATTTATATGTACACATGTTCTTTTATGTTCTTTCAAATAAAAGATTATACATATTCTATATATAAATATTTCTTCATGGATGATTGCAATTGTTTGGTCCTTAATTGCATTATAATCTTAAATATTTGTTTTAA
The DNA here is from genome assembly GCA_022829125.1 of Lathyrus tuberosus. NCBI lineage: Eukaryota > Viridiplantae > Streptophyta > Magnoliopsida > Fabales > Fabaceae > Lathyrus > Lathyrus tuberosus. Next base: position 22,571,722 of record JALAZF010000007.1, on the reverse strand, counting down.
TCATGATTTTGTATAAAATAAAAACCAAAAAAATATATTAGAAATAAAGTTTTTTTTATTTGAAGTTAAATATTTTATTGTGATATATATCACAAAATTTAGATTTGATTCAAATTTGTTGCCATCAAATAAAATTTTGAATTTAACTTACAAATTATATGATAAATTTTGATTCAAAATAACATCTTTATATTTTTTGGAAGAAAAGTATTTTTGAAAATTTTGGTTTTCTTTGGGAGATATTTTATTTAATATATATTATGCTAAATATATTTAGAATCACATATATGGTTAAGATTGATGATTGAGAATCATAAAAATATATTTTCTTTAAAGATTTTGATTTTCAACACTTTATTTGTAGCTAGAGTATATATTTAAAAATATATATGTTTATATAATTTATTTGGGAAAGATAAATATTAAATTTAAATATAATTTTGGTGATTTGATTCTTGGTTTTGAATTATAAAAAAAAGCTTTTATTATCAAATTATTTTATTTGATTTTTAATCATTGTTTTATCTTTCAATTTGATTCACATAAAATTTAGACATGAATTTTAATTTTGAGAGATAAGACAGATACTAATTTGTTTAATATATATTTAGTTATTATATATTATATATGAATTTTATTTTAATATTTTGAATGTCTCTAAAAATCATAAGATAAACAAAAAAAATTAATGATTTGATTCTTTAAATTTTGGATACTTTTAATTTTAGAATTGGGTTTGTTGATTCTAAAATGATTTATTTAAAGAATTATTTGGTGTATATGTGAATTTGTTTGACATTTATTTTGATATATAAATATTTAATATTTATCTAATTTGAAGTTATACATTTTGTATGATTATGTTATTTGAGTTTATTGTTATTAAGTTTTATACAATAATATTTTTTAATCATGCAATTTGTATAAATGTTGGAGAAATTTCCAAAATATTTAGTTGATAAATAATAATGATTAAATTGATTTCATGAATAATTTAAATAATAAATGATTATGTGGTGTATTGGTTAAGGCTTTTGACATACAAGTTTTTTCTATAAATAGACATACCTGTTAGGCATAAAATAGACACGAAAATGATTTGTTTTAAGTGCCAAAAATTATATCTAAGTCATTCTTTTATTTTTCTAGTGCACGAGAATAAATGAGAGAACCTTATTCTGTAAAATATCGTTGATTGATATGTTTAATGTGAATATGCGATTCATGTTAACGTTTTCAAAGTATCCTAAAGGGGATTTGTCGGTTAACCCATTTGCATCCAATTTGCCTAAATCGGTGGAGGCGAATCGAATCTAAAGCTTAGTGTAAACACATGCTTTGAAATTTATTTTGTGCAACTTTCTTCATACCGTTTTCATCTTCTTCTTGTTCATGTTTTGCAACAAACCCTTAATATAAGATCTAACAATCTTTAGGTTCCATTTTTTATTTTGATTCATACTTTATTTATAATTAATATTAAAGTATGCACCTTTGAAGAAGATGATAACATCTTTAAATGATGGTGAAAGAGAGATAAACATACACCTTTATTTATTAATATCTATGGTGAAAGGTACATAATTAAATTAAATGAACATGTCAATGTTTTTAATCCATGTAAATTATGTTGAAAATAATATTTATTTATGTTAAGTATATCATGTGGAACAAAATTATATATTTATCAAGTATGTGAACTTGAATAATTACAAATATATTTGATTTATGGTGTGTGATTGAATGTAAAATAAATTTTAAATATTATTCTTTGGTGCAAGTAATTTATTTTAATTAAGAATACATTATTTATGCCTGAAATGATTTAATAAAAAAAATTATGAATTTTAATTTAGGGTGCATGTATTGGTAACATAAAATGATGTAAATAAAATGTTAGAAATATCAAGAACATATTAACATTGCATTTTAGTTTGTTCAATAATTTGTTAAATTTAAAATGATTTATCTCATATTTTATGCGTATCATAATCTGAAAGTATTATTTTTGTTCATCTTTATATTTAAAGTAATTTGGGTATATTTTAGGTTGTTGTAAGTTGACAAATATTTATGGAGAAAAATTATAGAAAATATTAATGATGTGAATTCATTTTTTATTTTATATTGTAATTTTTATATGAATATATCATAGAACATTGTTAAATATGAAACATAAATTTATCACAAAGAATATGTTGCACATATGTTAGTTATGCAAGAAAATTGTTTATTTTAAAAATATAGAAATATGTTATATATTGTTGTATTTATATGGAGTTTTATGAATTACATGTTTGAATCCAATTCATGAAATAAAATTTAGTCATGAGAAATTTGTATGATCATGGTTGTCGATTGCTATAAATATTTAATGCATTGAGTATATTTTGGATATATGTGGAAGTAAAACTTCAAACTAAAAAAGTTTGTAAATGAAGAATGACATAAAAATTGTGTATATGACAAAACGATTGACAAAAGTGTCGTGGTGATAGTATGTCAAAACTATCAAGAAAATAAAGTTATTTTGTATATGATACTTGTACTAAAATGACAAAAAATGTCATAGGTTGATAATAGTTGGTAAATACTATCAAGAGTGCATAAAGTAATCATATGCATGACTAGTTGAAAGGTTGAATATTTTAAGTTTATTAAAGATGAAAAATCTTGCAATTCTTTGACGAAAGAATTGACAAAGACATGATATCTTTGGATATAATTGAATAAATGAAGACATCATTAGGGATATCGTGGAACAAACCCATATCTAATTAATCATCGATAGTGAAAACTCAATTCACACTTGATTAACGTTAAGTCTTGAGTTCAATGATAAAAGTACACTGTTAGAGTGATTGAAGTAGTTAACGATAGATACATCCCAAGGAGTAAAAGTACTTGGACCATAAGAATAAATGCGGTAGGATGAGGTTTTCCTCTTAATAGACATATATCATATGTTTGCTGGAATGCATAGTTATGGGTGCATTTCTGATATAGTCTACCTATATGAGAATGAAGTGGTGCCGCTTCATATAGTTAAAGGGTTTGACTCTTAAATTCTCATGAAAAGGATATGAGACACAAGACCTTATTAAATGTGTCATATTAATAATTCAATCAATGGTACCGAGATTTCGTGTGTGAGTTATGCACGCTTGTTCTAATGAATAATTAGTTCAAAGCTTGTCTACCAATCTATTCGGGGATGAGTGAAAAATTAACTTACTAAGTAATGGTTCAAATTGTAAGATACCTTTATCTGAAATCATGAAATTTTCTGAATAATGAATTTAAATATATTTTGAAAATTGTGGGGGATTGTTGGAGAAATTTCCAAAATATTTAGTTGATAAATAATAATGATTAAATTAATTTCATGAATTATTGAAATAGTAAATGATTATGTGGTGTATTGGTTAAGGCTTTTGAAATCATTCAAGCATTGTTTCTCCCCATTAATTGGTACAAGTTTTTCTATAAATAGAGATACTTGTTAGGCATAAAATAGACACGAAAATGACTTGTTTCAAGTGCCAAAAATTATATCTAAAATATCCTGAAGAAGATTTGCCGGTTAATCCATTTGCATCCAATTTGCCTAAATTGGTGGGGCGAATCGAACCTAAAGCTTAGTGTAAACATACGCTTTGGAATTTATTGTGTGCAACTTTCATCGTACCGTTTTCATCTTCTTCTTGTTCCAGTTTTGCAGCAGACCATCAACACAAGATCTAACAATATATTCATAAAACTTATGTTTTATTGTAAATTTGTTCTCAGGCTAAGAACTTTCAAGAAATATTATTATTACTAAACGACATCCAATATGAATATGACCTACATTTGTGGGTAATGTCTTATAAATTTAAGACTATTCTCATTGAATTTATTAAAATGTCTAGTAATTTTGATTGAATTGATTGAAGCAACATGTTACAAAAATAATATTTGTTGTGTAAATTTGATTCAATCGAAATTACAAAAGATGTAGTGTGTAATTGTTCATGCGAACTGTTATGGTCAGCCAAAAGGAAGACACTGTTTGGCCGAACAATTGCATGAAAATACCGTTTACAAATAATTTTTTGCAATCAAAGATTGATAATTAATGGTGTGTTTGATATCTTGTTCGAGTCTTTTAATTTATAAGTAAAAATAAATGTCTATATAATATTTTATTGTCTTATCAGTAATGATGTTGTATAAGTATAAA